>PVKB01000661.1:621559-635252 GCA_004027205.1 Ctenodactylus gundi
ACACAAAAATGAGGAAACATGAGTCAGCACTGGAAAACAGCACTGAGATGGCATGCAGCAGTGGGAGCAGGTAGGCTGCCGGGTAGCAAAGCTATAGCTCCTGTCATATCAACAGCAATCTGAGAACCTGTCAGGAGCCTGCTGAGAGAGAGTGGACCTCCACTCTATGATCCCCTCCTGCTCTCCCACCATCTGCCCTGGTGCCTGGTCCTTCCAAGGCCATGGGTTGGTATCAGTCCATAGCTCTGGGACTGTGGACCCCTGCAACAACACATATTTCTCCTTTAATTAAAAAAGTAGATGAGCATGGTGGTGCATGCCTGTGGTCCCAGCACTTACGAGGCTGAGGCCAGAGGATTTCAAGATCAGCCTATGCTACATGTTGAGTGCAGGACCACACTGAACGACTTACTGAGCAAGACTCTGTCTCAAACAAATAAACAAATAAATTAGCCTAAATAAAAAACATCTCCATACTATACACCAGCACTATAAATCTTGATTGCTATAAAAGGAAACTTCCAGAATCTATTTTGTTGATTGACACTGGTGATACCGTCACATTCTTTAAGAACAAATGGAAAAACCATCTTACTTTTTCATTATTGGGACAGAATACCCAACATCAACACCTATAAAGAGGAACAATCTATTTTACCACTCACTTTCAGAAAGTCACAGTCCATTGACAGGCAGGCAGGCAGGCAGCAATAAAATGGTAGAACCACAAGGCAGGGGCAGAGCCAGAGCTGGAGGCACAGCTCCTCCCAGCATGACAGAACTGAGACACTGTGAAACTGTGAACTAAAATAAATCTTTCTTCTTCTCTTAAGTTGTAAATGTTGGGTAATATGTTCCAGCAATGAATACATAGCTAAGATAGATATTGGCATGAGAGAAGTGGGATGGTTGCTGTGACTTTACCCAAAGATGTGGTTTGGGAGCCTTTAGTAGTAGTTGACAGGAGAACTTTGGAAAGGTTTGAGAATGCCTGATACAGAAGCCTTAGAATGCTGTCAGCAGAGTTTGACAGGTGATTCTTATCTGACCTCAGAAGTCCAAAATGGTGACAAAGGTGTGGTTTGTTAAAGGAAAGCTCGTGAGGTTTGCTGATTGGAAAGTGGACACTATTAACAACTGTTCTAGAAACCATATTTGCCACATGCTGGCAAAAACTACATTCACATTGTTCCCAGACTGAGACTATACCTGAAAATGGGATTAAGGGTGATGGACTATTAGAATTTGACAGAAGAAATTTCAAGGCAGTTTAATGCTCAGGCTCTCACATGGGTTCTATTTGTTCCTTTCAGGAAGCTCCAAGCTGAAAAGCAGGAATAAACAGAGGCTGGAGGAATGGCTCAGTGGTTAAAGCACTTGCCTAGAAAGCGCAAAGTCAAGTACTAAATACCAGTTCTATTTCCCAGTACACATAAACCTAGAGTGGTAGCACAGGCCTATAATCCCAGCACTGGGGCTGAAACAGGAGGATTGATTGCCTTGAGTCCAAGGCCAGCCTGGGCTCCATATGGAGTTTAGGACTAGCATGGGCTGAAAAGGGAGACCCTGTCTCATCTAAAAAACAACAACAACAACAACAAAAGGAAAAAAACAGCAGAGGAAAAGGATGTAAAAAGTTCGCAGTTTTGCCTGACCAAAAGAAAATGACACCAGGTGGCAAAGTACAGCAAGGTTGCTGAAGAGATTAGCATTAAAAAGAAGCAAAGTACTTTGGAGTCAAGACTATGGCAGGGAGGCCTTGAGGGCATAGGAGGATTCTGCAAGACCTCATGATTATCAATTACCATTACTCATTACCAAGGGTGCAAAAGCAAAAAAAAAATTTTTTTTGCTTTGAAAAGCGTTTCAAGGCATCCTACAGGGCAAATAAGGAGTGAATCCAAAAGGAGTTCAGCCATTTCAGTCCTGACAGGCCTCTGCAGTCACTGTCAAAGGAGGCCAGATTACTGTTCAAGCCAGTGGCAGAACTTGCCATGCAAGAGTTCTTGGGTCACAGAGACTTCCAACCAGATTTCAGAAGGCCCAAGGGACTAAGCACTGTGCTCCTAAAAAGAAAGTGCATGAGGCTATGAAGGTAAAGGCAAACGTGCAGTAAAGAACCCAGAAATTTGAAGATTCCAGAAACTCAGATTGTCTGTTGAAGGCCACAAGCTGTGAACAGTGACAGCTTAAAAGTGAAGTCAGGAGCAATGCAGTGAGTGCCAATGCCACATCGGAGTTGAGCGGGGAGGAATGAGGACTCCTAAAGCCTCTGGAACATGTATCTCACCATAGTTGGCCGACCTGCTGGACAAGGAGCTATAGGATTTAATGAAACTGCAAGATGTATAGCTAGCCTGGCTGGGTTTCATGATTGTTTTGGCCTCACTACCTGTTATTCCTCCCTTTAGAAATGGAATGTTTATGCTGTCCCATTGTATACTGGCAATGTTTAGCTTTTCTTTGACTTTCACAGGAACTCACAGCTGTGAATGAGTTGGCCATGAATCTCAAAGGAAACTTTGGATTTGGGCTTCTTAGTACTAACTACTAGAACTGGTAAGTCTGTAGCAACTCTTAGAGATTGACTAAACACATTTTGCATAAGGAGAAGTCTTCTGGGGTCCAGAGGTTGAATGTTGTTTAGATCTACAGTCTCCCCCCAAAGCCTCAAGTATTCAAATATTCTGAAACACCCACGGATTCTATGTGCCACTAACAGGCAGGACTGGTCAGGATGGGTAAAGTACACAAGTGTGGTGGAAAACAGATGTGAAAAGAGAGATTACAAAGGTATGGATTGGAATCATATAGATGCCTCTACCCCCAACCTAGCTGCTTCTGGAGGCTCCAGATTCCTCCTCGAGAAATGATGCTGTGGGTGGCTCCTATCTGCCCTACCCTTCCTGCTACAATCAGCCACCCCAAAATAGGCTAAGACCTTCTGAAACTGTGAACTAAAATAAGTTTTTCTTCCTTAAGTTTTGGATGTTGGAAAATGTATTCCAGTAATAAAAAAGTGACTAAAATAAAAGCCACTGCTGGTTTCAGGGCAACAGCATGACTCTCTTTTCTTACCTAGCTCTCATTCACTTACAACAGGGTCTCACTCTGCAGGTTAGGCTGTCCCTGAACTTAGTATGTAGCCCAGGATGATCTTCACTTACTTCAATCCTCCTGCCTCAGCCTTACAAGTGCTCAGGTTACTGGCGTGCACCACCCATGCCTGGCTTACATGCTGCTGGGGAATCGAACCAAGGACCTTGTACTTGGTAGGCAAGTGCTTTATGGGCTGAGCTACACCCCAGGTACACACTTTTCTCAACTGAGAAAAACCGTTAAACATTTGGCCCATTCACTCTGGATCTTCTTCAGAAAAGAGCCTTACCTTAAAAAATTAAGAACAAGGTACATATTATTCCTTGAAGTAATGGCAAGATTATGATACAGTATAAAGAAGATAAAAAGAAATAACTTTAGAAGCCTAAAAAGAAACCTTAACAAAAGAGAAACTGTAAAGGAAAAGTGAGAGAAGAAAAAGTGAAAACACTTTCAATATTTTTGGAGAAATGAAGACTCCTATCTAAAATAAATACATAAATTGAGAGAACCATACAAGAAAAAATATAATAGTAAATGCAATTTAATGTCACATTGTAATCTAAAAATTTTAAATCTGCTTTATATTATTCAAGAGGTAATCAACATATATGGTATTTATATAAAAAGTATTACATAAAAATTGTCAGTGTTCCTCTGTAAAATACTCCCTCACGTCAAATACACATAGCCCAACATTTTTTCCTCAGTTTTTGAAGCAGTTTTGCAAAGCTTATTCCATGGTTATCTTTAAGAGGTATGATCAAAAATAAGGTGAACACAGCTGCTGCATTTTATTCACTGAAAAGTAGGCCCATACAAATGTCACACTGTGTTCTCTTCCCCTTTATTTACCAGATCTAACACAGACAACATCTGGCCTTTTCCTACAGCCAAATGTTCATTAAGAGTAAATATTTTGAGTTCATTCAGAATACTGAAGAAGGCATGATAGTGCAACTGAAGACACTCATGAACTATTTCTGAAAATCAAAAAACAATGAGATGTACATATTTGAAGAGAGAGAGAATACTGTAAGGAAGACTATCTTCAATTACTTTTTAAATTTTAACACTCAACTGTACTTTTGATCATAATCCCCATACATGGTTTGTTTATACTCTGTTCTGTCTCCCCCAAACTTTAAGTTGGAATGTAATATCCGGTATAGTAATACTAAAAAGAAAGTCCTTGTGAAGGTAAGTAAGCCACATAGACTCCACCTCCACTGATGGAATCACTGACTTCTAAAAAGCTGAAAGAGAGCATCCTGGCTCCTTCCATACCTTAGTCTCTCATCCAAGTGAAGGCACAGAGTCAGTAATCCCTTCTAGGAGTCTGGCAACAAAGCACCTAGTCAGAACATGGACTAGCGCTCATTAAAACCTGCCAGCATCTTGATCTTGGACTTCCCAGACTTCAGAATTACCAGAATAAAGTTCTGTTCTTTATAAATTTCTCAGTCTTTGGTATTTTCTTACAGCAGCACAAAGAGACTAAGACAATTCCTTACCCCAAATTACACAATACTTTTTTTTCTTTTAGGCAAGGTCTTGCTCTATGGCCCAGCCTGGTCCTGAACTCACTACATAGTCCAGGCTAGCTTTGGACTCATGGCAATCCTCCTGCCTCACCCTACTGAGTGCTGGAATTACAGGGGTTCATCACCACGCTCAGCTTATGTGGTGCTGGAGAATCACACAATATTTTTTGGCCAACTCATCTCTCAGTCCTTTTCTAGCCATTTAAACAAATGACAAAGAAAAAAACTTACTTATACTTATAAATATCAATAAGCACCAAAACACAAAAAGGATGTTAAGTAAGCACTGAAGTGTTTAGTGAAAAGTCAGATAGTTACTCACACCCTCATGACATAAAAAATGAAAAAAAAATTCAGAATACATAAAATTTCTAGAAAGACAAGGCTAGGTTTAAAACATTCAAAACAAAAAGTTATTCTCAGTATAAATTCATATGTCTTTCAGCCTTCAGTTCTGGAGTATACTGGACATTTCCATCCACATCTCTCTTTCTTGGAGCTCCCTAATTTAAGCTACTGCTATTAGGATCACACTTGAAACTTTCTGTGGAGACCGCATAGTACTCCTCTTTGGTCCTTTCAACCTTCTCAATAAATATTACCGTAAAAATAATAAATCCAATTATTATTGAAAGACCTAGGCTAAACACATTCTATGGCAGGTTTTTGACCCTCTGACCCTCCAGAAAAGTTGGCAGGCCTAAGTTCCAGTTTCCCAGAATAACAAGGCAGCTACAGGAAAAACCATAAGTTGCTCAAGGCTGAAGCCAGTCTCGGGTCCACCCTTACACTGGTCAATCTAAAAAGTATAAAAACATACATTTTTTTGCTGACTGGCAGATATGGAAAAAAAAAAAACACATTGCCTAAGATAGAGACTGACCTTGACAACAACCAATCAGAAAAAAAGGTCAGGAAATGCTGCTGACAGGTCAGGAAAAGGTGCTGACAGTTATGCAGGGTCCGGGGGTCATGAATAGTTGCTTGAGTAATGTTAGCTAATTATATTAAAAATGTATTTCTCCAATGTTTATCTAATCATGTAACCACTCTCTGCCCAAGTCTTGCCCAAGTCTGATAAAAGCCCTGCTTGTTTGCTGTTTGGGGCTCTTGGCACGTATTCACTGTGTTGGTGAAGTCTGAGAACCTGAGCTTAAGCTCAAATAAAGCCTCCTTGCTTTTGCACACGTGCCTGTGTCTCCTCATGATCTCTCTGGGGTCTTTGCAATCTGGGCATAACAATTATAATCTCTCTTTTGAAAATCCTTGATTTTCCGTAAAAATGTTGAAACTTCTAATGAATCAACAAGGCACTCTGTGAGCCTTAGCCAAGTGTCTGGACTCTTACCACTGTCCCTGAATTGTTTGGGTTCCAACTGTATTATCTATAAACTTTGCAACAGAGAAATACATTCAAGCTTTAGGGCTCTCACAAAAGCTTTTCCTTCAGCTTGCAGTTCTATTTTATTCTACTTAAAGAGCTATAAATTTCACTTTTTTTCAAAAGTCTTCTTTGGCACCATTGCTCCCCACATTAGATTATGTCTTTAGGTTACAAGACTCCTGGTATGACTTATTCCCATCATTGTATTTATGACAAATATCTGAGAGGTAATAAAGGAGAGTGGAAGGTGGGAGGTTTCACACATACATGGACACAGATGTATTTATAAATATACATACATATCTGCACTTAAACAGATAGAGACACAAAACACATTTTTAAGGTTTATCGCCACTTTTAAGTTCATGAACACAAGGAATAGATCTAGCACAATGCTAGCACACAAAATTTACTTAATATTTATAGAGGTAAAAACTGAGTGAGAAAGAATAGACTCCACAGTAGAATTTCCTAAATTAAGATGATTCAGACGAACAACTGATCATGCACTTTCACTTTTCAGCAACCCAGTTTGCCTTAAATATGAGTAAGAACCGATTCAGTCTAAAAGAATACACCAATAGGAACAAGCACATTCAGATACAGACATTGGAAGGACAGAATTTTAAGTTAAAGGTTGTATTTTACAGAACTGATGAGACGGCCACCCTCTCCCTAACACAGGCATGAAGATTCAATTATCTTCAAGACAGCTACAATGACACAGGCAAGGAGAAATAAATGTCAGCTAGGGAAGAGAAGTACCTAACAATACCACTCAACCCATCAACTCCAATAAGTGATACTAGATGCCAGCCAAGAAGAAAGGACAGTTTAATTCCTTCATATTCTCTGAATAACCCTTTTCCTACCTAGCTAAATAAGTGATTAAAAAAAAAAAAAAAACTGGCAGTGGGCAGGTGACCCTGTGCAGGCAGTAACCATTTGACTGACCGTACCTTTTTTCTATACATCTATCCATATGAATATATACTCCCACCCATATATATAATGTCAATCTACTTCAGTTTGAATCCTCAAATAACGGCCTTTCTAAAATATGAGGTCATTCTATTTCTAACCTTACACAACCAAGACTATTATTATACTTCCTGAACCCTGTGATGAAGTTCTCTACAGCCATGGCAAAGAAGGGCAAGTAAGTGTAAAGTAATTAGTTATACAGCTAAATACAGAAACTAAGAAACCAAGAGAATCATCAATTTTGACATGAAAACAAAGTTTCCTACTCTATAGTTGGTGTTATTGCATAGAATAAGATAGCTTACATTTATAATTTTTTTCAAGATACAAAGTACTCTTTCTGATACATAAGGGCAGAAATTTAACCATAGATCTAAAAGACATACAGTACTCAAAAAGTGTCCATATTTTCTTAATTAAAGGAAAGCTAATCAGATACATAGAAAAGTACATCTCTGGTTGGCAAGGATGTCAGTTATCTAAATCTTTGTGTGTGTGTGTGTGCACGCGCATGTGTGCGTGTGCACATTAGTGAACAAGAAAATGTAAGCTATAACAGAAAATCTGATTTAAATTCAAATTAACATCATCTCTTTACCTATTCCTTCTGACATGACTAGTAAAATCTGCAGCAACAAACTATCACTTCCTTATCTTCCCACAAGATACCGGATGTTCCTCTAACACTTCACAATGCTTCTGAGATAATATATCTGACATAACAACTCTGTTTCTATCTAACATTTAACAAGATAAAAAAAAGAAGACACAAATAAAGAGACAATGTCGGTATTAAAAGTGTGAGAATCCAATCCCAAAGAAAATTCAAGTTAACTGCAGATTGTAAGCCATTTTAACTGTCTTCACACATAGGCATCTGACAGGATCTACTCAACTCTTCCCTTTTAAAAGATTACTGTACTACACTCCTTTATTGTACTGTAGGGTATTCATTCAGTGTTAACTGATAGTCATTAATTAATAGGAGGAATTATCTTCTTCAAATTAAAATATAACTAAACTAATTCTAGGATTCAACTAGTATAAGCTTGTTTCCATTACCTTTCAGTAAAGCTGAGTCAAATATGGTCTTTGCAGAGGTTATTTCTAATTTTTAGTTCAATTAAATCCTTCAGAGACAAAAAATGGTATGTTTTTTAACCTATCTCCATTTAGTTAATATCAAATTTCCCTGATAACAAGAGAAAGCTTAATTGTCCTTTTATGCTATTACTAAAAATATAGAAAAAATAATAAAATGGAGATAGAATTGACTAGCTTACTTATTTTTAATAATCCACAAAATATGCAAAAACAAGCAGCATTCTCAGGGTAGTATGAAAAAGGAAATAGAGAAGGAAGTTCACATATTTCTTACCAAGCAAATCCACTTACAAGGCAATAGCCCCAAGAAATTTACTTAGGTGTTCTTGAGTATCAGAATGCTGGGTTCAAACATTCAACTGATCAGAAATTTGGCTTCACTAAAGTGCCTTTATGGTCTCACCATAATTTGATGCCTATGAAATCCTAGTTGAAAGGTATTTAACAATAAAATGGGTTAAAATTTCAACGTTCACTTGCATGTGACATCTTGTACTTTGTACTTTATGATTTCAACATTACCATGTGCTCTGTGATAGTTAAGGACCTGTCAATGTTTCCATTATAAACTCTGGTTTTCAAGAGGTTTCTATCTTGGCCTATAAAAATAGACTCTGGTCTGTAACTTGGCATATAATGTTCTGGTATCAGCCCAAGAGAACATTTTTTGTTCCAAAGATTAAAATAAAAATCTGTTTAGTAGTTTTAAGTTAGCAAAGTGTAAAAAAAAATGTGGAAAAGGAGATATAAAATGTTTTTAAAAACACTCACACATACAAATATGCTCTATATCTTATACTGCTTCATATTAAATTTTCAGATGATTAACACAAACCAATGATACTGTGTAAATGAAAAATCTTTAAAAATGAGTTTTAATTAGAAATATGGCAATTACTAAGTTGTACAGTTTTAAACAACTATACAATAGTCTCTAAATGATCCCATTTAAAAATTATCCATATTACTGACAATAAATGAACATTACTTCAAAAATATGCTTTCACACATATGTAAAAAGTAATTTTCAGTGATTCACTAAATGTAGCTTTACTTCAGATTAATGGAGACAACCCGCAATCCAAATTTTAATTTATACAACAAGAAACACTGCAAATATATTACAACTTAAAATCTTGAAGGAATCTTTTCCACAGTTTGTTGAGAAACAATTTGTTTCTTGTTTCTTTTTTTCTTTTCTTTGGCATAACCATAGATGTTTCCTTCAAAAATTACAATGCCATACATAGCTAGAACTTTAAAAATAACAAATATTTTGAAGCAGAATTTTATCTGAGAAAAAGCACATAAATTTGTATAATCTGCACAGAAGGTAATTTGGAAATATCTGTGGGTTCTGCATTTGTGGACCTCACCAATCACGGATAGAAAATCTGAGAAAAAAATCTTACCTGATATGTACACTTTTTTCACTGTCATTATTCCCTATAATTATAGTATAATAACCACTTAAACAGCATTTACACTGAATTAGGTATTACAAATAATCAGAAAATGATATAAAAGAAGATATATGTGAATACTTTACTATTTCATACAAAAAATTTTGAGAATACACAGATTTTGATATTTGCATGGAGTCTTGGAACCAAGTCTCAGTAGTTACTGAGGGACATTTTTTAAAGTACTTTTTAACTGTGGTAAAACACACATAGAAAAAAACTTACCACATTATCTCTTTATTTAGTCCGATAGCACTAAATATATTCATAATATTGTACAATCATCAGCACATCCGTCTCTATAACTGTTTTCACCCTGTAAAACAAACTCTGCACCCATTAAGCAATAATTCTCCATTCCCTTGTCATTCTAGTTTCAATCACCATGCTTTTGTACTACTGCATATAAGTGGAATGGTGCAGTATTTAACTTTTTGTCACTGGCTTACGTCACTTAATACAATGGTTCCAAGTTCATGCATGCTGTAGCATGTATCAGAATCTCCTTCCTTTTCAAGGCTGAAGAATATTCTATGATTCATATTTACTACATCTGGTTTATCTATTCCTTTATCAAATGACACCTGCTTTCCTTTGACATTTTTGGCTATTATGAATAGCGGGTCTATGAACATGAGCATAGTTTACATTTCCAGATTCTGTTTTCTCTTTCTTTGAATATTTATACAGAAGCACAATCACTGCAGGCTACAATATGAATGTGGTATGACCTTCCAAAAATTTATCTGGGAATGAGATAGCCATTACAGCAGTGTTGGGAGATGGAGTATAATGGGAAGTGTTTGAAATCATGAATGCTTTCTCTCCAGAGTGGGTTCTTGCTCTCTTGAAAATAAGTTATTTCTCATGTTTTGTCTCTTCCCTCTTCCAGTAAAAGTAAGATAAGGTAGCAAGCAGTTTTTACAGGTTACACTGACATGATCTTAGACTTTCCAGCTTCAATAGCAGTATGGAAAACACCCCCCTTTCACTATTACTTAGCAAGTGTAAGGTGTTCTATTACAGCGATAGGAACTAGCTAAACACTGCATCACTGTGGCAATACCATCACACATTCTCTCCACAAGTACACAGGAGTCCCAACTTCCCAAAACCTTGTGAATGCTTGTTATTGGTTTTTTGTTACTGTTGTTGCTATTAGTAGAGACCCTAATGGGCATGTCATTGTATTCTCGTAACAGTCTGATCTTCATTTCACTAATGATAACTGATGATGTTGTTTATACTTTCTGTGGAGAAAATTTCAAATTTTTTACCTATGACCAAAAATTATCTCTTATCAGATGCCTAATTTTCAAATATTTCTTTCGTTCTGTGGGTTATCCTTTTATTTCCGGTATTTCTTTTGATTCCTATTTTTTTTGTTGTTTTTATGGGGGTCTATTTTCCTTTCTCACTTTTTTCTTCTTATTATTTATCTTCTGGCTGCCTGTTCTGTGTTGCCATACTAACGAAATCTTGTTCTCTGTTGCTATACTAAAGAAATCAATCCACATATGAGGCTGCAAAGCTTTTCCCCTGTGTTTTCTTTTATTAGCTTGTATCTTCAGGTCATGCAGTTAGCTCACTGATTATTTCTGAGCTAATTTAGCACATAATAAGAGATAACAATCTGACCTCTTTGCAGCTAAATACACAGTTTTCCACTTTTTAAACAATCATTCTGACTTTGTCAGAGTTGCCTGACTTTATGTAAAGGTTGATTTCCAGGTCATCTATTATTAATCCACTGGTCTCTTTGCATCAACATGCTATTGTTTTGAACACTATACTTCTGTATTAAGTTTTGAAATGAGAAAGTGTGAGCCCTGTGAGCCCTCTAGCTGGCCAGTGTTTTGTTTGTTTTGTTTTGTTTTCTTCCCCTCACACTTGCTTTGGCAATTTGGAGTCCCTTAATATTCCAAACAAATTTGCATTTTTCTATTTTTGGAAATACATTAATGGGAGTTTTACAGGAATTAAACCCAATGTGTGACTTGTCTGGGGAGCAGTAACATTTTCTTAAGTCTTCCAACCTGTGACTGTGAGACAGGTTTCCATTTACTAATGTCCTCTTAACTCTTTAAACAATATTTTAAAAATTTCATTATGTAAATCTTTCACCTTCGTGGTTAATTTCTAAGTTGTTTGTTGTGCTGGGAGTCAACCTTTGGGCATATTAAGCATCAGTTCTGCCACTAAACTATAAATTATGCTTAACTTTTTTGGTTATGAAGCAGAGTCCTAGTATGCTGCCCACGCTAGCGTCAAAATCTAGACTCAATAAAATTTCCTGCCTCCGCTTCCTAAGTAGCTGGGACTATTATTAGATACTATCATGCCCAGTATTTTGTTTCAGGTTATCACAAATAGAACAGTCTTATAATTTTCTCTTTAGATCATTTTTCCTTAGCATACAAAATGACAACTAACTTTTGTGCTAACATATATGTGGATGATTTTATTTGTTAGGTTTAAAAGATTTGAGAGAACTTCTAGGGTGATCTACATACAATATCTTAAAATCCACAAAGTTCACCTTCTTCCTTCACTATTTGTAAGTCTTTATTACTTTTGCTTAACTAGCCGTTTTTGCCTAGCATTACAGTTCCATGTTGAACAGAACATCTTTTTCTTGGTCTCAGAGGAATTTTTAAGTCTTTCACCATGAAGTATGATGTTTATTGTGGGGTATAACATATAAATTTTCTATGTTTAAGTAGTTCTATTACTAGTTTGTTCAGTTTCTTCTATTTCTAGTTCTGTCAAGAAAGTGGGCTCAATTTTATTAAATGTTTTTTTGGTACCGGTTGAAATGATCACATATATCTTTATTACTGTAGAACATTACCCTAGTTGATTTAGTTGATAGTCCCATGGTGAACCGTCCTTGCATTCCAAGCACAAATTCTACTTAGCCATAATGTACAATTATCAATATGCTACTGAATTTGATGCACTACTATTTTTGAGGATACTCACATGAATGTTTACATATATACATTTTCACATCAAAATTATATTCTTAAGAATTTATCTTAGGAATACAATTTATACGTATTACTAAAACAATCCTCACTTAATTCTTGACAGTAGCAAAACACCAAAACCAACTTAAAATTCAATCAACTGAAGACTTATTAATAAAGTATACTACTTCTATCTCATAAAATTAATGTGTAGCTACTAGAAAAAATGACACACTGATACACAGAAACACTTACACATTATAATTATAATTGAAGGTGAAAACAGTAGGCAATAAGTTACCGTTTACAGAGGGAAAAAAGGACAGATCGTGTGTGTGTGATATTATATTGCATATATATACCTATATGTCTATGTAAATGAAGCTTTAGAGAACAACAAACAAATCAATGATTCTCATAAATTATAACAATACTTTGTGGTGCCATTCTTAACCAGTCTCAATATCAGTTTAGACTCACACACACTCACACACAACTTACAAATGCTACAGTTTGATTCCCTACACTGGGATTTTATTTACATGATATGCTTAAAGAAGCAGAACCACACAAAAGCAGTTTTGGGGGTTAGGAATGGAAAGAAGTGTGGTCAGAGGAAAGAATCCTCAGGGAGTAGGAATGAGGACAAGGTATGGCCATATGGAAGGAATGTGCAGGATAATGGAACTGTTCTCTGGTCTTATTTTAGAGGTCACAAGAGGTTTAATATAAATGTTAAAAGTTATAGAATTATATGCACAAAATCAATTTTAGTATTTTTAAAAATACTAAAATTAACAAAAAATGAATGAAAACACAAAACATTACAACTAAAATATATTAGGAAAAACACTAATTCTATACACATTTATAATTATTTAAAGCTCTGAACTTAAAAACTGTTTGGAAATCTTATCAAGTCAAGTTGGGCTGCTGTTGGACAGTCATCATTTGCTGATTAGTTCTTAGCACAAACCTTCTAACTCCTTTCTTTTACTCTCCCAACCATCAACATTCCTGACAGTAATTTCTCTGATCAAAATACTTAACACATCTTACAAAAAAGACTAGCCTTCTCCAACTCAAGATAGAGATGTACATAATTTCAAAAATTTTTGTACTGATGTAGTTTGTGGTTAGCAGACT
>PVKB01000662.1:0-373529 GCA_004027205.1 Ctenodactylus gundi
ATATATATATATATATATATATATATATATATATATATATATATATATATATATAATTTGCCAGCCTGTGTCTTTAAATTACTGAGTTAACATCACCAGCATTGAGAGTAATTGTTGATGTCCCATAGATGCTGGTATGATGATACCTGCTTCTAGGAAGGAGTTGGGCAGTAATTGTTTGTGTCCTATTCTTCTAGTGTTGGTTCTCTGGCTTGCTGCCCACTCCTACATATCCAGCAATCTTGTCACAGAGCCTAGGGGAGGGCAAGAAGAGGTGGTGTCTAAGAACCCCAAGGAAAGAAGTGGCCGTCTCCCTCCCCTGTTTCCTAGGTACAGTGGGAGCAGCACTCCGGGAAGAAGCAAGGTGCAGACTGCGCCCAGGATGAGGGCACCCAAAGCAGGGGGTGGGGCAGAGGGCCCTTGGGGCGCTGCAGCAGCCATGTAGCTGTTTATGTATTAGTGAAGATAAATATTTCCGAATGTTGGCAAATCCCTTATATCCTTTTATGATTAGTCTATTCATCAAAAACCAAGGGATTCCTCTCATTTTTCACGTGTGACGCAACAGGCACAGGAAACATTCGGAGCTGGTTAAAAATTGATTGTAATTTGTTAAATGTTAGCATAAAATTAACAGGCAAGTTGGGTGTCAGGGGAATCCTTAGGTGAAGTATAACCAAGAAGTTGAAAGAGTGAGCAATGTACCAGAATAATGTTTGAGGTGGAGTCCAGGAGAGTCTGTGGGAAAGTCAGGAAATGATTTCTATAGAAACATCAACATGATAGTAGGGACCTTGTAAGTAAAGAGCTGGGTGTAACCTTCCTGGTGGAATTCAGGGGCAGGGAGGTGAGTGAACAGACTAAAATGGTGGGAGATCAACTCACATAAAAATACAAATTGCAGAAAAGCTGAAAAAGTAACCTGAAGCACAATTTAAATCTCAGAAATACAGCTCTGTTATTTGAGCCCAGGCCTCCGCTTTAGAGCAGATATGGGATGTGGGTTATTTGAAGGTGTGTGTGTGTGTGTGTGTGTGTGTGTGTGTGTGTGTGACATGGCTATAAATTGCGGAATGCAAGCAATGGTATCTGAAAACAGAAAATTGCCTGCACTGCTTATAACAAGGTTAACATTGCAGCACAAGTGATTCTGTTTTTTTGAATAAAAAAAGAAGATAGAAATGAATGAGAGGTGATTTCAAGAACCAAAGCTTGCGATCTGTAAAACTACAAGACTACTGTGAAAACACAGGATTACCAGAACCTAAATTATTCCTGAAAAGGGGGAAAACAGGCCAATATTCTGGGATCTGCATGCTGCAGAACAATAAAAAGATATCCCTCTCCGCGTAATCTCTCTCTTCCCAGCATAAATCTCACCTGAAATGTTCCCTAGGCTGTGATAAAATTCTTCTTGAAGCCTGCTCTTAGAGATCACTGGTTTCCAATTTCTGATTCTCATCCATCGATCGGAGCTCTCCCTCTGGACCCACACTAAACAATGACAGTCACATACCGTTTTGTGTTTAATCGGTACTGTGTGGCAACTGTAAACCTTAGTTCCCACAACAACCTTCCCAACAGGCAGGGTTCTGTGTCTGTTTTTTCTCTGCCTCTTGTGTGGCCTTTTGCAGCTAGTGTAAGAGGGCAGCCAGTGTTTGAATCCAGGCTTATCTTTGTTTCAAGCTCTTTTCTCTTAAATGTTTTGATAGGTTCCGACAAATTACTTCATAAGCCAATGCCCTTTCGAGAGTTCTGTGAGTTTTGGAAGTAACTGCTCTGTAATAGTTAATTGTTGTGGTGGTTTGGATCTGAAGTGTCCCTCAAAAGCCTTATGTTCCTATGGGTACTGTGTAGAGTTGGGAGGCGGGGTCTGGCTGGAAGAGGTGGCTGCCTGGGGCTTAACGGGAGGGAGGGATGTGTGCTAGTCCACCCTTCTTCCTCCCAGTCCGTCTCATGATGTGAGGATCTCGGCCGCAGAAGCTCTGACTCTGGCCCTGTCCCCGCTCCAGCCCTGCTATGTGTTTCCATCATTTTCCAGCCACCCACCTGAGAGTGGACTGTGACCTTCTGAAACTGTCAGCTACAATAAATCTTTCCCACTATTCTGGGATTGCAGTTTGGAGCCCAACCTGGGCAATTTTACAATTTAAGAAGACAATATCTCAAAATAAGAGAAATAAAAGAGAGATGGGATCTCACATTGTGTGTATGTTTTGGGTTTGTTAATAGCTATTTGTTCAATAAACTTCTTGTAGATTTATGGCAAAATTTGGAGTCTGCTTTTGCTATGATCTCCGAGAGACTTCTTCGAAAAGCGTATGATCTCACCACCACTGCTGTCTAAAGAGCTATCTGCCATTATTCACAAAAATAAAGAACCTCAGAGTCAGCGAATGATCACATTGGCTTAAGACAATTACCAACAATTGGTCTTAGGAACAGATTTCCATGAGTGAGCCTACCATGCCAAGCACGTGACTCATGTAGGGCAGAGCGTGGTCATCCTCTTCCCATCCAGTCTGCTCTCTGCACAGCTGAAGACGGTAGCATTTCTTAGTGTTCCGTGATCTCCAACAAAGCTGCAAGGACTCAACCTCGAGCTTAGCTGTTTTCACGATTGCTACAAATCCATCTCATCCTGGACAAGGGACATGGACTTTTTTGTTTGTTTGTTTGCTTTATACAAACATAACTTTTCTATGTGGAAAGAAGTATTCCGGTATTTATTTGGTTCTTTAAAAATTGGTACTTGTTTTATTAAAGTCATCAATTTTTAATAAACATATCCTTCCTTCAGGTTTAAGTTCAATTTACAAATTACATTCTATTTATGCCTAATAATTTTAGAAATTGCTGTGATGGCCTTTCCACAATTTTTAATCTTATTTAAAAACTAGTTAATTAAGTATTTTTACATATCTTACATTGCCTTTGTAATCTTAATATATGTTACTCCCCTTTAGAGTAATTTGATTGTCTGACTGGCAAACTTTCCCAAGTAATAAGTAATTCGTACAAATCTAAATAAGCTTACAAACATTTTGAGCCCCGAGTTCTTTATTATAATACTTTATTGTATATAATGTTAATAAGAATTTCACTTTAAGCCACAAATCTGAATTAATTACTTAATTATTGTAAATTGAAGTTGCACTATCGTTACAATTCCTAAATATTACAAATAAGTAAAATTTGAATACTTGGTTTTCTTAATTCAGAAAATCAATGTCATTGGGGCTTTAGTTTTATAAATGATGTTTACCTTCTGTTCGCTAGGTCATGAGGCTGAAAGATGCTTAATTTTCTAGGGAAAGTGGATCTCATTATTGTTAACTTGGGTTCTGAAACTAAGCCTGATACAATAAGCCAAAACAATCACATGATTGATTCCTTATTTATCAAGATCTGGAAACTTCTTCGTGCCCTTTCAGGCCTAAAGATCTGACCATGGCTAGCTCTCTGAATACTTTTTCATTGATCTTCCAATATAGCAAACGTTATAGTGAATTTTATAGTTTTTCTGTGTAACCTGAAGTCTACAGATAGACTTTTTTTTTCTTCTTTGAACCTCACCTTTGGTCTTTATCTGGTTAGGGTTCTAGGATGAGGTCATTGTGGTTGCTGACTCTGCTCTCTTCTCCAGTTTCACATCACCCTTGAATCTGACAAATACCTCCTCCTTATCTGAGGCATTGATAGAAGTCTGGGCTGGAACAGCATACCTCAGGATGCTCTGGGACAACACCAGTGTATCTGTGGTCTATAAATCTTCCCCCTTCAGAGGTGGCACACCTGCCTGTCCTAGGGCAAGTTGGAGAGCTTACTAAAGCTTGACTCCATAGCCTAAGGGCTGCCACAGGAATCTTGGACTACTTAACAAGCTCCCATGGCAAGTTTTAAGCAGCTGCTTTGGCACTAGACCAAACATTAGCTTTCCTAATTGCTGCTTTGATTTGTCTGAACTGTAAGGACAGATCTAGATGTTGTCAAATACCTTGCTCAGATTTATGCTCATTAGGTCTTAGCTTTCTGGTCTACCTCAGAGTAACCGTAGCCACCAAGGAAACAAAAGGCTGGTGTGACTTCTCCTTTTAACACAGATGGTGTCTAAAAAATCATCTTGGATTTCACCATAAGTACAGGAAATGCCCCTGAGGTCCATGTTAGAATGATCTATGTTCAATCTTCAGCATATTCCTTATTTTCTCTTTTCTTAAAAAATAAGTTATGTCCTTCCATTCATGACTTTCCTTCATCCACCAAGTCCTCCAGGTGTTCCTGGTGTCTAGGGTTGCTTTCTCAGCAATTATCTGTCTGTGGAGAATCAGGTTTCTTATTTCTTATTGTCAACAATTTTCTTATCAGTGATTGTACTTTTTGTGGACCTGATGAAAAAAATCACAATTAAATTATAGAAAGAAAGAAAGGAACCTTACTGGTGTGGTATGGGGGGACCTGCTTGTAATCCTAGCACTCTCGGAGGCTGAAGCATGATGACTGAAAGTTGGAGCCCAGTCTGGCTAACATAGTGAGACTGAAACATATGGTATACACTTAAATTTTAAAAAATTTCTTATGGTAAAAGACATACTCCCACCCTACCCCCAACACACACTTCAAATCGATTTATCCCATCCTTCTTGCCACTTTCTGAAATAGATCTAAAAGTTGCCGTTCATGAGTGTCTCCATGAGTTACAAAAAATACAGTGATGGTTCCTACCAAGTGCCGTTCACCAGAAAGGCAGGCCCATGAAAACATTACAGTGTGTCCTCATCCACCTTACTCACCAGATCTGGCACCATACAACTCCTGCTCTTCTCCAATGTCAAGATGACCACTAGAGGTAGATGTCTGAATTAATTCAGCACATTGAAGCAGCCACAATAACGCACACACACTCGCTGAAGATGATCGTGAAAGAAGACCTCCAGAATTGCTTCAGAAATCGACATGCATGATGGGATAAGAATGCTAGGAGTGAGGGAGGGGAGTTTTGGCAGGGATTAATGGCATTGTGTCTTTTACGCTAAAGTTTTTAAAATTTAAACATTAAAATGCTGAGCAGGAAGTAGGTGAAAAGGTGCAGGTGTTCACGGAGGAGGGGGCACAGCTGAGTAGGAGGTGGGAGGTGGTTGGAGAAGGCGGTGGGAGCGTGAGTGGCACTCTGGAAGGTCACCTGGGTCAGGGAGGATACTTGCAAGATTCTACCAGTTCCACCAAGAATTCTCTGGTAATTTGACCACGTGAATCCTTTCTTTCATTTCTCCCTCAAAGTTAGAGCTAGTGCGTAATACACTGATAACTATTCCATAATTCTGGAGAAAGGGAAGCCATTTTAAATAAAAATAAATATCACTAAGTCTTTGTAAATTTTTATTACAACACATAACAGAGAATTTTTCCAGGTTTTGAAGTCCTGGTCTCATTATCACAGAAGACAACGTGGGCACAGAAGACTGCTAGTGGCAGAAATGAGACTGAGAGAAAACAACAGCAGCATTTCTGAATGTTGAATTATTCCGAAGTTCTGAATAAACAGATGACCAGATTTATCATTCTGTAGTTGAGGCATCACATGAGGAGACAAGGGAGAAAGGTATAATTTTGTGGTTCTCGTTCCAGGCATAACAGTGGGAGTGTTGTTGACTAAAGCGAACGGAACTAGAGTCATTGAAAAAGAATCCACAAAAACCTGTCAATTAAAAGATTATTATTGAGAACTTAATGCGTCTTTTTGTTGTTGTGGAGCACATGATTCTGAGAAACCTTTAGAAGAGCACGTGCTTGGTGCCCACCACCCATCACCTGCACGTGCACGCGAGCTACCAAACTTCACAGCACCTGACACCACTCGTGGTTTTCAGTTTAGAGAGATTTTTTCTTATTTAAAAAAATCTAGTATTTTTGCATATATTTGCATGTTGACTTTTAAGCATATGGAATCATATTCACAAAAAATAAGTTTGCTGCAACCTACTATTTTGTCGGCCAAATTTAATTCAAGAAATTGGCATACATGAGGTTTCTAAATCATTTAGAGTTTGAAATATAGGTGCAAAAATATACTTGGATCCAGGAATATAAGGAAAATAACTATTTACAAAAAGCCTTCACTTTGTGAATAGAGCCTTCTAAGGAAATTTGGACTATAAACAATCTAATTAATCCATTTTCAAAATATCTTTTTTTAAAAAAAGAAATAGCACCTGTAATCTGATATGCAATTCAATAACAAAAAGTCACATTCTTCTCACTCTTTACCCTGGAAATTCTGAAGACTTTTTCAAGTTGATTGTCAAGATGCAGAATCAACGTAAGAGAGTCAGATAGGCACAGTGGTGAAGCCCTGACATTAGAAATGCCATCGAGATTGATTTTTATGTGACTCTGTCACTTTGTGGAAATGAAATACAAAGGAGTTGATTTCAAGAAATTTACCAAAGGGGTGCTACCACCATGTTGGCTTTCAGTTTCTTCTGAAAGATGAACGCCTAGGGATTTGGTCTCTTTCCAGGTGCCCTTGATTGACCTCCTTCATTTCCAGAATTCACATAGCAACTGTTGCTATATTTTTCAGAAGTAGGGTTTTTTCTTTTTTTTCCCCAAATATAAAAGAAAAACATAACTGAAATAATAGGTTAAAATAGTCAAAGAAGGTGAGAATGTTCCAAAATCACATAGCCAAGGGGTCACCTCTTTATCTTCCAAATCTTTCTACGTGCATATATAACTTCCACATTTATTATAAATTTATTTTCAAAATTCAAATTATTTTAGATGTACTGAGTACAAATTGTTTTTTTAAGCTTAGCAACATATTGTGAACATTTTTCCATGCTAGTTTATGTATTTCTCTCTTGATTCAAATGTCTGTGTGGTATTCTGATTTTCAGCTACACTCTACTTTCATTCCAAGTACCATATTGATAGACTTTTATTTCCAATCATTCACTCTTCTAGATAATTCGTCAATGAACATACTTGTGTAAAAAAATTTTGTGCTCATGTGTGGGTATTGCAATGAAAAGCGATGTTTCTAAAAATAAAATTGTAAAAAAAAAAGGATGTGCAAATTTAAGATTTCCAAAACTTTTGCCAAAGTCTCTCCCAGAAATATAGCACTAATTTATATAACCACCAACATCAAAGATGAAAGTTCAGGTATATTTTCTTAGGCTTCTCACAAGAAGGTTCACTATGTTAAGCCACTGCAGATGGTACCATGCTGTGTCCTGCACACCTCATGACTTAGAGGGCGACTTAAACCCTTGTCCAAAAGGTCATGTGTATGCCCGGCTTCACTGGAACACAAATCAGTCAGCTGTAAAAATGCATATACGTCTATGACCTGACTTCCACAAACAATTAAGTCCCTTTGACTACCTAAACTTGGGGCCTGAACCAGAGCTCCTGGACTCATTTCAAGTTACTGGTGAAATATTACACCTGACATCTCAGAAACCTTGTGTTTTTAAGATAGTGGGGACTCAGATGAAGGGGGTATGTTATATGTTAGCAAACCAGAAACTAAAATTCTTCCCTCAGTTGTCTTTAGTAATGAGCTTTATTGAGCTTTATTAGTTTTCAAATATTGAATTCTTTCATATGTACACACACACCCCCTTAGATGGGAGACCTATATCACACATGCATTCATTCATTAATTCTCATTTGCATAAAAAATCACTAACTATTCTGCTGTGTACCCAGCACTGTGCGATGGAGGGAGGAGGATCCCGTGGTGAGCAAGGTCTGTGCCTGAGTTGAGTGCGGCGACCCCCCTCCAGGGCCAGCCACGCTGGCTTATCCTCCAGAGCTGCTTGTCTTCGCCATCTCCTTTACTTATCTGTCTTGTGGATTGTTTACTTTCCAGAATCATTGAAGAGATAAGGTGAAGTGGAATAAATTACAGTAATTCAATGAACATGGGAGACATGCCATGTTCAACGCATTAGATTTGATATCACAGACATATAAAGACATGCCCACAAGTGATTTATTCTGTTGTAACAAAGCAGACATGCTCAAGACAGTCCCTGGTGAACTCTGACTTAAAGAGATATAAGCACAGTGCTATGAAGTAAGTAACAGAAATGAAAAAGGTACATTCTCTGTTAGACAATGCGGTGACAGAGTAGTGATAGCCCCCCAAATGGCCATGTTCTAACCCACGGAACCTGGGAATATATGATTTAAATGGCAGAAGGGATTTTGGAGGCACGATCAAGATCTTAAAATGGGGAGATTTGTGGGAATTTCTGGGTGAGTCCAATGTGATCACGAGGGTCCTCATAAAAGAGAGGCAGAGAGAGGAAAAGGCAGCCAATGCTAGAAGCACAGTGAGGTTTAAAGGTGACACTCTGCTGGTTTGAATTGTTTGTTTTGTTGTATTGGGGATTGAACCCAGTGACTTCACACTGATCCTTTTTTAAAAAAAAAATTACGGTAAGATTAGTCACTAAGTCAAGTTGCGTAACTCAGACTTGTGATCCTCCTGCCTCAGCATCTCAGAGTGCTGGAATTACAAACCTGTGTTCTGGGCTTGACTCTTCTGCCTCTTTTCAATGTGAGACAAAGGCCATAAGCCAATGAATGAGCATGGGCTCCAGAAGGTTAAAATAAAAGGAGATAAATTCTCCTCTAAAGCCCCCAAAGTCTATAGGCCTGTTGACACTTTGGTTTTAGCCTTCTGAAAGCCATTTTGCATTTTTGACTTCTAGGACTGTCAGTAAGTTTGTATTGTTGTGAACATTTGTGGTTATTTATTATTGGAGCAGTTGAATACAGAGGGTTTGTATTAGTTTGGGTTCATCCAAAAGACAGAATTTACAGATTTTATGATTAAAAAAAAGTCTATTAGGAGGCTTACAAATCCCAGGATAGGGGTGGTCCAAGATGGCCGCTCAGCCGTGAAGTAGATCTCCCATGTAGGGCTGCAGGATAGCCGGTGAGGTGAGAGTCTGGGGCAGATCTCAGATGAAGATGGAAGCCTGAAGACCGCGGACTGAAGAGCAGCAACAGGCTGACAGGCACAAGTCGAGACTGGAGCGAATCTGTGCTGACGGTCTGCGATGTGCAGCAAGTCGGTGTCCGTAGACAACTGCAAAGGCGAGAGCTTTCTCAACGGAAGAGGCTGTGACAATCCTCCCTCTTCCTCCCTTTTGTGCCGCTGGAGTTCCAGCTGGCCCTCCTAGATCTGGGTGGGTGCTCTTCTCTCATTGGTCGGCCCACAAATGACTCACACTCGAATCCAGACCAGTTCTTGATCCCCAACCTAGGGTGATTGACAAATCCTAATCCTAACAGAGGTGTGAGTGCTAATTCTGTCAAATTGATCTAATCCCATCAAGGGACACAGGGGTAGAAGCTGTTTGGTGGAGGGCAGTACTTCGGTGCAGCTTTTGTATCTGAGTAGGTTTCATAGGATTTCCAGGCTCAGTGCTTCTGCTCTTTATTTCTAGCACTGTGGGTGGCTGAGACAGGAGGACTAAAAGTTCAAGCCCAGCCTGGAAATTTAGTAACTAGGCTGGATCCCCAGTACTAAAGAAAAAAGAAAAAAAAATGTTTTTAAATAGCAGGAATTGCAGGCAAGAAAAGGCCTTGCAGGAGCTAAGGCCCAGGTGCAAGTACAAGATGCAGAGATTTTAAAAAGCACGGGATCCTGTAGAAAAAAAGGAAACTTGAAAGAAACCCACATTTAAAGATAAAAAACAGTATCTAGATTTAAAAGTGCAGCACCCAGGGAAAGACTCAGAGCAGAAGTTGAAAGGATCTCTCTGAAGTAAGGCCCAGGAGCCTTATTACAAGTGGAAAGCGTGGAGCGGAGGGCGGGAAAGGCCCGCCGCCAGCCAGGGGAAAGAGGGGTGCATCCCACGGGATGCAACCGCGCAGCAAGCGGTGGGGAGGAAGCGAGGCTGCCGGGGCAGATTGAGGAGCCGCTGGAACGCCGAGCCGGGGAGCTTGAAGCATCAAAACAAGGAGTAGGGAAACGCCAAGGGCAATGGAGCAGGCCACGTGATTGTTGGTCATCTGTGTTCCTGGGTAGTCTGTAGGAAGAGTACGCAAAACCAACTCGATGCCACTGGGCCGCTCCAGGGACTGAGTGGTGAGTTAACCGAGTGACTCTTGAGGCAGGAAGAGAGGTACCTTCAGGCTCCTGGGGTGCAGAACTCATCTGCCTGGACTTACGATTTTGCTTTGTATGCAGAGTGCTGACTGGTAAGGTCCTGAGCTTAGAGTGGCAGCCTAGGACAGCTAAAATCGTCAAGAAGCACAGGAGAGCCACGTCGTACAGTGCAGTAAGCACTGGGCTAGACGTCAGGAACCTGAGTAATACGCACGACATTCCAGCTTCAGGCTTGGTAAATCACCAGGTGTCTCTGAAAGTATTTCTTTGCCTAAAACATCAGGGTCTGAGCTGGGCTGGCTGGCAGTTAAGTGCATGCAGTTTAACAGCGCTGACAATTCCTGGAGCATTTTCACTTTGACTCTGTGCCTAGAACTCCAGGTTTTGGAGCAAATGATGCTCTTAACGTGCAACATGATAAGCCCAAGTGACTCCTCAGCCACTTGTCACTAAGTGACCATGTGCCTGAGGTTCTTCATTTGCAGACAGCTGGTCATCGAGCGGCTCACTTGTTACTTGACTCTGTAGCACAAGCTGGGAATCCAGAGCCTAAGTTGTCTGACACCATTGTGAAATCGTCAGGTGGGAGACAGCAGGCTCTGTTGCTGGATAGCAATCCTAAGAACATAGGTCTTTTCTTGAAATTGACAGACGCCACCGAGGAGATGGCAGAGCGAGGGCCACAGAGCAGCGTGTCATCCACGCCGAGGCCTGGTGAGAAGCAAAGAGCTGAAAGTGAGCAAGCAGTCAGATTGCTCACACTTCACAGTGACATAACTGAGCCTCAGAAAAATTGTAGAGGGTTCCCCCTGGACATTTATGATTTGCAACCAGCATTATTCTCCTGTTTTTAAAGACCTGACCATATGGGTCATCCATTAAGCAAGTATTTTTAAATTAGTTGTAGGGTAAGTACTCATCTGGCTGTGGCCAAGCCTAATTCTGGTGATAAGGATTTCTAGGGCAGCCTACGGTCAATGTTGAGGACTTAGTTTGTGTATTTGTTTGGAAACATTGGAATACTAAAATAGGCCTCTTTTGAATAATGCAGGTGGGACAGGACGTTTGGTAAGATTTAGAGTTAATTCAAGCTCGGACATTGACAGAGGTGACTTTGACATAGGAAAACATCTCTGGGAGCAGCTGTTTATGCCTAAATGTACAGAACCAATTACCTTTTTTGATGGGAGTGCTGTTTTGCAGGCTTCCTGGAAGATTTAACCAAACAATTTCTTGTGATCTTGGCCAGTTTTATGACCTAAGGAGTCAAATATGTCTCTCCAGATGTCATCGCCAACCAAGAAAAGTAAAGAAATATCCCAGGCAATATTAGGTAATGCTGCAGTGTGGAACAGGGATTAAAGGGGAAAACTCAACAGAAAACACTAACATTGTTGGTGATGGCGAGAATCAGTAAGTTGGAGAAATGAGCCTGTGCCAACTCGCTTGTTACCACATGGCCATTGGCTTTTAATTGCTAAAAGACGACATTGTTTCTGACCTAAAAATCTAAGACTTAACTTACCATTAAGACCAACTCCACTGGCATACTTGATGCATGCCAATAGTGTGCTTTGTTCCAGAAAGTAAGAATTCGAAAACCCTGGGCAGACTTTGAAGTAAACTGTGTGGCAAGTGGCATATCAACATCCTGGGTGCTTTGTGAATTTCCTCTGTCGCTATTACCAAGAAGAATGAAGTAATGGAAACACGCCAGTGACATGCTCAGTGAGTATTTGAGGGCTTTGCCTCGAGTGCATTTGAATGAAGTTTTGGACACTCCAGAGGTAGTTGGAAAGTTGATTGTAGAAAGCAGATTTGCCCACAGCACCCCGTGTCATCTAGTAGCCACACTCCTGGGGGCTGGGTCTGGAAACCTGAGGTGTTCTTCCCTCTGCAATTGTAGCCTGTGCTGTCTGTTCCATCCCACTGCACCCCCAATCCCTACAGGAAGTCTCTTCGTGAAAATCTTCCCGTTAGCATCCAGGAGACAGCCTAGTGTTTCCAAAGAGGCCATCAGCTAAATATGATGTCACCCTTTGCAGAGCACAGGAGAGAGGATCAGAACAGAGAAAGAGGCTGTTATCTTGGCATGGATGTCTTCTGCATCTCCTTGTTTTATTTTTCTAACCTTTAAGGCCAGGATTTTATTGCATTTTGACATCTGTAGTAGGACCTGCTACGGGCTGAATGGTGTCCTTTCCTCTGATGCAGGTGCCGAAGCCCCCAGATTGTGACTATATCAGGAGAGAAGGTGATTTTTGGTTCAAGTCCAATGTGATTGGTGTCCTTATGAGAAGAAGAAATGCACACACACACACAGTGGGAAGGCTGTGGGAGGATACAGAGAGGGCAGGAATATGCACGTCCCAGCGTGAGCTTCCAGGGCACACGGGGCTTGCCAACACCTTGACTTGGACTGCTCCACCTCCAGATCTGTCAGAAAATAAGTGTCTGCTGTTTAAGCCACTCACTGTGGTATTTACTGTGGTAATCTTTAGAAACTAATTGAACTCCAAAGCCCACAAGCCCTCCAGCTTTCTGAGGAATTTTCCCTCGTGATTCAAGCAAGAATGACCGCAACAAACAAACAAAGGCAACACAGCAATACTCTGAAACCTCATCCTGTGTGACAGGGAGAAATAGTTTTCCAGATTCTTTTTTTTTTTTTTTTTTGAGAATTCCCTTAGGAATGCTTTTACGTTCCATTAACTGACTTGATCATCTTTGAACCCTTCAGCCAGTTTGCTTGCATTGGTCTGAAACTCCTTTTGTATTTCCTACTTTCATCTTATGCCATCTAATAGCTTGTTTCCTTCCTACATAGAAACAATGGGCTCTCCCATACAGACACTGGCAATTCCTCCAAGTAACAGCTGAAAGCGTGCAGCAGCGTTTAACAAAGGATTATTCAAGTGTTGGGAATAAGAGGAGACAATTTAAATGCAATAAAAAACAAGTTTAAAACTAGCTACTAGGTACTGCCAGAGACTGCCTTGGAGCTGCTCCTAGGCTTTGTCCAGAGGCTATGTCATTCCTTAGCTCCCTACATCCTGAAATGTAAGAGATGCTTGACTTTCGCGCATAAGCAGACTTATCCTGTGCTTCTTTAGTGTCAGAACTGGAGAAAGGAAATAGCGCTTCCATGAGGTTAGGATGCGGGCGTGACTTCCTTTCTGCCCGGATGGAAGTTTCCAGAGAGAAATCTCCTGCCTCCTGAAGTCATCTCTGCACCCATTCCCAGGCTATGATCTCCCCCACAGCAAGGCAGGATCTGTGTTTCCTCTCTCAGGGTCTGGTACCCAGCTCTGTGACTACTGGTGAAGGTAGTGTACACTGGACTCCTCACCCGAAGCAGCCCAACATCTGTGTTCCATTCATTAATCAAAAATCTATTTTTTTAAAAAAAAATTACAAAATGTCTTGGCACACAAGGGATTCCTTTCTGTGATTTAGTAGAGAACAAAAGAACATCACTTTAGGTTATTGCTTTTTCAAAGATTTTCTTGGTTTTGTGGCAGGTTGAAAAGTTTTAAACTGATAAGACAGACTATCTCCTCATGATAAAAAGACAATTTAGGAACAAGGAAGACAGTCAACCAAGAGTACGTGCTTTTCCTATAGTCTGTTCTTCTCGACATTAATTTTTTTTTTTTTTTTTTTGAGACAGGTCTCACTCTGCAGCTCAGGCTGAACTCACTATGGAGCCCAGGCTGGCCTTGGACTCATGGCAATCCTCCTGTCTCAGCCTCCTGAGTGCTGGGATTACAGGCGGGTGCCACCATGCCTGGCTTATGTGGTGTTGGGGAGTCGAACTCTCCGGTACTTAGCGCTTGACTTAGCGCTAGCTAGGCATGCACTTTAACTGCTGAGCCCTTCCTCCAGCCTCTCAACATTAATCTCCTAAAAACTCTTATAGTGATGACAGCCACACAACAGGCCTCCTGATCTCTAGTCACTGCAGTGAGGTGACAGTAACAGTAGCATTGACACCATACTCAGGCCTGATCGGCATTGCGTCACTGCTTTACCCCCTGCCTTCATCAGAACCTGCCACTCTGAAATAGGCAGTGTTATCTCTCTCCATTTTTATATGAAGAAATCGGATTTAGAAAAGTGAAGCAATTTCCTCTTAATCTCATATTTGGGAAAGATTCCTCTAGTTTTTTACCTTGACTTCCTGTCCTTAGCTCTTCCTATAAAATTTAACATTAGGAATATTCATCTGCCTAAGAGAACATGATGCTCAAAATCTTTACTTAATTGAGTACTGGCATTTTTCCTAGGCAGGGTTGTAAATAATAACAGTGTGTTTCCCTCAGGAAACCTAGTATGCTGAGCTGGTTTGGGGGAAAAAATGGAATGGTTGTAAAATCAGCTCCTTGTAGATTGGTAATTTAATTCGCTTGGACCAAGATTCAGTGAGAGGATGAAAAAGACCATGAAGGACTCTCTGCACTGTGGGGCTACCACGTTGGAAGAAAATCATCCCTACTTTAAGAAGCGTGCATTGGTATTGTCACCAAAGCCTCTCCTTTACCGTGAGGGTCCCTGGTACCAGACTTCCATAAATACTTCAAGTATGATGCCACGACATGCCGAGCCTGCCCTTTGCTCTGAGAGTAGGAATCAAAGCCAACCACAGGATCCTTTTGAAACGGCATCCGGGAACAATTAAGGACCTCTGGTTCTTCCAAATGGCAAATGAATGATACTCCTGGCAGTTGCTGTCTAAATGTTTGTTGAGAAGACAACCCTCCTATTTTCAAACCGCAAATAAAAATGTAGGAAATGCTAGACTGACTCCTGCCTCAAAGGCTTTTAGGGGGAAGGACCAAAGTGGCAGACTGTGGGGGCCATCAGGTAATGAGGAGGCGCACGCTCTGTGGAGCTCACTGACTAACTTACTGGCAAGACTCTACATAAAATGAACTAAGTGGTACTAAACCGTGGGTAGACGAAGGTAGAAGCTACTAAGGCTAAAAGAAGTTTAGGACTGTACAATAATATCTTTCTCCTGGTTTTGCTTCCAGAAAAATTAATAAGGAACAGCGGATATATCCAATGAATAACTTTCTGGTAGGCACATTGCAATGCTTTTCTGCTGCTTCCAGCAGGCCCGCTTTTGAGGTGAGGAAACAGACAATAGCGTGCAAGAGTGACTACTCCAGCCCACAATCCAGGAGAGACAATCAGGAAATTCTCACAAATTGTGAGTGGTGATTTTTTTTTTCAAACTATTGGTGACAATACCCAGCACACCGCTATTCAGATAATTTTAGCCTTTTGCTCAAAGTCACTCCATTCGATAGTCACTGAAAAACCTGTGTTTTCACTTGCTGTGCTACAATGATTTATTTTCACTGTGTCAAAAGGGCAATGACTTTGGCTACTCAAATACTAACTGATATAGACATTTAAACCCGATAAAATACTGACATTATTTAAGCATCAGGAATTTCAAATAGTCCACATTTTTTAACTTTGCTTTTTAAATCATTTTCCTCAATTTTGACTCTCAGAGCTCTATGTCCATCTAACTGTGGAGCCTGAACTATATCCTCGGCTTGCACCGTATGCTGCATGATACGTAAGTATTTCTGCTAGCGGATTTGCAATCCGCGTGCTGGGGGCATCCCTCTAAGTGGAGTTACCAAGAGTGACCCTTTCTCCTGCTTCGCTTGTCCAATCAACCGATGACAAAGTAGAGCTCCTACATGCTCTTACTTCCCGGGTCTCAGCCTTCTCGGTGCCACCCTTGGTTTCCAGGAGAGAGTTTCGTGGCCCCTGAAGAACAGCTGTAGGAGACTGTCAAGCAGGCATTCAGTGTTTTCGCCAGGGACGTCTCTGCATAACTCCTTTTCTTCCTCCACGGTGGAGAGCTGTTTAAATTATCTTCTAACAAGAAACGTGGTGAAATTTATTGTGCGTAGTTGGAATATGAGTCTCCCTAGGACAGGGACATTTCCTTAAAAGAAAATGACTTCTCGTGGTGCAATGTGCATTTGACTTGAATATTTTAGAAGACAGAGAGCCACAGCTCGGAACGGAAGACTCCTTCCAGTCCATGTCCTTTCCCACCCCGAGTGCCAGCGATGACTCCAGGCGAAGTCAGCAGACACTGAGCCAGGCGCTCACCACCAGTCCTGTCAGCCAAACCAGCAGGAACCACAACGGAGGCAAAAAGCCAGAAATGCAGACGCTGCAGGATAAGAGCAGGAACCTCCGCTCCGTATGGAGGAGTTGTCCGGAGGTGGTAAGAGATGCAAGGCACAGAAGCAGGTGTTAGACACGAAAGATGCAAAGGAAAACAATAACGGAACAGATCCAGGGCATGGGGAAGTGTAAGTAGGTCACACCCAAAGGCCCAGCAATGACAACTCTGAAGACGCCAGCGGATGACAGCAAGCGATCCCAGCAGGTGGAGCATTTCAGGCCCTCCCCCAGCAATGTCACTACGGACGGCGGAGCTATGTACAAGCAGCATATTGATGCCTGGACTACAGCCGAGCAAGAAAGTGAGACTGTATCTTACACTACAGCGTAGGGAGAAGCAACACTTCTGCCACAGGCCCAGTGGGAATTTTTTGGAATGCCAGTTATACATCAAATTCCAGAGTATTGAACATATGCATATAATATTAAGTAAAGAGAATTTAAAACCTGTTTTTTTCACATATACCCAGCTTCTGAATACATGTCCAACGAAGTAAGATCAATTTCAACCTGCAGATCCCCAAATTCAAAGACTGAAAGAACCCAATGCCACGTTGAGGTATGAAACGTTGCTTTGCCAACCCAGGATCTAATTCCTCTCATTTAAAAATAGTTTTATGGAGGTATACTTGACATAAAATGCACTGTGCTTGTCTGAAGGGTATAATTTGATGACTTTGAGCGTGTATTTATAATTATGAAATCATCACCACAATCAAAATGGTGACCATAGTCCTCACCCTCAATTTTTTTCTTCCCCGCTGTCATGCCACCTCCCAAGACCACGGTTTTCTCGATAGACAAACACTGGCTTTCAGGCTTTCAGTCATTTACATTTCCTAGACTCTTTACCTAATGATATAGTGTGTGTTCTCTTCAAGTTTTTTCACTCAGCATAATTCCTCTGAAGTTTACGTGTAGTACTCTCTTTATCAGCGATACACCCCTCGAGGCAGAGTTGTGAGACTGTACTGTGTCTGTTCACCTGCTGCCTTCTATTACAGATGGAATTTGGGTTGTTTCCAACTTCAAGCTATTACAAATCTAGCAGCTATGAATTTCATCTATTTTTGCCAATAATGACACAAAGCAAGCTAACAAATAGAGCCCTTTTTAAAAATGACTTTTATTTATTAGTCAATATTGGTGGGTACTGGGGACTGAACCCAGGACACTCACACTGAGCTACATCCTCAGCTTCTTTTTTCTTTTGAGACAGGATTTTTTTTTCATTGTGATTTGGCTCTGGAATGTCCCCCAAAGTCTCGTGTATTTCAATGTTATGGATTGTCTATGGAACCGTGTGCTGTTGGTGGATTGGGGTCCGGTCTGGAGGGGTGGATTCCAGTTAAGTTAGGATTAAAGGTGCGTAAGTTAGGATTAATGGTGTGTAGTGGCCACACCTTCCACACCTGGATCCAGGAGGGACTAATCACTGGGCGGAGACCTGGAAGGACATATAAGCTGCATCCTGCCTTCCTTGAGGACTAGGACTGGGACTTGGGCTGGTCTCAACGAGTCTCAACTTGCCTTCCTGTTTTTGGTGTCCTGAGAAGCTGCCTCTACCTCTGCCTCTGCCATGTACTTCGACTGCTGCCGGCTGCCCCCGAATGGACTGTCACCTTCTGAAACTGTGAGCTAAAATAAACCTTTCCTTTCCTAAACTTGTGGGTGTCAGGTATTGAGTCACAGCAATGAAAAAGCAACTAAGACAATTTTACTAAATTAGTCTCTTAAGTCACTAAGTTTGCTGGTCTGGGGTTAAGCTAGCAATCCTCCCTCCTCAGACTCCCAGAGTGGTGGGGTTACAGGCATGCATTGCCCTGACTAGCAAAACCCTGACTTTGTTCTCAAGATTGATGTGCCCATTCGGGGACAAATGACTTCCTAGACCTCAGATGTTATGCTTTTTGGGGGTCTACTTCTTTTCTTTAAAAGTTGTTGTATAAATCCAGGGCAAATGTAAATTCAATTTTTCATATTCTTTTATTATTTTAAAGAAAGTAAATATAAAACATTTTTGTGGATGCCTGGAAGTTCAGTACATTTTAGGTACTTTGTCGATATGCCTGATGGGTGAATTGGCCTCATGCCCAACAGAACGTACTCCTCCCCAGCTAAGGATGCCACATGACACCAGCTCAGAGTTTCTTAAGAATTCTGGGAGGAATGATATTTCCTTCTTCCTGTTTTTTTCTGCCTAGACTTAAGGACATGGGTGCTGGGGGTGCAGTTCGGTGGCTGGAATATGGGAGGCCTTGGTTCTCCCAGCACCACATAAAAGATGAGCTGGTTCCAATGACGCTCGCCTGCAATCCCAGAGCTCAGGAGGCTGAGGCAGGAGGACGGCCTTGAGTTCAAGGCCAGCCTGGGCTACAAACAAATGAGTTTCCGATTAGCCTGGACTACAGAGTAAGACCCTCAAAGGAAAAAATAAATAAAGAATTAAGGACATGGAACACATAGATGTAGTAGCTGTCTTGCATCCAGCAGGTAATATTTTGTCCTGGTTGCATTAAAGATGTTAATGCAGAAAATAGATGGACCCTTGTTCCTGATGGGATCTTCAGCTCGGGGATTAGTCAAAAGTCTTATTAGATGAAGGGGGCATCCTACTCACATAAGCCAACGGCTCTGTGGGCGGCTAACGCTCTCCTTTGCGTTCATTGTTGCTGGGCCCCAACACTGTTGCTCGGGCTGGGTACCATGACAGCACTTCACACAATCTGCTCCAAACACCCGAAAGCAGCCTGTGGAACCAGACATGCATGCAACAGTCACTACATGCATGTAGTGTGACTGCAAGATGTCACAGATCTCTGAGAACAGTCATAGTGTGGAGACCTGCGACCCGCCTCACAGCTGGAGCCACTTGTCATGCCGCTGCCCAGGTGCTCACTGGATCCTTGCACGGTTCTGGAGGTCTGGGCTTCCACTGCCTGCCCTCAGCAGGCTCTGCCTTGTTTGCAGCTGCTGGAAAGTCCTAAAGGGGAGAGTGTGACAGACTCCTCAAGTATGAGGAAAGGGCCACACCCCGCTTACTGTTCAGATGCTGTTCAGATGAAGGACAGAGAGACCCCAGGGACGACAAGGGCGCAGGCTTGTGGAAAGCCTGCTCTGACTGTTTCTGATTTCCAGTGAGGGGCAGGCCTGTGTTCCCAGACTCCTGGGCTATGCTGGACTCCTTACCAAGCCCATACTAGCAAAAATAAAATCAACTATGAAATTAAAACTATACCAGAATTTTTTTTATTGAACTCATGGAGTAAATGAGTTCAAACTCACAGAGCCTAATGTCTTGAGTATACAGAGTAGAAATTTTTAACATCTAAGATGAGAAAGGCAAGCTATCTTAGGTAAAGGAAGATGGTGAAATGGAGAATATCTTCCCCAGATTCTTAATTATTTAATTAATTAAGACAGGGTCTCACTCTGTAGTCCACCCACGCTGGTCTTGAACTCATTACATAGCCCAGACTAGCCTCAGATGCACAGCAATACTACTGCCTCAGCCTCCCAAGTGCTGGGATTATAGGCACGTGCCACTATGCCCTGCTTATGTGGTGCTGGGGAATCAAACTCAGGGCCTTGAACTTGCTAGACTCAGCAAGTGCTTTAACCCCTGCCCCATGTTTGCAGCCCCTAGTTTATTTTTAATTTGTTTACTTCTGTAGCAAATACTTTTTATGTATAAAAAATGTTATGAGGGTAACAAAGTCTCCCTTTGCAGGGGGTTAATGAGATAGGATGGACTTATTAGATAAATGCCAGGACAAATTAGGCAAATGAAATAATAACAGCCATAATGAAAATGTGATGGGGACAGTGGTTTCTAAAGTGGCCTGCACAGCAGGTCACCGGGGGATCTGAACAGTTCCAAGTTCCAGGCCACGCGCCAGGCTTGGGTAAGTTCTGATGTTCCCCAAGGCATTGTAAGCTGTAGTAAGTTTGGAAACCTTTGATATGGAGAAGGGAGAAAGCCCTTCTCTCTGCGAAGAGAATCAGCGGTGTTTGAGTCGAGCCTTATGATTGTAATACTCAACACGAGGCCCTTGGGAGATTGCTGGTCGTGCAGACACTTTGACCCAGCCCAGAGCTTCTGAGTGAGGCGCTGCATTTACCAGGATCCCCAGGGAGATTGCAGACTCAATGAAATTTGAAAAGTGGTTCAAAGGAGACCTCGGGAAGAAGGTTGGAAGCCCACAGCCTGTCAGCTGGTGGACAGGGATGGATGTTCTTCCCACGTATGTCTAGGTCGCGTACATACTCCAGCAATGCTGGTAGAAGTGGAGTCCTCATCTCTCGCTCTGTGCTTGGTCCCAGGTGGACACAGGAGAGCTGAATTCATTCCCCCTTGTCAAAATATTCTGTAGTCCCAGTAAGTTTGGAACCTGAAACGGGTCAGTCACATCCTCTTACTAGGCATTCTCTGAGTGTTTGACTATTTTCAGACATTCCATCGACTCCTGAAGAGTAAGATTTCAAACAACTACATTCAGAGAAATATACTGAGGACTCTGGACAATCTAAAAATACGACTTTATGCATTACGGGAATTTATAGGCGTGCTATGAAGAAGACACCTTTTATCTGTATGTAAAGGTACTGGTGTGCTTTTAAAAAAATCAGGTTCTTTAGTTGGGGTGAATTTTAATCTGTCATCTTCTGGTTAAAGAGGGCATCCTTGTACTGCACGATTAGGCATTCTGAAAGGAATTGTTTCACAATCTCTCGGCCGCTGTGCAGCCTGTGTGTGCACATGCCAAAATGTGTGCTTATCCATGTGCGCATGTTAGCGATTCAGAAACATTACATATGAAAAAAGTTTTATGTAATTTTCTCTGATTGTACATTTTTAGATTATAGGTGATTTTTCTTAGGACACATCTATTTTTTCCAGTATGCAGATATATCTTGCATAACAGGCTGTTATTTCTTTTCAAGAGGAAAAAGGTGGTAACAACAGATAGAAGAAAGTTGTGCCCCACCTGATGAAAGCAATCTCTGTTGTGTGGGACCTTCCCATGCTGGCAGGGGGTTCCACAGCATGGCAGTCTATCCTCAGGGTGCCTGGGACATCAAAATGAATCCCATTGCGGCTACTTTATACGATGAGGTTCTTAGTAAGCTTTTAAAAATTGTTTGGATAAAATAATGTTTTAGAAACTCTAAACTGAGCACTGGCTCGACGGCCCCCTGAACTACACTGAAATACCAGTTTTCTCAAATGTAGTCATGGCAGGACAGGATAAATTACTGTGGAATAAAGCCACGCGGAGTTTTTGAGAAAGACAAGAACTATTTCCTTTCCTTCGGTGATATAGAGATGGTAGTCTCTGTGCTACCACTGTAGTATTCTCAGAGTTCTCCAGAGAATCAAACTCAATAGAAGGTGCTCCTGAGTGTGTTCATGCATGCACACACACGCGCGTGTGCGTGCGCGCGCACACACACACACACACACACACACACACGGAGAGATTATGGAGGCTGACTGGTAGATTGCACAAGTCTGCTGCCCTGGCTGCCCTGAAACCCAGGAGAGCTGATATGACACTTAATTTAGAGACTAAAGTGTGAAGGTGGGTGGGGTTAATAACATCCCACCTTGCACTCAGCGTGCAGGGGGATCCCATTTTCTTCCAGGACTGTGAGTCCATATTTTGTTCCATCTGGGCTTTTAGTGTATCAGACAAGGCCCACCCATGTTAACGAGGGCAATGGATTCTGCGCTGGCTGGTGATTTAAAGGTGAAAACTTCCCCAAAACACTCTTAAAGAAGCATCCATAATAACGTTGGACTCAGTATCTGGGCACCCTGGGACTCAGTCAGTTTGAAACATACAAGAACAATCACACCCACTCAGAAATATCTCACCCTACATAGTGGCCAGACCATCTCTAGTAGATGTAATCTTTTCCTGGCTTACTCTCTGTTCCCTACAAACAAGTCTTCTAGGTTGTTCACCTAAGCTAACCTTGTCTGCTCTGTGGGGAGAGTCTGACAGCCATCACTTACTCTGAAAATCGCCACCCTCCATGAAAGATGCCCCCAACCTAAAAAGTGTAGAGAGAAGGTGATTGAATCAGGAATCAAGGGATTTAAGCAAGTGCCACCACTACTGACCTTTGCTTCCTTAGAAAGGAATGTTGTTAGCTTGTTTTTTCATCTGTAAAACAGGACTACTCACAATCCTTGTAGAATTTTATGAATTTCAAAGTAATGTAAAATATATGCATGAAAATTCCTATTATTATTTTTAGTAACTACTACTAAAACTTGTTAAGAATAGAAATTGATTTATTTAAAAGGGTAAAAACTGTAAATTCATCACAACTTTTCATTAAGAATGACTGCTTGGGACTGTAAGTTACTGGAAGGCAAAAGGTGTACCACACATCCACACAGCGTCCAGGTAAGTACCACATACTGAAAGGCACCTGGTATACATTTAGCTGATGATAGTGAAATCATTTCCTAATCTTTTCCAATTAGCTTACAATTTCTTCACTTGTGAAATATATCTTCTAGAAATAAGACAGCCAGATAAAGTGCAAGATGCCTGGTTAAATTTGGATTTCACATAAATAATGAGTACTTTTTAACTGTAAGTTTCTCCCACGTAAATCAATTGTTTAGCTGAAACGTAAACTTAACAGGCATTCTGTGTTTTTATTTGTTAGACTTGGCAACCTTAAGCAGTAAAGAGTTGATAAAAAATTCTGTTAAAATTTTACATTGACATTTTCTTAGGTGATGAATATTTAAAGTACGTACCATGTGGGAAATACCATACTTGAGTTTCTAAATGGTTCATATAATTATTTGACATTAAAAATGATTTACATATAAAGTTGAACGTCTAAACACATGTCTCAACTTTATTGTGATCTTAAGACGAAGATAATAATAAGATTGTATGTGCAAGGATCTTCTGAAGCTTAGCTGAGATTAAATGTCAGAAAATCCTTGTAAACAGGCGCCATGGAGTCCTGGTAGAGCCTCAGGTTCGCAGTCTGAGTCCCCTAGGATGGGTCCCACTGTTGTTTCTCATCCATACTGACAAACACCGACAAGATAATTTGAGAAGAAGATAACAATGCATATTTGTATAACGTATCATCAAACACTTCATAAATGTTAAGTTTCATTGAAAGTCTAGCAGGAGTGCCTGCCTAGGAAGTCACGTACAACAGGAGATCTAACTCCAAGCCCTGACTCCCCTCTGCCGGAGTGTTCCTCACGTTAGAGCATGGGATGGAGGAGTGTGCTAACGTAAAAACCACCTTTCTTACTGCAAGTACTTTACCTACAGAGTCTTGATTCTTTCTGTACTCTGAAATGTCATCACAGGCTTCCAGTACAAGTGCAACGAGGCTTTGTATGTCTGAATTTTTTGTTTTAACCTTGTAAAGATATAATATCATCAAGAAAATATTGTAAGTTTTAAATTGCGCTTTAATCAACCTAAAAGGATGGCAGTTGCATTTTATCTGATTCCCAGCCATTGGTGTGCTCCTTCTACAGAAAGAAGTCTACAGACAGACATCATTAAGCATGAGAATTCCAACTTTTAGATCAGGGCCTCCAGCCAGTGGGCTGAGTTTAGTGAGCTGTTAAGGACTATGGTGGGCTTGTCGTCTCTGAAGAGGATTTAAGGTTTGGACCCAGTAGCAAGGGCTGAGTGGGGAAAGCCCAAATGTCATTTATTTTTCCCCAGTAAGTCAAGACATCCTGTTGTCATTTGCCTTTACTTTGAAGTAGATGTCTCTGTGCCTGATGAGTACCTAAAGACAGGACCGATGAACAAATTTTCTCAAATTTTCTGTCTGGAATCATAAAAGTTTTTTTCTGATATTTTATGAAGACAAGGAATGATTATATCACAGTTCAACTATATTTCTTCCAAGGTTCAAGTCTACTTGACTAAAGGGATGAAGAGTCACCAACCCCCAGGGCTGCAGGCAAGATATCTTATGCAAGATATTCATTGTTATCATCTCACAACACTCACTCTCTCTCTCCTCTCTCTCTTTCTCTTTCTCTCTTTGAGACAGGGTCTCACTTCCTAGCTCAAGCTTGTCTGGAACTCACTGTATATAGCCCAGGCTACCCTTGGACTCACTGCAATCTTCCCTCTTCAGCTTCCCCAATGCTAGGATTAGGGTCATGCACCATCACCCAGCTTTATGTGGTGCCGGGGAATTGAACGCTGGGCCTTGCATTTGCTAAGAAAGCACTTTATCCACTGTGCCATTTCTCCAGCCCTTACAACTGTCTTTATTGTTATTTCTCATTTTGGATGAGGAATGAGGTAAAGAGAGTTTAAACACTGAGACTGGTACCAGTGTGGGCCTGGGAAGGACTGCCTTTTTGTGGTTGTTGTTGTTGTTATTGTTGTTGTTTTGTGTGTGTTTTGTTTGAGACAAGGTCTGTTTCTACAGTTCAGATTGGCCTTAGGCTCATCCTGGAGCCCAGACTAGCCTCAAATTCAAGGCAATCCTTCTGCCTCAGCCTCCCAAGAGCTAGGATTATGGGAATGTGCCACTACATCCGGTTTATGTGGGGCTGGGGAATCGAACTCAGGCTTTGAGCTTATCATTACTGGGAGCTAGTCTTCTAGCCGCGGATGGGTCTTTTGGCTGCAGGAACCAATGATTGGCAGCAGGAGGGGAGCCCGGAGCAAAGCTTCACCTCCTGCCTGTACTGACCTGACTGGAGGCAGAGCTTTGTCCCCTGTTCCCCTCTGGGGGCTGCTCCCCTTTCCAAAGCTATCTTCCAACTACCTACTGCCACCAAGTAAGCTCCTCCAATGCTTTCCCACAACCCTCCAACCCCTGTCCACGGAAGAATGGTCTTTAACTAAACTGATCCTTGGAGGTCACAAAGGCTGGGGACCACTGAACTGGATGATCTGTGGACATTTGTTCTGGTTGTTGTGGGTTCAGTTTTGTTGATTTCGAGATAGGATCTCCTCGAGGCTAGTCTTGAACTGGCTTGAACTTTCCAGGCTGGCCTCAAATTCACGGCCTGCCCCAACCCTGAGTGCTGAGGGTGCAGGCTGCTCCACCACACTGGACTCCGTGCGGTGCTGAGGATTCAAACCCGGGGCCCTGCCCTCGCTAAGTAAGAGCTTTAACCATTGAGCTATGCACCAACCCTTAAGTCTTGTTTTTAAAAAAGTAAGTTTGACCACTTAGAGACACGTTTTCTTGAATAAATTGTTAAAACTTTTTTTGGAGAATTAAAAGATTCAATTGATAAGAGTTCAGGCAGAAAAGGAAGTTGGCCTCTCTCAGCGCTGCTCTCTGGCCGGCCTTGCCCAGGGCGGCCGGCCCCTTGGCACACCCATCCATCCACTCACGCTCCTGTGGCCGGCTGTGCCAAGATCCCGCACAGGGCGGGCTTTATGCCACACAGCCCTTTCGGATATCGCGTTGAGAGCATCCTCGTCGGCTGGAGAACTTGGATCCCTCACAGGGTTGCTGGCACCCCAAACAGCAGAAGCCCCGTGTGAGCTCGAGGCCAGGGCAGCCTCTGCTTGGCGTGTGTATGCCACTTGCCTGCTGCTTCTCTACCCTTGGTGGAGGGAAACGCTGAGATATTTGGGGCATGGGAACTGCACGGTGCGGGCTGAGCAGAGTCACCGTCATTTAGAGGTTTCCTTGTGCTTAAGGAAGCATGTGGTGCTCGTGTTTTCTAGTGGACAAATCAGAATCCTGGGCTGTTCTTGGTAAAGCAAGGGAAGAATATTTGCAAACAGAGTTCTCTCAGAAAGTCTTATCTAGATGGTGAACACACGTCTTAGGAAGTGCTGGACCCAGGAATTTTTTGTTGTTTCAGGATCCCGTAGGAAGTCGGTCCTATCTGACTTTGTCCTGGACTACCTCCACTTTTCTTGTCTCTCTGAAGTGTTAGATGTGTATAGAGGTTCTGTTTTTTTTTTTCCTGATTTATTTGCCCATTACCCAGGCCACAGAAGGAAATAAAATATCTCAGCATCCTTCATTCTGTGGAGAACCCTGGTGATTGGAAAATCTCACCTGACTCGTAAAGAGCAAGGTGGCTATTTGGGCAGGCATCGTGGTCCCTGGGAAGTGTCCTCGGCAAGCCTGTATTTGCTCCTCGCTCCATACCGATGGTCTGCTTTCACCTGGCAGCATTCCTTCTTCACGATGAGATGATGGAATCAATACTAATAACAATAATGATTGTCCCTTAGCCAAAGCTTCCTAAATGCTAGGGACTTGCTTACTCACTCATTTAAATACTTTGATAGTTTCCTTTAAACTCTCCCTGGGAATTTTAAGATCTTCCCTGAAGACAAGGTTGGTATTTTTTAAATTAAAAACAATCTTGTTTAATTACTAAATGCAATACCTAGAATTACAGGGGAGACATCAGAAAATATGAAATCTGATACCAAAGAAAATGTTAAAAACACTTATAATCCAGTGATGAGAAAGATAGCCTCCCTGTTCCTGGAAATGCTTCCAAGTAATGCTGTCAGTAATAAAAATGGCATCGCAAGGAAGAACCTTGCTTCTGGTATTCACCAGCAAAGGTCCAGGGGAGGAGGGATTCTCCAGGACATAAGCAGCAAGGAGGCAGGTTCCTGGGTGCTTGGCATTCAGAGGAGGTGCCAGAGAATTTCTGCAGCCTGGTCTTGCTTGCTGAAACTGGAAATCCAGCCCTTTGGCTCAGTCCTCCATCTCATGAACTCGGCCCTGACCAACAAAGCCCACAGGAAGAGCAGCCAGGCCAAGATACAAGCTGAGCGGGAGGCGCAGCAGACTGATGTGTACGGTGCTGAGTTGCCAGGGAACTTGCAGCCACACCTGCAGAGGCGCTATGCTCCTTTGGGGTAGAGCACGTCTGAGTAAAGGGACTCAGCTGATGCTAGGCACAGACAAGGCAAATTCTTCTACAACAACCCTTGATGGTTTGTGATGGATCTGTGCAAGTTTGTAGAGATTATGCCCAAGCCGAACACCAGGACAGCCTATGGCAAGACGCAAGGCTTCAGGGGCAAGGGAAGGCCACGCTCCTCTGCTGGCCATCGCTTGGGGCTGGCTGCACGGTCACACTCAGCAGCACACCGGGCTTGCATTCTTTGTCCTGACTGAATTAGAAGGCAGTCAAGAAAGCCTGCGTGATTCTAACTCAGGGAAATGCGAATGACTTTTAAAGGCTTGCAACATCAAACTTTCCCATTGGAAGTGAGCCAGTCAGGGCAGATGTGTCAAAGCCTGCTCTCGGCCCCCTGGCTCGCTTACTTCAGGAATGGAGGAGGGTGAAAAGGGAGAAGAAAGATGAATACATAGTCAGGAATGTTGCACTGCATCCTAGGATTGGGGAAGTACAGGAGGATGGGGACTTACTTTTTGCTGATAACAGTCCATAAAAACAGAAGAAAAAAATTCAAACAGCTCTCTGCTCAGGAATGAAAGAGGAGGGAGGAGGACTTAGTGGAAAGTCAGAGCTGCCTAGAGGCATAACAAATAACCACAGGCTGGAAAAGTACAGTGTGAGGGAAAATGTGGGCTAGGCAGATTCCTCAGCAGGGCTTTGGGCTGTTTTCTTTGGCATCCTATCAATTATATTACTGTGGCCTCTTTGAATTTGGTCATCTCGTGCTCTACGTAAACACACTCCATAATTTTACAGTCGGGGAGTGGAGAGGAACTTCTAAGACTAACCGGAGGCCCAGAACCCATAAAGAAAAGGTTGACAGATTGGAATGATTAGGAAGTCAAAACTTCTACTTGGTACAATCAGTTCACATGAGTAAACTTAGAAGCCAAATGAGGACTGTGGGAAAATATTTGTGAGACATATACAAGACAAAGGGTTAATACAGAAACTAAGATGTTTTCATAGACGGATGTAAGAAGAACTAAAGGGGAAGCACGCATTAAAATGGATGAATTTATTTAGAGGCATATTAGAGAAAAGATTTAAAAGATCGATAAATATTTGGGAAATGCTCAAACTTTAAAAATAATTATTGTAAATCACATCAGCATAAAAGTTTATTTTTGTTAAGTTGTCAACATTTAATAAGATTTTAGTGGCATATAGATGATAAAGAAGTCAGTCTTCATATTTTGTTAGTAGGAGTATAAACTCCTGGGGCATTCGTGAAAGATGACTTGGCAGAATTTTTCATATTTAAAATAAATGCGTACTACAACCCAGAAGGCCCATTGACAGGCTTCTATTTTTAAAAAGTATTGACTCCAGGGGAAAATGTGTATGTGTGTGTGTGTGTGTGTGTGTGTGTGTGTGTGTGTGTACATCGTAACACTGCTGCAGTGGCAAGAAGCTGAAGAAAATTCAGTCATCGTTAACTGGGACCTGAGCGACCAAATCCCGCAGCACCCATTCCAGGGAACTACGTGAAATCACCAAACAGATGAGATGCAGTTAAATGTATTACATAGCCTCAGAAGTCAATATAGGGGTGTGTGTACACACGCGTGTGTTTTGTGTATATGGATATGCAAAAATGCATATGTAGATAAATAACCATATCCTAATGAAAATACGTTATCTATCTGTATTTGTACGCTCCTTGAAAAAAAGTGTATACAAAGAAATACCCATGCCCATACTCCAAACTGATAAACTGGATTAATTATAAGGGAGTAAGACAATTGGCAGACAGAAAATAATTTTTTGCTTGTTACAGATTGTGTTGCTTGAGTTTGTCACAGCATGTTTAGAGTTAAAAACAATGTGATGTGAGGTACACTCATACATTCATCTGACTCTCCTTTTGTAAGCAGCAAAATAATTACAGCATAAGGGTAAGATATACAGAGTCTGAGAATATAGGTCAGCAATTAGAGTGCTTGCCCAGGAAGTGTAAGGTCCTGGGTTTGATTCCCCTGGCACAATATATACTGGGAATGGTGTCTCATGCCTGTAATCTCAGTAAGCAGGAGTTTAACTCGAGGATTGGTGTGAATTCTAGGCCAGCCTGGGCCACAGAGTGAGTTGAGAACCAACTTGGACTACTGAGGGAGACTGTGTTAAAAAAACAAACAAACAGACAAACAAAATCCAGGAACTCCATATACAAAGCAAAACTATTTTCTGCCCTTTCAAGGTTGTTGACTGGTGGTTGGGTAATTTTGGAGACAGCTCCAAATTGAGAGCAAAAGCATCCCTGTACATTTTCCCCCAGGGATTTTAAAGGTGTGCATTTCAGCAGATAGTCCTTCCCGTAAGAGTCCTCATGGAGATTAAGTGAGCTATCAGAGTGTTTGAAAAGTGACTGGCACCCAGCAAGCAGTATGTTGGTGATGTTATTACTGAATCTGAAAAAATCTCTTGTATGTCACCTCCAAAGTGGGAGGAGATAAAATTCAACGGATATCCTGGCTTTCCAAAAGTGGGTGTTTTGGGAGTTACGCAGTGTGATGTGATGGACCAAATGGAAGACTGACATCTTGTCCTTCTCAGATAGTTTCAGGGAACTGTAAACCCACATTGGTGCTCCTGTAGCACAGGGAAGGGTCTCAAGGAAAGTCAGAAAAGGCAGAAAGTGGCAAAGGACAAGCATGGCTTGTCTAGTTTCCCATAGAATCAAGTCCAGGGTGGTAGGGGTTCTTAGGGTTCCATTGAACCTGGAGAATGGAGAATGGAGAATGGCTATTGCTGGAAATTGCCTATTGAAGCAACAAATAACTGGGTAGGAAGGTAAAAGATGAGAACAGATAAAATGACATCGATGAGTGGGATTCCCAACACAGAAATCAGCTTGGAGCCCTCCTGTGATTGAGCTGGGTACTGGCTGGCTATGCCAGGTGGACAGACTGGTAGGTCATGACTGTGTTCAACTTGGGATTATCATTCTAGTTAGAACTCACATAGACTCCCCTTTTTAAAAAAGATTTGTAGCAAAGGGTTAAAATTAGGGGTCAAATAATAGGGAAAGATTCTTAAGATAAGGACGTTCTGGAATTGCAATTATAAACTAACATATGTCTATAACTCAATCGGGCTAAAATTTAGACTAAATTTAAACTGAAATGGGATAACTTCCTGGCCTTTTGGCTAAGATCAAGTGGAAACTGAAACGGAAATAAAGGCAAGGTATCAGTTCCAGAAAGATGTGAGTATGACAGAAAAGTACTTGCAGCAGAAGGCCAGGGTTTCAGGACCAAAAAGGCAGATGTACTTAGAAGAATAAGTGTGGCACTATGTTTGCACAAACTTCCAGTCTGCTATATTTTTTTCTTTCCTCTGTTTGTAAGGAAACATTTTCCTTTCCCCTTTCATGGAGTTAGAAAGATTGAAGAGACCAGGAGAAAGGAATCTGCTTACCTTCACGAAAAAGAAGTAGAGAACTTTGTGTTGTTCACATTGCTTGTCTTTTTTCAAGTATTATAATTTTAAAAATACACTGAAGAGAATACTTAAAATAAAAATTAAGAGATCAAACAGATTTGGGTTAGATACCTCTATGCTCAGTTTACTTTTATAACCTTAAACTCTGACGTTTGGTATCGTTAAATAGAGTTGAAGATTTCTTCCATTACTAATATTACAATTTCTTCTTTCTTTTATAGAAATGGAAGAAACTTTGCTGTCAGGCAAAAGCCTCAGCCAATGTAGGAATACTCGAAGGGATAATTCATGGAGTGTGTTTAATTTTATGAATGAGTAAGTTGGCAATTTATTTTAAGTATAAAGAAATTCTCTAGATCAAAACAGTGGTTTCCTCCAGCATGTTACCCAAAAATCAGTTCCATCAGTTTTGTGTGTGGATACAGAATTTATTCACAAAGGGCTTGGGATGGAGACCACAGGCTGAGCTTCTTGAAAGTTGCCTGGAGGAGCCGGGCCATTGAATACTTTAACCATGCAGTGCTCAAGGGTAGATTGGGAATATTCAAGGACAAATGCTGTTAATGTTGGTTTATGCAAATATAGCAATAATAGATCCCTAAAGGAGAGAAGTTCCATAGCTGCAAGAGGTTATTTATTGTTCTTGTGAGGTCATGTGGATCACCAAGGCTCTCAACTATCCAGTGACTGAGAAATAAAAATCTTCTGTCTTGTCTGCTGGAACTTCTACATGTGGCTACACGTTCCTCTTACCAGGGGAAAAGATGGATTAAGAAGAGATAAGAAAAATTAAGAAGTTAGGACCACAAGCATAGTATCCCTTCTGCTCTTGTCCCTGTCTGCTGGAACCTGTCACGTGGCTTCAGTCCACCTGAAGAATCCTGGGAAATGCAGGAGAGAAAATGGGGATTCAGTGAGCACTATGGTTTTGGATGAAGTGATGATATAGTCAGGGATGCGATGACCAGGAGTGAAAGAGATTTCTGCTTTTGGAATAGGTGACCAAAACATTGGTTTTTAAATACATTGTTTCTTTAAACTAGTAATTTTTAATTGTAGCATAAAATAGCCTTTTGAAGAGCTCCTTTGCCATGAAATGGATCTTCCAAATTCCCCTTTTTCATATTGAGAGATGGGCTTCCTGTTATGTGGCCCCATCAAATTATTGGTAAATAGTAAATTTTAAGCCAACTAAAATCCTCATAAAATTGTTAGGAGAGTCTGCTGCCAAGCTGGGTTTAAGATCCTGTCACTGTGCTGCTCGTTTTGCTTTAAACTTAAGTACAGGACTTCATTTTTATTCTGGTAAGCATCACACTGTTATTTTCAGACATTTGCCTCAGCCTTCTAAATGTTTAATTCTGTCATCTATTGTAATAGCTATTTCTTCAGGATTTCCATCATATACTGACTGGATGAGTATGTCTCCTGTGTCTACATCCAAGTTCTTGAAAAAGTAGGCCAAGGACAGAACCTCCCAATAGAACTCCAGAGACATCCCTTGAGAGGCATCACAATTCATTAACAAGCACAGTGGGTTTATTTGTTCCACCAGCTTCATTTCCTCCTTACCTTATTATCAACTGCTTCCCATTTCTCCAATTTCTCAGGATTTTTTTTTAGAAGAATTCACAGCATGAACTCATGACTTTCCTGCCCAACCCCCTCCCACCCCTGAATTATCTACTGGTTGATGGCACCACTCTCTAGCCACCAGTGCCAGAAATGTGGGAGACTCCTGTGTTTGTCAGCTTTCCCATTGGTGGGCACAGTACCCAATACCCACAAAACTAAAGGAGGAGGGATTGAATTTGGCTTACATTTTAAGGGGATTCAGCCCACGGCCAGTTAGTTCCAAGAAGGAAGCATCATGACAGAAGGGAGTGGTGATGCAAAGTTCCTTAATTCATGGCAGCTGGAAATGGAGCAGGAAAACAATGGCACAAAGAATTGGGCTAGGGACCAGATATAGTACCCAAGGTCACACCTGCATGACCCAGCCAGGCACACCCAGAAATGTGCTTCAGTAAGCTCCCAGGAGTATCCCAAAGGCCACCAGGCTAATGCTCCACCCTGGTCACTGCACACTCCCAAGTCTTTTTCTTCTTCAGATCCCTGAGAAGAGAACTTGGGTCAGCATTTCCAGGCCTGAATCAACTGCCTCTGTTACCCTCTGATCCTTGATCAGTGCCTCCAAGATTTTCTCCACGTCTCTGGTCTTCCCCTCTCCCCACTGTCCTCTTCCTCCTTTTTGGCGTGATCTTTCAAAACTGCAAGTCTTCACACACACACACACACACACACACACACACACACACACACACACACACACACACACACACACACACACACACACACACACACACACCAATGTAAGGATAACAGCTGAAACATTTCATTGGCTCTTGGGCACAGGCCACAGCCACGCAGAATCCATTATTTTCCTTCCCAGCCTCTCCCTCTTCTGCATCATCTACCAGGTCACGGCACCTCTGTCAAGCCCACTGTGCCAGGAATGTGGCACAGAAGGCCAGTAGGACTATTCTTGGTGGAAAACAGGCCATCTTTCTCCCCAAAATTTCTGAGTGGCATCCTCCCCACCTCTATTTTCATCCAGGCATTTCAGCAGATTATATACTTGCATCTCAGTATTCTGGTTCCTTCCCCAATTCTTTCAGTGTTCCTTCCCCAATCCAGAAAAGGTCTGTCTCCTCCAAAGGATGGAAACATCTCATGTATTCATCTGTCTATTGCCTCAGTTTTGGTAAAAACTCGGCAGTCTTTTAGACTGCATTGAATCAGAGACAATGTTACAGAATTCAAATATAAATACATGAAAACAACAAACGATAACCTCCAAATTCCCTTCCCTAGCCCCAAAGGCTAGGTTTTCAGAAATAAAATAATTCCTAGCTTTCTTTTTATATTTTCAGCTAGAAATCTGACTTTGTTCTGGATGGATTCTTTTTGTGTCTTCCTCTTTGAGGCAATCAGCTTGTTAAATGTTGAAAGGACTGCAAGGTAAAAACAAAAAAGTTTTTCGAGAATGTGAAAAGATTTCTCATGGTATTTCAAAATATTATCCTAATTCTTTTTTGAGTATCATGAGATCCGATCCTTGACCTGCACTTTTTCAGGGCAGGGACATTTTAGAGGCTCTATAAATGTTCATTGATTGAAGAACTAAATGAACAAAGAGAGATCATAACAATGATATTCCGCTAATCTACCAGTGTACTAACATGGTAAAGTAGGAAATGGATTCATTGCACTTAATTTCTCTGTTGTCTGGCTCAAATTGCAGGAATAGAAACATTTTAGCTTCTTTTGAGCAATGCTTCAGAAGCCACGGGGATTTTTAAGACCACATCTGTAACAATCAATTTTTGTAGGGAGAAAAGGGATGTGTGCACAGAGAAAATCTAATAATGTATTTACAGATGATGGATAATTACCATGTACTGGGGATGTGTAATTCTTCAAACAGAAAAAAAAATTGTTGATTTCTTCTCACACTTACTTATATTTTCCCCCAATAAAATGGTAATTAATGTAATTGTATAAAACTAAATCAGTGGTTTTGTCTGGATCTTTTTTTCCCCAAAGTCTGCTTGGTCTACTGGACTTGACCTCAGAATTGTGCTTTGGCAATGGATATATTAATATAATAAATGAAAATAATATTTTCCCAGTTTCTAAGTATTAGGACCTCTTAATTATTCCTTAAAGGTCTTTTTTCCCTCTTTATCTGATTCCCCTTCCTTTATGTATCATTTCAAAATAAATTATCACTGCCACGCAGTCCTAACGTATTTCAATGGTTCCGCACCATTGATCTCTGCCCTTAGCTGGTCCCACCTCTGGAATGCAGATGAGAACGCTCACTGCTGTGCTCAGAGGCAGCGTGACAGAGAGGGAGTAGGCAGTGAGTTCTGGAACCAGAGAACCTGGTTTGAATTACAGCTCTGCTACTTGCCCTGGGGAATTACTCATTACTCACGATATGTACAATGAGCTTAACATCATGTATGATTATAATGATTAAATAAGAGACAGTATGTAAGATGACTGGTACAATTTATAACAACAATGAAGAGATTTCAGCAAATTGATGGATTAGGCAAGTGACTTGGTCTCTGAAACCTTCTGATTTCACTGGAAACAGGAGGTGGAGTAGAGAGTGAGAATAGCCAATTGCATAAACTGTCCAGATGCCGGAGCTGGTTGAGCTATCCTGGCCTGTGAGGACAATGTCCCCCGTCCCCCCCCCCCCGCCCCTCTGTGCTCTGCTCAGCCTTTGCAGACAGAGGAAAGCCACACTGCCTACCCCTTACCCACAGCTGGTACCACCCATATGAGTCCAGGGGCCCTAGGAGTCTGTTAATGGGCCTGGAAGCCTTTTGCTCCTCAGTGCGCCATCACTGGATTATCATACAGCTGGTAAGTTACTAAAAGTGCAGCCGGCAAAGATTTTCTTAAACTGTCACATGGCTACTGTATTAGCTGAGTGTGAACAACTTAACATATCGAGTTTTCTTTATATTCTGCTTTCATTTTTTATATCCAGTTCTTGAAAAGTCATTTTATTCATTCTTAGTGCAGAAAAATTTAGGCTCACTGTGTAGTTCATCTGCCTTCAATTACGCTGCCCCACCCACTCTCTGCTTTCCTGGGCACCGATCTACCCGCTGAAGGATTTACAAGGCAACCTTCTGCTCTGCGCAGCCACTGCGGTCACAGTGCCTCTGCCATGTAATCGGTTCCCTTTGGAGCCTACTGGTTCTGATTCAGAGACTGTGAAAAGTAGAATAGGAGAGTTCCTCTTCCTTCCAGGCCCTACCACCAAACATTGCTTGGGATGTGAATATCAGCCCCAGATGCTGTTTTGCAAAAATCACTATGTTTCCCTATCCTTTTAAATCGATTCAAATCTTCTCTGGATCTCCCTCATTAAAGCTGGCAGCATACACAATTTCAGCCATTACGGGGTCTCTCCTCCTTCAAAGTTTGTGCAAAAGAACTCACATACTCTCAGGGCATCATGTTGGCCCCTCTGATCATGGGACTGGTCTGGAGATCTTTGCTGTCACAGAGCAGTGGGGCAATTCACCCCAGCAGACCTCAGGGACTGCTTCCTCAAGTGCCCTTGGAGCCATCAGGGAGTGACTTTCCTCTCCTAGGGTTCTGCACAGGAGAACTGTGAGGAACCCTGTACGAGAGGGACTCTCCAACCTTCATCTTCTGCCACTGTTACAGAAAAACTTTCTCTTCCTCTTCCACTGGACTGCAAAGTCACCATCTTTTGTATCCCTCTCTTGCCCCGCTCCCCCCCCCCCCAGAACACCAGGCATAATCGTTTGAGAGGTATATGCTTTGACATGAGATAAGAAAGGCCTTTGATACCAAGTATTCTTGATGTATTTAAGGAAAATTACAGAGAGTAAGTTATTTGCTCAAACATTATCCTGTTCACTCTTTTGTAAATGAGTAAACTCTAGTTAGAGAGCCATCTGGGGGAGCACAAGAAAGGAGGAGACAGGGAGCAGAAGGCCAAAGACATCTACAGAGAGGCTCGGAGCAGCAAGGGCTGCAGGGCGCCCATGGGAAGCGAGGCGCCTGGACTCTAATTTTACGTTGCTCCACTAGTCTTTCTTCTTTTGTAACTTTCTTGCTTTGTGTGTTTGTCCTTCTGTCTTTCTTCAATGCAATTTCAGGTTGTGCTCGCACACACAGCACAATAGCATGAAGGCTGTGCTCGCACACACAGTGCAACTAGCACAAAGGTTGGCAGTCTTTGTCAAGGTACCAGATGCTGCAAAGACCAGTTGCTGGATGATTTATCATTTGGCCAGTTTCATAAGAAAGAAGTCCACAATTTAGTCATTGAAAAGGCCAGATAGCCAGATCAGATAAATGTGATTTAAAGGTTGAGCAATCACCCTGTAAGTGATTGAGCTGGTTTAATGCATAACTGTTTCTTTAATTATGAAATCAAGAGGACCACAAGCTTTGTGCTACCACCTGGGTATTTCTTGCTTATTGTATAATGGCCATCTTCTTATCTTGTTTCAACCTGCAGTGAACATGAGTTTCTGGGCCACTGTTTCCCCTTCCATTTATTTTACATATTTATGCCTGTGTTTATAAATATTTAAGCTTCTGAGAGTTGTTTATTGTATTTCTATTGCCTACCTTTGTGGTAGAACATCTGGTTTCTTTCATATGCTCGGTATGAAAAAGTCTGAGTTAAACAAATGTATTATGAGTCTATAGTTTTGCAGTTCGTGATTTGCTGTGTCCTTTTTTTCCCATCATAAATTGCTTTTCACTTTTTTCTCCACACGTTCTTATTCCATAAAACATAGGTCAAATACTCATGAGCCAGAGCTAAGCCATTGCCTAATTTTGTAAGTAATATTCTATGAGAACACAATACCCATTCTTTCAGGTATTGCCTATGACTGCCTTCACATGACAATATCGAGTTGACTGGTCATTACAAGGACTATAGATCTTTCCAGGAAAAGATTGCCAGCCCTTACTATGAAGCAATAACAAAAAGTCCTTCCCATCACAGAATCCCAGACATTCAGAGATAGAACAGATAATGCTCCAAGGGCGTATTTTAGAGAAGAAAAAGTAGGCTCGTCCAAGAGTCAAGTTCTATTGTTTATTATGCACCGACCACCATACATCAGCAAGTTCTATCTGGCTTGGTGCTTGCAGCAATAATCTTTCTACTTTGTAGACAAGTAAGTCAGAATGTAAGAGACTAAGCAACTCTCCTGGATTGGACTCAGCTTCCAGTGGAAAGACTTTCCTCTCAGTCCCACAGTATTAAAACTGTGACCAAACAAAGGTCAGCTCCCCCTCCCCACCCCCACCCCTTGCTTATCCGTCCCGAGTCTCGACTGAAAATACATCGAGGACACTGACACCACCTTTGGGTGAGGACATCAGCCCCAGTGTGTCTGGAACCAGCTCTCACGTGGCTGAGTCGTGTGGCTTTGGCTCTATTTTCTGGACACTTGCTGAGGGGTTGGCTTAACCCCTCAGCAGGCTGTGCAAAGTGGACCACTTCCAACTGGTGCCTCATCAGGAGGGAATACGATTCCTTCTGACGGGAACTCATTCTTTCTCAGCCTTCCCAGTGATTCAAGAGTAGATCCGAAACCATTATTTAGAGTCATAAGATTAATAAAAAACCTTTTTCAATTGGAAGAGCCTGGATCTGTATGCAAGAGTTACTGACTCAGTGTAATGTTAAATGGCCTTTTTATATCATCTAGGTTTCTCATTTCAGATCTGGTTTAATGGGAAAGTGACCTGAGCAAGAGCCTTCCATGCCCATTCATAGATTCATAGGAGCTAGAAAAAAATAAAAAGCATTTCTGCTATAAATTATTATAGAAATAAAGACAAATTATTAGTCCCATGGTGAGATGTGTGAGGCTCTCTTCCACCGGATACCTAACTAGCCACCTCCCTCCTTCCTGCTCATTTACACTCGGAGTTCTAGACCAGCCAACCTTCCCCTGTTGAATTCCTTAGCTGTTGTATTGGCTAGGGTTCTAGGTGAGGGAGAGTTGGAGAGCTTACCAGTCCAAGAAGCGGGATAGTCCAAAATGATGGCCAGCATGTGAGAAAACTGGAGGGCCCAATAGCTGCTCAGATGGTGAGATGGAAGAACAGCCACCTGAGACTGCAGGACAGACTGTGGGAATCTGCTGTGGATCACTGTTGTTCCAAGAGCAATGGCAAAAACTGGAGAACGGACCGAACCCGGGATGAAGATCTGTGATGTGTAGACAGGAGCAAGTTGATGTCTGTAGACAACAAGAAAGGCCAGCGCTTTCCTAGGAAAAGCTGTAGCAATCTTTCGTCTTCCTTCCTTTTTATTTAGTTCAGTCTGCCAATTGGCTACTCATATCCGAGGTGGGTGTTCTTTCCTTACTTGCCGGCCCATAAGTCACTCACATGCACCTATAAGCTCTACTCTAGATTTCCTAAATTCTTCAAATTGAGGTAGTCCCTTCATCAGTCTCAGCGGCACTAAACTTGCTTTTATCTAGATAATTCTCTAGAATTTTTCCTGGTCTGAGATTCTGTTATGATTTCTCACATACAAATCTTATTCATCCTTCATGTCTCAGAATAAGTGCTTCCTTCTATACCACCATGGACATTGTTAGGGCTCCCTGTCCTATGGTGTTGTGGTATATCAGTCTCACAATTGTTCACCACACTTGCAATAATTGGTTTCATGCTTGGACAAAGATTCCATGCAGGTGAAGTGCAGGTCTGTCTGACTAGAGGTACTGGAGAGATGCACATACTTTATCAAAAATATCTAAAAGCCATGGAAGAAAGCCTAGACATGTTTGTTGAGAGAACAATTTTAAACTCTACATGAAAACACCAATTACACTGTCCCACCCTCCTTTCCTTACGCTTGTGCAATAGAACATGAGCTGATATTCTAAAATAACTATGAACACCAAATATTAGCCGGGGTGCAAGTCAGTTGTGGTTCTTGTCTGGTGTCCAAACAGGACTTTTAGGACCAGATGGCATTGGGACTAGAGTCATGAGAAACCATGTAAAAGCAAAATGAAAGTTAAATAAGAAAGATTTACTGAGAGAGACAGGCTCCCAGATGAGAGTGGATTAACACAGGCAATCATGAGTTTCCTGTCTGCGCCGCTTGGGCTTCCCTGTCCCATGACTTGTCCCCGGGATGGCGTTTGTTCCTCCCTTGAGTAGCACTTTCAGGCTATATAACTTCTGCTGCAGAGTACATGTGCCTCCCATAATTTATCTAATCATATTCATGAACTTTTTATGCATGCTATGCTAATGGTATTACCATGAGGAGAGGTCAGTTAGGGACACACTGTCTCTTCTAGTTCACCTGCACCGGACTCGAGGAAGTCCACAGTCTCTGCTTGCAGCTTCTCCTGGTATTTTATCTAGTTTCCACCCTCTCTTGGTCGGCCATTAGCAAGGACCCTGTGGTGTTGCCCTGCAGTCACAGCTTCCGTGGCCTGGTGCTATCACCTTTGGCTTGATTTTGCTTATTCTCCCCTGCTCATGTCTATCTGCTACTTACAAAACTAAGAATACGTCATTGCATATAAATATAATGTATCTTTGCCTTTTATTAGGAATATGTGGATTTACTGTCTAATTTTTGTGACAATGTATTAAGTAAGGGGCAGAAAGATGAAGTGATGTCCCTGTTTCTCAGACACAGATTAGGAAGATTTTATCAAACCTCCTTCCCTTCCATAGCTCACTGTCAACCTAAAGATCTGAACACAATTTACCCGGTGAACTTGCCTTCAGCTTTATCTTTAAGGAGGATGGCTAATCTTCATGACTTAGCATTTCTAGGCAAAACTAGAATCAATAATACTCGGAAGAATGGGATACAACATAATTTAATCAGTGCAACAACAGTAAAACAAGGCATATCATTTGAATTATTGGTAGAAAGTGAATATTCACTTTCAAATATAGAGAAAGAAGTATACAAGATGTAAGGTAAAAATCTACTTATGTGCTTTGCATATTGAAATTCAGCAATTAGATCAGTCGTGAGCAACTCATGATGACTATGAACACAGCTCATCTTAGGTAGGATAATTTTAAGTTGGCTTACAGAAATATTTAGAAAGCTTCGTCTAAAAGCAGCGCACACAATTTTAGTTTGCAACATTTCTTCAATAAAGTTCTCCTACTAGGTGGACAAAATGTATCTTTATTTTAGTAACATAAACTAGAGAAAAAGAAACATTTAATTCTGGATGGAAACATCACTACGTGCAATTTCTCAGACTAGCAGAAGTGCTAAAAAAATTCTTCTTCAACTTACTTAGGTAGAAAAGTGAGTGGCTATTTGGGTTTGCAAATTTGCAGTACAATTACCATGGAAGCAACCTAACAGTTGACAGCACTGAACAAATATTATTCCTGCAACATAATGTGAAATATTAAAGCTTGCCAGCCAAAAATATAACCACAAACTTGCTATAATAATCAAATTCTTGTTGAACTAGACATGCTTTCTCTGATAAACTGATCTTCTTTGGTTTTGCTGAAATTTGATGTGAACAGTTCATCCATTGATCACATTTTTTTCCTTTTCACATTTTAAAATACATTTGGCTTACTTAAAAATTGTGCATTCCAGTATCTGAAATCATTTAAACAAAAGGTTGGCACAGGGAATAAGTTGTGTTTTACTGCACACAGGACCCCTTGAACGAGCTGGATTTTTACCCTAGATTACACCATCTCCCAGCCAGCTTTTTCCTTCCCCAATGTGCAAGCTTTCTTGTTCCCTGCCAGCCAGACAAGCATATGGCAGAGGTAGGTGCAGCTTCCGTTGTCCATAAATCTTTGATGTGATGAGGGCCAGCCCAGTCATTCCCAGAGTAGAAAGGTCCATGTGGTAGGTCAGCATTAACTGGTTTGGATCTGGAAGAAGAGTTGATGGTGACTTAGATTCTTACACAACAACAAACACAGTATCATCCAGAATAAACTCTGACTGACCTAAGCTAACTTCTTGGAAAGTGTTTTAGGTATTTTCCAAAAAACACCAGAGCAATATAGGAAGTTAGCCAGCTTGGCATTGTTTACCCCCCCCCCCCAAAAAAAAAAAAAAACTGCCAAAAGTCTGGCCCCATTTGCCAGTGTCAATACTCTAGCGAGCAAACATGCTCTTGCGCAAGGGACATTAAGCAGCTAGAAATTAATCTTAATTAGTCACTCCTTGTCCAGGGATAGGTGCTGCAGAAGAAAGCCCAAGTTCTTTCAGAATCAATGTGCTTCCGAGTCTCCGGTGAAGCCAACTGAATTGCTTTTTTATGCAAGAAAAAGGGCCCATCCTTGGAGAGCTGGCGCTTGGCACCAGCCATGTGGGACTCTCACGGAACTAAGCAAGGGCCTTTGTCTTCCTCATCTCTTTGTCCAAAACATTAGAATTAAAGTTGTGATCAAAAGTTTCTTATATTTCTTCATGGTGGATTTAATTTCAGTTCCCCTCCAGCTGCATTTCAGCAGCAATGCCCGCAATGAAAGTCTGCAAGCAAAGGTTGGTCCTCTATGAACCTAAGTACGTAGGGAAGAGTCTTCAAACTGTGAAGGGCTCTGAGTAACAATGTGGATATTACACTGTCCAGTAATATCAAGGCAAGTCATGTCATAATCATGATACAGGAAGATGTCTTGGTGACATGTTTTAGGAATAATACTTTATCAGGACTGTCAATTAATTACTCAGCAGTAAAACTGATTTTCCCACTTATGGTAGAAATTTGGGCAAGTTACCCTGACTGGGCTCAGTTGACTTATCATCAATCCAGGGCACTGGACAGGGCTTGCCACATGCTTTAGTGGCAAAACCCCAAAGTTTTGTGTAACTAATTGGACAAGAGTTTATCTAGTCCACCTAGTTATAAAAAAAAACCCCACCTCATCTACTAATAATTGCTGCATGTTCCTTTCCTTTAGCAATTAAAACAATCAATTTATCTCTTTATAGTTCACATTCAAAACTTAGAGACCACAAAGAGAATTATGGAAAAATATCTTCCTCGGCCAATGCCTCATTTCCATCTGGCATGGTTCCTTGTTTTTGAGGAAAAAAGCCTGATATTTGTATTTAGGATTGACTTAATAGGGATGAAGAAGGAGGGGAGGGTCAGGTCTCTGTGGTAAGTCCGGAGATCAGTTTCCAAGTTTGCATTCTGTGTCTTCTAACGTAAGAGTTCTGCCCAAGAAAGATGAAAACAAAGAAAGTTGTATGGGAAATTATGTCTGCGTGAAGCCAAGACCACCCAGTGGATTAACGTAAGGACAGAGGCCAGAAAGAGCCACAGGACAAATACTGAAAAGGATATTTTCCTGGTCATAGGAACACAGCTCACAGCGTCTCATTTCTCTGGCTTCTCTATTTTTTATGTAACCAGAGGCTTTCCCCTCCTTCTGTTCTACGTTTGGAGCTGCTCCTGAAACTGATCACTCTTTCCTCTTCAATTTTGTATCTTCTTATGGGTCATTTTTCTAGCACTATTGATGCTGAGAGCTGCAGACTCTGCCAGGAAGTGACTCATAAATCTCATTAGTATTAACAATTTAAAACCTCACAAAGTTTGGACAAAAGACAAAACTATTGTCAGAATGTTTGACATCCCATGAGAGTGAAGAGAAACACTTTTAAAAGAAGCATAGTAATTGAAGAAATTAGGGTAACAGTGTCTTTTCTGAGGGCCTACTATGTACTTGAAGCCACCAGGGACCAAGTTTTGTTAGAGCAGCATCTACATTAAAGTGATCTTCCAAGCAGAAAGCTGCACCATTTCAGGGGGCTTGTGGAAGGTGTCCATGGAACTCAGAAGCATTTGCCCCTTTTGAGCCCCAACTCTGGCTCTCATTGGAGAGGGACTCATAAAGGTTTGAGTTTCAAAAAGCAACTGACTGTGAGCCATGGTAGCTACTGTCATGTGGTGTGGATTTGCTGGCATAGGAAAGAGGTGGCCCAATTCATTCCCTATGACCTTTGGGTTTTCACAGCCCTTCATTCCAGCATAGGAGGTTGGACATGGGCATCAAGTCAGATAGGTACTGAACTGGACGGTTGGATGACAACAGAGTTGAACTCCAATGAGGGCTGGCAAGGTGCCATTTTAGGAAATTTCAGCAACCAAGCACATTTGCCATTGTTCTTATTCTCTCTTTATATAAATATTCCATTTATTTATTTATCTATTTTGGTTATTATTTATTTATTTATTATTTAGAGACAGGGTTTTGCTCAGTCATCCAGGCTGATCTGAAGTCACTAGGGGCCCAGGCAAGCCTAGAACTCATTGCGATCCTCCTGAATCAACTTCTCAGGGAGTGCTGGAATTACAGTTAGTCACTGCTATACCCAGCTATTATATGGTGATGGCGAATCTGAGCCCAGAATGAGCCCTTCCTAAGTAAGCACTGTAATTACTGAGCTACCTTCCCAGCCCTGGAAGTGCACATTTAAGTAGTAATACACAACGTCTATTCAGTGCTTATATTGTTTCAGGTATTGGCTTAAGTAACTTATACTATTTATAACTTATGAAATGACTATGAGACCACTAATATTAGCATTGCCTATTTACAGGTAGCAAATGTATGCTCAGAGAGATTCTCATCATGGGAGTAACTGGAGTATGTGGGATGTCTGAGCACCATGCCGCTCTGCATGCTGGAACATTTCTCCTCCTGCTTCCCACCTTCTCTAAAGCTGTTCATTCCAAAGCACCTACACAATTCCTGGTAATTTTTCCATCTCTTGCAGATTATCAAGTAAGATTAAAATGTTCAGAGGTTGTCTCCCGCTTGCGAAGGGAGCACCTGCAGCATAAACTCTTTCCCAGGAGCAAGTGAGAAACCCAACTCACCCTATAATCCTCTAGAGAGTCAAATGATAACACGTAACAATTATGACAGTTTATAATGATGACAAGTGTCAATGAAAGATCCCAAACCGCCTTCGAAGTTGTTAGTCTTGATGTGTGTCAGTACACTAACAATAGACATGTTGGTAGCAAAGTTCTGGTTCCAGCAACTGGGAAGACTTAGCCAGCTTACATCAATGTCCTCCTCATGCAATTAGATTGAATTACTGCCCAAAGAATTATAGAAAGTTTTACATCATAACAGAGCTCAGAAAAAAGAATCAAGAGCTAGAATTGAATGATGAATCCAAAGTCAAACCTCTCAGGAGCAGGTGTCTGATACCATGTGACGCAAGGTCTCTAGATTCCGGTCTTACGGCTCCACCAACGACACTGTATAATTTCTGAGGTCACTGGGTTTATTTTCAGCAAGCTGATGAGAGGTAAAAGAGCACAGATGGTCTTCTGGAGAGCTTCTGGGCCCGGCCTAGACATGGCCAACGTCACTTCCACTCCTACTCCATCAGACACCAGGACAGCTGCTGGGAAATGCAGTTGGGCTGCTCTCCCAAGAAGAGAGTTTGGAAATTAGCCAGAAGTCTGTGCCGTAGGAGGCAAATAGTCCCACCTTCTAAGCATTCCAGATAAATGGCAGCTGGAGAAAGGATTGCAAACTGTTAAGTCTCAAGTGCTTAGACTTTCAGGAATAATAGATTGAGAGACTTCTAAGTAGAGTAATAGTTAAATTCTCTTTCTGTGATTACTTCACCTTGATGTTGCCCATATATGATGTTGGATACTTACAGTCCATCAAAATAAAACTGTGATATCCAATTTTGCAACACAGAGTACTTACTTTTCCACCAATGAGTTCCCAAATACCAAATAAAATTAAGTTTAATCCAGATTAACTTGTATTTCTTTCAGCACTCAAAATTGACCTGGATTCCTTGCTCTCCATAAAAATCCATGAGAAAAGTGAAACCATCAGCATATGATTTTAGAAGCTAAGGAGGAAGAGAGAAGAAACACAATACACCTTTGGTTCTAGTACTCTCTTCCTTGCAAGGTGGCTTCTGGGAGCTTCTTTTCCTTGGGGAGTCTTTGTCTCAGGGAGGAGGCTCTATGCACCGTGCCCCAGGGGCAGTTTTCTGTCTCAGTGTCACTCCTCTTTTTCACTGGGGGCTCCCCAAGACCACAAGCACCAGTTTTGCAAACTAGCTTCTACTTGTCCCTCAAACAGCATCTCAAGCTTCACAACACACCCTGAGAGAAGCCTTCTCCAAATGACATGCTGGGCCATTACTCCTGTAATATTCACGGTGGATACCGTAGTATAGCAGTTTAGCATGATTGCATTTAAATACAAAGACCCTCATCTAGGATGGGCTTAGGTCCTGACAAATCCAGTGAAAATTGAAAAGGTTGCAAGTCGAAAGTGACTTTATGAGTCTGCCAAACTTCACAGCTTCGTAGAAACATAGTACTATGTGAAGAAATTTGTTTTATGCTCTTGGTGAGAAGGCTGACTATGGGCCCTGTGGCTCTCTGCCACTGCCCAGCATCGTGAGAGAGTATAGGGCACTGCTCTCCATGGGAGAAAATGAAATTCAAAGTATAGTCGCCAATGCATGTGCATCACTTTTGCCCTATCAGTAAAGCTGTAAAACTTACATTAGACCAGCATTAGTCGGGAACTGTGCATAATCACTCGTGAATTTGGTTGTGCAAACTTTGTCACCCTCCTGGGAATCTAGGCTCTGGGATGAGAGGCCCTCGTTGTCTTGGTCACTTATCCCCTTTCTCAGTTTACTGTGAATAAAATGACCATCAGTGGAAGCTAATTTTAAGAGAAATGTGTACTGTGCATGTCCACAGACACTTTGGAAAGCCTTGTGTGTTTCCCTTTTGTGGATCTATATGGCTTTTTGCCAAGTACAAGACTGGAAGAATACACCTTCAGAGCTTTTCACAGGTGAGACCACCACCCTGGTAAGCCCCAGGGGTGGCTCCAACCAGCCTCTATCATTAACCTTCTTCCGCGACAGCATTATGGAGTCTTCAAGGGTAAATAGATGGTTTAAAGTATCGATTTTATCAGACCACATGAAGGAGATTTAAGAAGGTTTATAAAGCTCTTTGTGTCTGGATTGGTTATCAGAGTAGAAAACGGATGTGAGAAAGCAGAAATTGTATTAAAGAAGTTTGAGGTCCTGAGATAGGGCTGGGGTTGTTGCATTCTAGTGCATTGCTAGTGCTATGCCTGGTCTATCCCCAAATACGTTCTCTTGTACCCATGGTAGCAATAATGTTGTATTGGGCTCGAGGGTGTCTCAGGTCTAGGGAAAAGTACTGCTCACCCATTTCTCCTTTCTGGCATCCACTCAATCATCTGAGGGGACCCAGAGAACCCAGAGAAATAGGGATCTGTTATGGCTCTTCTACAATTCCATTTCTGTCTTCACCAAAGGGCTTACAGAGGATTTTCTCAAGGCCACAGCTGCAAGGGGTTGTCTTAGGTCAACGAGAAGGACTGATCTATCTCTTTTAGTGGAACTAAAAAAACCCATAAAGTCAATAGGGTTGTGAGGTTCACAGGGATCTCTGAGTACACTTCGGTCATCCAGGGCCGTCAGACCGCAGTGAGCTCCACGTGTGGTGGACCTGTCCCAGGACCCTCCCACAGCTATAGAAGAGCACAAAAGACCCCAAGAGGGGTGGCCTTTCTGTGATCTGTGAGGGGCCACCTGTGCTGCTGCCTGTCGTTTCCATTTAAACTTTCATGATTCGGCTTCTGTGGGATGAGAGATGTGACTGATTCTTGCTACAACTTTTCTACATCAACAGGTGAAGAAAATACACACATCTCTCTGTCTCTTTGTCTCTATTTTGCTGCACATCTTTTATGTTAATTCCTTAGAGGGGTTTGAAACTAATCATGTGAAGAGACGGATGAGCAGCTTCCTCAGCCAATAGGGATCCTCCTCATGGCCTTGTGGGTGACACTGTCACCCAATAGGCCTTTCCTCCTGAGTCCTAATTTCGTGTAAGCTTTTATTCTGTGCCTCTTTAAAACTCATTATTGATCTTGTCATAGAATTCTGCATGATTGCTTTTTATACATAAGTGCTTCTCAGTACGGTTTGAATATCTCTGGTCTGAAAATCTGGAATGCTCCAAAGTCCAAGCACTTTGCAGAGCTGGCATGATGGTACAAATGGAAAATTCCATAACATGACTCTATTTCATGTACAAAATCATTAAACTATTAATGCAACATCATCAGTAGATTATGTGTGTATATTGTATAAGAGGTAAAAATAAATTTTATGTTTAGTCTTGAGTCCTCTCCTTAGGGATACCTGATGATGTGTATGCAAGTATTCCAAAATTCAAAGTATCTGAAATCAAAAGCGCTTCTGATATCAAGTATTTCAGATAAGAGATACTAAGCCAAAAATGATTTATCTTACAACATCTAGGACTTAATAGAGTTATTTTTAAATCATTGAATAGCAGGTCTAGGGTCGTATATATGAATGTGACAACATGGCTGGGTCTCCCCTGCATTCACACTCTTTTTTTTTTTGGATATACACTTGTCTTTAGCTTTAGTGAATTCAGGAAGTGACTGTGTGTGCACAATGCCTATGCGCATGATGGCAAGTATCTTCTTGAGCGTCAACAGATGAGCAACCTGAGGAGAGTAAGAAGATTAACCCCTGACCTAATTCTTACGTCTACACTCACTATGACCAGTTTCTACAATGCATTATTAATATGTAAATTTGATAATATAACCTGTTGACCCTTATATATTGAATGCATTACTTACAAAGAATAATAAACTTACAAAGAATATAAATATAGGATTCTCAAAAGAATTACTTAACAACGTTTTTCAGTTTCTCTCTGCTTCTGTCCTTAGGCTGTATGCAAGATTCTATACGGAGACTGTTACCTGACTTCCATTTTTTTATGGTCTGCTTCTTGGGCACGGGAGCTCATGTCTGCAGCTGTGTGCACCACTGCCTAGCTAGAGCCATATTTTCTAGCCTTTTCTTCAGCCAGCTGTCATTATGTAATTCCGTTTCAGCCAATGAGACATATACGCCATTGTTAAATGGAGTTTCGGGTGAGGATATCCCTTAAAAAGAGTATCTCCTTTATTTATTTATTTATTTATTTATTTATTTATTTATTTATTTTGCTGCCTAGTCTTTATGTGAGATCAGGAGAATTCTTGGGTGTTTTAAGGGCAAAGGCTGCAACTACGGATGATGATACAAGACTTGGGAGCGTCCTGGGCTCCTGCTCAGTCTGTGGAGTCACTTATTAGTCTGAATTCCTACCTTGTAATATTTGTGTATGATATAGAAATAAGAGAAAACGACCTTGTTTAAGCTACTGACTGTCATTATTCAGCTTTTCTGTTATACAGAGCTAATACTAACCCTAGTTTATACAACCATCTGCCATCCACGTTAATACCATGATCCCAGGATCCACAGATGAGTATGGGTATTTTGAATCTGTGTCTTTAAAGATCAAATGATAAGAGTGAAAGGAATGACTCTGATTTCAAGAGCTAAAGAAAATTGCCAAAGTTCAAGGGAAAAAAATTGAGCTCAGAACCATCTATCTTTCCTTCCTTGTCCTTTCTGTCACGTGTAGCATTATTAAAATCATTCCTGCAGAACATTTGCCACAGCTTCTTAGAGTTCATAGTTCCACGCCTTTCGCTTGCAACCTTGTGCCCGCCTACCTCTCCTCTTAGTGTACAAAAATGACATCATTTGTAAGCTGTACGCAGTCAAGGTTAGAGCACTTTGTCAACAAAATTTTATTCCCGGACTTGAACTAAAGAAATACCTTATGATCTGTGTGCATGATTAGTGGGGTCTATAAAGTATGATTGTTTAAACAAGAAATTGGTTCAAGAAATAAAATAATCGACGTGGGGATTGTTACAACCCTGTCGCCAAAGTCCTTTATTTTCTAATGACACAGACAAAAATCTTAAACCTTGTTCTTCGTAGTAGTTGAATAATGGATACTGAAGTCGTGAGGATGTTGGCGAGACAAAGTTAGAGTTTTCGAAGTCTGCCACTTCTTCAGAAAAAGTGAGGAAAGTAAGAGTCATATTGTTCTATAAGTGCGCTCTTCAACTGTAATACACCCAACCTACATCTCCTATTCTATTTCTGTAGTGTCAGAACTAAAAACACTCCAGAGATCAGTGGGTCCACTTCAACTACCACACATAGAGGAGATTCTCTAAGAGGAATATTTGACTTCCTCTTCAGTATATTTACAGGCATGGAAATATGTTAGTTATCTTGAATCCAGATGTCCAAGTGGTGTGTCTCTCATTTGAAATATGTAATAGTGCCACTTGATAGGCAAATATGAACTTCTTAGAGTTGAAAATCTGCAAAGAACTACACAAACAGGGAAAAAAAACCTTGGACTAATCTATTTCTGAAGTGAACTGCATCTGGGAACTAAAACAGCAGCTAGTTGCATTTACTCCTAATCTTTTTTCTTTTTTTGGTATAAAAGTTCACATAAAATTTAACATTTTTTTGTAAACACATGAATTCCAAATTTTGCAACACACTAGAACTATGGGGCTTGGGGAATTAGTGAGTGTCTATGTCCATCCCTTTTTCAGGGGTTCACTCCTTTCCTATCTGACTTTTGCCTCTCTTTCTATCCTGCCATTCATGTTTGGGCCTTTTTATGTTATCATTTGTGTATATGTCATAAGAAGGAAACCCATCTATAGTCAGTCTCTTGTGCATGGTCCATTTCAATGAGCGTCATTGACTCTAGGTGGCCCCATTTTCGTCCACATTCTTCATATCTGTTTTTCTCTTTATGGCTGTATAGCATTCCATTGTGCATGGGTTCCATATCTTCTTTAACCATTCCTGTATAGATGGTCAGGTAGGTTGTATCTAGGATTTGGCCATTATGAATTGTGCTTCTGTAGTCATGGATGTGCGTGTGTCTTTTTGGTATGTTGATTTTATGTCTCTTGGGAACATGCCCAGTAGGACAGTAGATGGATCAAATGGAATTTCCATTTTCAGCTTTCTAAAAAATCTGCAGACTGCTTTTCATAATGGTTGCACCAGCTTCTATTCTCACCGGGAGTGGAGTTCCTTTTTCCTGTATCCTCACCAACAGTTATTGTTTTTGAGTTCTTGATGTACGACATTCTAACTGAAGTGAGGTGAGGCCTCAAAGTTATTTTTATTTGCGTTTCTCTGATGGTCAGTGATGAGGAACATTTTTTCATATGCTTGTTGGCCATTTGTACTTCTTCTGAGAAGTTTCGTTTCATTTCAGCTGCCTACTTTTTGGCAAGATCATTTATTTTAGGAAGTTTTATGTTTTTCAATTCCTTGTATATTCTAGATATTAATCCTTTGCTCGAAGTGTTACTGGTGAATATCTATTCCCACTCTGTGGGCTGTCTCTCCACCTTGCTGATTGTTTCTTTTGCTGTGCAAAAGCTTTTCAATTTAATGTAGTCCCATTTGTTGATTCTTGCTTAGATTTCTTGTGCAGTTGGTGGTTTGTTCAAAATATCCTTTCCTGTTTCTATGTTCTCGAGGGTTTTACCTAGTTTGTCTTCAAGTAATCTCAGTGTTTTTGTCTTAATGTCCAGTTCTTTGATCCATTTTTATCTGATTTTAGTGTGTGGAGACAGATACAGATCTAGTTTTATTCTCCTGCATATGGAAACCCAGTTTTCCTAGCACCCTTTGTTGAAGATGCTATCTTTTCTCCAATGGATTGCTTTGGTCCCTTTGTCAAATATCAGTTGACTAAGGGTGTTTGGGCTTGTTTCAACATCGTCAATTCTCTTCCACTGGTTCTCTTGTCTGTTCTTATATCAGTACTATGTAGATTTAATCACTGTTGCTTTATAATATTTTTTTTGAAGTCTAGAATTGTGATTTCTCCAGCTTTTCCCATGTTACTCAGAATTGTTTTAGAGATCCTGGGTCTTTTCTGGTTCCATACAAATTTTAAGGTTGTTTTTTCTTTTCTAGTTCTGTGAAGAATATAGTTGGTAGTTTGATTGGCATTGCATTGAATCTGTAAAGTGACTTTGGGAGTATGGGCATTTTGACAATACTAGTTCTTTCTATCCAAGAACATGGAATGGCTTTCCATTTTCTAAAGTCCTCTTCAATCTCTTTCTTTAGGGGTTTGTAATTTTCTTTCTATCGGTCTTTCAACTCTTTGATGCGGTTTATTCCTTAGTATTTTTGGGGTGTTTTGCTATTGTGAAGGTGACAATTTTCTTGATTTCTTTCTCTTTGGATTCATTAGTGATGTATTGAAATGCTATTGATTTGTGGGTATTGATTTTATAACCTGCTACTTCACTGAATTTATTTGTTTTAAGAGTCTTTGGGTGGAATTTTTGGATCTTCTATGTAGAGTATCATGTCATCTGAAAATAGAAATATCATTACTTCTTCCTTTCTAACATATACTCCTTTTATTATTTGGTCTTGCCTGAGGGCTCTTGCCAGAATTTCAAGTACTATGTTTAATAGCAAGGGTGACAGTGGGCATCCTTGTCTTACTCCTAAATTCAGTGTGAATGCTTTCAGTTTTTTTCCATTTATGATTTATATTGGCTGAGGGGATGTTATAAATAGCTTGAATCATGTTGAGGTAGGGTCCCTCTATTCCTATTTTCTTCAGAATCTTTGTCATAAATGGGTGCTGAATTTTGTCAAGTGCTTTTTCTACATCTATTGAGGTAATCATATGATTTTTATCTTTGCCTCTATTAATGTGGTGTATTACATTAATTGATTTGTGTATATTGAACCATCCCTGCCCATTTTGGGATGAAGCCCACTTGGTCATGATGTATAATCTTCCTTATGATTTGCTGCATTCTGTTGGCAAGGATTATATTGAGTATTTTTGCATCTATATTCATTAGTGATATTGATCTGTAGTTTTCTTTTTTATTTTGTTGGGCCTTTGTTTAGACACTGTGTATTAGAGAGCACTTTGAAATATGACATTATAGATTTCTTGTTGTTCTTCTTTTTTTTTTTCTGAGCCCTACTTGCAGTGAAACAATCTGTGTCAGAAGGTTTTTGGAACTATAGCAAAAATTTAGACTTTGAGAAACATCTTTTCACGGAACTAGTTATGTATGCAAGTAAGTCTAGAACACGCTAAGTTGTCCTCATTCTCCCAGCTTCCTTCTATGCCAGGACATTCTGAAATAAACACTTAGCTTGCAACAGATTTTAAAAAGCAACCATCATTACAGTTCAGAGTTTTGCCATGGGGGAATCAATATCTTCCCTTTTCATGAATAAATCCTATACTTATGTGATCAGCCATGGTCACTCTTGAAACCCTCACTGAGGAAAGAAATTAGAGAGAGAGAGAGAGTGAGAGAAGGTAATAAGATGATATGTAAATCAAAAGCATCATCATGGCACAAATTGGTAGTAAGCAGTTGAGTTCACAGAAGATTAATAAATACATGCATATTCCACCTGTCAGAAAGTCTAGGACCTCTCAGAATTGCAAAAACAAGAGAATAACCTCCATATGCCATCACATTGGCTACCACATGTCTAACTAGTGTGCCACCTGTGGTAAGAATCATCCTGATGAAAGGTTGCAATAACCCTCGACACGTGTGGCTGGGGATCACCGGGTGGGGCACTGACTCAGGAATGAGACCTGAGCTATTCTTTCCAAAATGTTACTGATCTTTAACAATTGTATCTCAAGCTAGCTAAAGGCCTGGGAACAGTAAACTTTTAGTTTGTTTTTTAGTTTGTTGTTTGCTTCTCTCGTTCAGCCTCATGGAAGCTTTGCCAGTATATGGTGGCCACGGTGGCAAGGTCCACATTCCCATGTGTTTTTTCAGCAAGAAAGATTATCTGAATTCTTCATATTCAGAGTCAGTAAAATTTTTCAGAGAAAGGCAATGAACTCCCACATTACTTATTGACCTTACTAAGCGTTTCATACCAACATGTCTGGCAGCTTTGGGAACTGTTGTGTAAGCAGGGTTACCCAGAAGTGATTGCCAACATTCTGAGAATATTTCGTGATCAAAGATTTGATGGATTCAGTGTGAACGGCATTGCCCCGACACATGCTTCTTTACAAACAGGTTTTAGCTCTGAAATAGACCTTGTATAATTAGCCTTTTTTTTTTGAAAACGTAGCCTGGCTTGGCAAGCCACGCCGTGCACGTCAATCCAAAGACCTGTTTCTAACCCTCCAGTCAGTTCTCCCGTTTCTCCAGACTTGACACCCTTGAGAAGAATCAAACTGGGCTGAGGACAGAACATTCTTTGCACACAAAGGAAAAGCTGCACAATCAACTACCTGTGGGCTCAGGAAGGCATCACAGGTTGAAGAACAAATATCAAGTAACAAACCTTTTGGGAAAACCCCAGACATAGCCAAGAACTCTTGGCAAGAGCCCATGGCTAGGAGCCTGACTCATCGCTGGCTGGGCAGTTGGGTGACATTTGATTCTTTTAAGAGAGGAAGGTTTAGAATCCAGTCAGCAGACTTGTCTCCAGACAGACAGAGATAGAGAGCGCGTTACGTGTTGAGAAGGCAGAATGGCCCAGGATGTTTTCACTAAAAGGCTGTGACCTAAATGTCCAGAGACAGGACTGCTGGTCCTCGTGGTAGAAAGTGTTTGGGCTTCCACATAAGCTAGATCAGGACAGACTTCAGGATATTGACTTTATCCCCAGCTAGCTTAGTGACCTTGAACAAGTTACTTAACCTCCGAGCCACTCATGAGAATAACAGTGTCCATGCGAGCTCACTGTGAGGACTGCATGGAGACTGTTAAATATAGGGTTAGCCTGGGCTGTAACAGAGGCTCAAGAAATGAAAGGTGAAAGAAGCTTAAAGGAGCAAGCTTTTGAAGCATCTCTTCAGAGCAGGGGAAAGAAATTCAAGGCCCAAACACAGACCCAAGCCCAGATGGCCCCGTGGCGCAGTGGTATAAACTTGTTAGTACATTGTGCTAGGACAAGTGAGTATCCAAATCCAGAAATTGTTGGATCTAGAGGCAAAATTTTAAAACCTTTTTAAAAGTCTCAGATACTTTCCTGAGTCCAGGGTTGGGTGTCCAGTGGAAGGAAAGAAAGACATAGAGGAAAATTCTGGGAGATGCCACACTCGATTCCCTGACCTGAAAGCTCCCTGTATACGAATATTTTGTAATTGTTCTGTAAGTCATATGGACGGTGTTCTATGTAATTTTATACGGATTATCTCTTCTTTTATGTTCTCTATATTTTTCTTCTCTCTTACACTCCTCTTCAGCACAACCCATTGGCCTGATCAAAATGACTTTTCCAATTCCTAATGGGAAAAAATACCAATATTTTATTTATGTGACAGCTTAGGTAGACAAGTTAGACATACACAGTGACGTTGTTTGACACCGGTCACAGTTTGAAATCAACGCAGTGCACACTCAAATACTATTATTTTTCCTCCCTTTGAAATTTCATCAGCTCTTGTGTTCATGCGGTGCGCAGCCCCTCTGGCCAGCTATCGCCTCTGATTGTACTGACCATGTCGCTGCCCGGACGACCACTTCTCTTCTGTTGCACGCCACTCCAGGCTACTCGCTTTTTCTGGTTGGTGGATGCCTGCCCAGCTACCCCTTGCTTTCTGACATAGTCTCTGAAAATGTTTTCTCCTCTTCCTTCAATTTTTTTCCTCACTTAAGAACACCAGCCCAAAACGTCCATACCCATCTCCATTCTGTGGCCGTAGCTTATCCTCACATGCCTATCCACTTTAAGGCACCATATCTGTAATTTTCATATCCATACTTATCAGAGTTCTTTATGGTGTTCACATTGTTTTTTTATGGCATCTGTGTTAACTGCAAAGTACATGCTTAATAAATACTTGAAAATAAAAAAATTAATAAAGGCAGCATTAAGTCAAGCATTTAAAACAAATGAATGCTCAATTAGAGACAGTACAAATGTCAGCCTAACTGAGTCTGCTCATTGATAATTAAGTTAATGTGAATGCTCTTATCTTAAATAGAATTATTTTAAAAGTAGAAATGCTTCCATTATAAGACTTTCTGATCTTTTTGTTAAGTCTTTTCTGCCTAAGAAAAACCTGGTTAGTTACCCTGTCCCATCAAACCTATACTGACCACTATTCAGTCTGAAGCCCTCCAACTTTTGGTGGTACAGGAGGGAAGACAGCCAGTGACCCCAGGGCTTTCACTGCGTTCTCCCCACTAACGGCTCAGACAAACCTGATCCAGCATTGCTGTTCTCCCACCAATACCTGCAATATCTGTCCTTTTTTTTTTTTTTAAAATGGATTCTTCCTCTGACTTCAAAAACTGATGCTAGCTTCTCTAGGATTAAATTTTCAATCTATCATGGCATTTATTTTATCCTTCTTTAGATGATATAGGTACTGGGCTCATTTTTAAGGGATGGGAAAACACTGTCCCCAAAGTTTTTGTGTGTCCCCTGCCCTGGGCCAGAATGGAGGTCAGAAAACAAGGGCAGATAAAAATCCAGTGTCACTAGAGCCCTCGGACCTGGTACAAGGCAAGCTGGCTGAAGTCAAGTCAGGAGAGAGGTTAGAAGTTCATCCCACAAAAACCAGAGCCACCGTATTAACAGTTAGTTCATATGATGACCCCTTGCTGGTTTTTCCCAGCCCCTTACAGTTAGCTACCTGGTGTCCTTTGGAACAAAGGGCATGCAGGTTTGTAGAAAGAAGCAACAGGTCGTGAAATAGGGCTTTAGGGCGACCTGTCACGCAGGGCTTGGGGCCTTTTTCCTGCTAGTAATGTGGGATCCTGGAAAGCTTGATGTGCTGGTACAGAACAGCGAGGTTAGAGAGGAAGCAGAGAGACCAGCAAGGACAGAGTGCAATATTTAAATAAGACAGAGATCAAGCGAGATGCCTAGAAGGGAGCGAGGCCAGGGAGAACGGATCAGCCATTATCTACATGGGGACCTTTTTAGACGAGTTTGGAAACGTTAAGGTAACTGTATTATTCTGAGGAAATTCATATGCATTGTCTTCAGTGCAAATATCTGATTCTAGCTTTCCTCCAAAATCATTATTTTCATTAGCATGTGTTCACACTGCATAATGATTCCATCCAACCTTGCGGAACTGGTGCGTATGTGTACCACATCTTAGTCACCATTGTCCCTTTCCCGCCTCCTCCCCCTGCCCTGGTCCCATTCCAATTTCCACAAAGTCTACTTTTTTGCTTCCTGCCATCTTTCTTTATTTTTAGTCATTAAGTTATGTATGTTTTACATTTCTCATATAAAAGAAAATCATGTGATAGTCAAGTTCCTATATCTGATTGAGTTTTTATTAGAAAATTGTCCTATATATCGCTATATATATGTATCATAATATATGTGTGTGTGTGTGTGTGTGTGTGTGTGTGTGTGTGTGTGTGTGTGTGGTCTTTTTGAGATATTGGTGAATGATATAATGACATTTTCAAACTTAGCAAAAAATTTAAAAATAATATTTCTCTATTATGTTTTTACTTCAACTTGTAATGTTTTTATTATGCACAAAACATATTAGCATATTGGGACGTTTATCATGTGTCACATTTGTTAATAAATGAGCCTGTGTACATTGAGACGATTGGCTCACAGTTTTAAAGTGAGCCTGAGAAACAAATAATGTGGACTAACTCTTGGTTCAGGTTCACATCAGCCCGAGGCACAATTATCTAGAATCTATAATATGTGTAGATGTGACCCACATCACTAAAAAGGGGAGAACCAGGAGGGGCCCCCCACCCCCGAGCTCCAGATGTGGGCTGCGTGGAAGCATACACGTCGCATAGAAACCCTCACTCCCAGCATCACCTTGTCCAAAGAAAGTGTAGGCTCACCTTTTTTCCCGTGGGGAAACAGACTGCGACTCAGTATAAAATCAGAGAAATGAATTCAAATTATTTTTCAAAATATGCTTTTATGTTTTCCTAGGAATTTAATGGGACATTTTACATTTTATTATAAAACATTCACATACACATCACAATGTATAAATAAGCCATGTCACATATGTACATAGATGTATTCTCAGAGTAGAGAACTTGCTCTAATGGATTTCCATTTATCTATTACTCAGATTCAGCACATACATCATTCTCCTTTCTGGTACTTGCACCAAATTGCCCTACATTTTTAATTGTTTGCATTTTACAGGAAATCTCTAACCACATATTTTGTTACCTATTTTTTCAGAGGAATGAAAACAAAGACATTTTCTTATACAGCCTTGTTGCCCAGACAAACTAACTCTTTCAAATCACCTAACAGTCTTTCCGCTTTCACATTTATGCAATTGTCCCCCCAAAAGTTGTTTTGCAATCGGGTGTTTTTCTTTTTCTTTTTGACAAAAGAAAAAACATTAAACAGGGTCTATATACTTGACGACAGTGTTTTACTTTTCATTCTCATTTGTAAAAATTGAGATATAGTCTTCATAGTAAACAGCATGAATCCTAAGTATATATTTCAGTTTATCATTGATAAATGCCTACACATGTACGACCCTGTGTCCTAATCTATCACTAGAACATTCTGATCCCTCCTGACTGTTTCCTCATGCCCTTCCTCAGCCAATCCTCAACCTCAGGCCAGGGGCAACCATTCTTTAGAAACTGGCTGTGACTAGTTTAGAATCATAGATAATCTTTATACCTAATCCCAAAATATTGCACGTGAAGGTCATTATAATGTACACGCTTTCCTGCACTTGGCTTTTTAGCTCAACATGATGCTGTTGAGATTAACCCCCCTTTTTAGTTGCAGTAGCCACTCATTCTAGTAAAATGTATTGGTACATGTAAATTATACAGAATACTGGATTTCACGGTGACATTTCCATACATATATAAAACATATTTAGATCAGATCCACTCATTCATTATCCAGCATGCCCACCTCCCGCTCCTGCTGGTCCCCCTCCTCTTATCTAACAGTCACCCTCTTACCTTTGGCCCGTTTTTGTCCCTCTAGACGCCACATCTGAGAGGAGACACGATACTTTTCCTTCCCAGCCTGGTTTAATTTCCTTAACATTCTTGGTTCCATTCATTATCCTGCAGTTGGTATGACTTTGTTCTTCATGGTTCGTATGCCAGATTATATATAGGCACATTAATCCACCAGTGGGTGAATGGCACCAAGCCTGCTTCTATAACATGACTATCACGAATTGTGCTGCATTAGACATGGCTATCCTGGTATCTGCAGAGTATGTTCACTTGAGTCCTTTGGGGAGACACTGAGAAGTGGACCAGGTGGTAGTTCTATTTTTAGATTTTTGAGCAGTTCCATACTGATTTCCATAGTTTCTACACTAACTGACGTTCCTACAATAGTGTAAAATGTTTTGTTTTTCTTCATATTCTCCCCAACTTTTTTTTTTTTGGTATTTTTGATGATAGCCCTTCAGATCAGGGTGAGATTGAACCTCAGAGTAGTTTCAACTTGTATTTGTCTGATAGAAATATTCAATATTTTAAAGTAATTATTGGCCATTTATACTTCTTCTGAGAAGTGTATTTAGTTCATCTGTCCATTAATTGATTGGGTTACTGCTTTCAGTTTTAAATTTTTTTGTTTGCATTCTCTGATATTAAGCCTCTGTTGAAGGTGGAACTTGCAGATTTTTTCCCTTTTTCTAGACTGTTTTTACCTTGCTGGTTGCTTCCTTTCTAGGCAGAAGCTTTTTAATTTGATGCAATTCCGTGTAGTAATCCTCATAATTCTCAGAGCCAGTGGAGCCCTGTTCAAGAAGTCATTGCCTGTGCCTGTATCTTGAAGTATTTCCTGTGTTTTCTTCTAATACTTTTAGAGTTTCACTTCTTATACTTAGGTCTTCGATTAATTTTTGAGTTAATTTTCATACAGGATGGAAAAGAGGGACTTCATTTCAATCTTTTCCATGTGGTTATACAGTTTTCGCAGCACCACTTATTAAAGAGGCTATTTTTCTCAATTGTGTATTTGGTGACTTTTTTGAGAATTAGATGGCTACCAATGTGTGAATTTATTTCTGGATTCTAAGTTCTGTTCCATTGGTCCATGTGGCTCTTTCATGCAAATAATATGCTGGTTTTGTTATTGTAGCTCTGTAATATATTTTGAAGTTGAGTATCATGTTATTTCCAGTATTACCGTTACTGTTCAAAGATAGTTTTACCATTTGGCATCTTTTGTATGTCCATGTGAATTTTAGTGTTCTTTCTAGTTCGCTGAACGATGTAATTGGTATTTTGATGAACACTGCATCGGGTCTGTAGATTGCTCTCACAAGGTAAGCAACAAACACAAATATGGAACAGCTACCAAGGCAAGCTACAAACGTCAACAAAGCCAAGCTGAGAGAAAAGGCCTGTGGGCTGCAAATGGGAAAGCCCTGAGGGTAGGCTGTCAGCGCTGTTTGGAACTTACATCCCTGCCGCCATGTACTCTGGGTACCAAACATAGGTCTAGAGAATTTAATGTACTCTCTTCTGCGTCTTGTCTTGCTTTGGCCCTAAGTTTTTTTTCCATCCTCCTATTTTTCCCATTTGGAATGTTTATCCTGTGCCATTGTACACTGGGAAGGTACAACCTGTTTTTTAAATTTTACAAGGGTTCATAGCTATGATTTTGCCTTGCGTCTCAGAGGAGACTTTGGAATTGGACTGTTGAGCAATGCTGGAACTGTTGAGACTTTGGGGAAAGGATTAGTGCATTTCCAGTTGTACACAGGATAGTTAGTTGTGTCCTGTATGGTGGAATTATGACCTTGTTGGAATTATGGCCTATGTGGGGACTATGTATTCTTTAAAGGAGATGCAATTGGGTGTTGACAGGAGACAAAGTTGTGCCGCTTTGTCTTAATTATCAAATAGACTGGATTTAGAGCCTCCTGGAGAGGTGATTGGATCATGGAAGTACTGTACACACTTGTGTATTGATACGCTAATGTTTCTAGCTGAATGTGTTCTTATGAAGGGCCAACCTGAAAGGGGTGGATGGGGGCGCAAACTTTTGGAGGATATATCTTTCATGTGCATACTTTCTCCTCTGCTCTGTTCCTGACCCTCAAGAAGTAAACAGATCTGCTCTACCACCACACCCTTCCACCTTAATGTTCCTCCGGAGACAGCCAAATAAAACTTGTAAAACGCTTCAGTCAAATGAAGGCTTTCCTCTGTTAAGTTGTGGAGGGCAAGCAATTTCATCCAGTATTGGAATAATGGACTGATACAAAATAGAAAATTAAAAACAATAAGTGATAGAATAGATAGATGGAGAGGAAAAACAAACATAGAAGCCAAAATCAAGACAAAGCAAAAACAAACAACAATAACAACAACAACAAAGTCTAATCGAACATTTCTTCTTGTTGTAAGATCCGCCCTCCTGAGGGTGTGTGTGGCAAATGTCTGGGCTGTGTAAGTTATCTCATGACTAGAGAATTGGTACCATGCTGGCTCTGGTAGAAATGTAATGTCTATGTGCCTTAGAGATGTGGCAAGTAGCTGGACCACAGCAGTCATCTTACCACCAAGCTCCAGCATTGCATGAACCACTCCAGGCAGGCAGAGTACACTCAGAGGCAGAGAGAGTTCCTTAGGCCTGCAGGTGTGGCAAATATCCGGGCCACATCAAGGCCTGTCATCTGGAGAACTTCAGTGTCATGCGGGCCCCATCAAGTGGGCAGTGTACACTCAGATCCACAAATTTTATCCTGTGTGCCCAGAAGCACAATAAATGACCAAAGCATGGTTTATACCCAGATGACTCAGAGTGCGTAGGGAGAGCAGTTGAACCCCTGAGGGGTGTGTGTGTGTGTGTATGTGTGTGTGTGTGTGTGTGTGTAGTTTGTAACTCTTGGTCTTGGAACTCTCTGACACGGCTCCCTTGCAACATCTCACATGGCTATGCTAGCTCCAGGTCAGATATGGCAGGACCCTGACCCCTGTGCCCTCTACTCTTTGTCACAGCCCGTGCTCACTATGACTCGTAACTCCAGCAGGCCTGTGTCAGACACTTTTGTCAGCCATGACTATCCTGTGTGGCCATCTTCCCAGTCAGTGGTGATGGGGAGTTGACAGAGACCCCAGTTTGTAACTACTTCAAGTTTTTGCTCCCCAGAGCAGTTCAGTCCTTGATAACGGATGCTCTTATGATGGCTCTGGGACACAGCACTCTCACATATTACTGGGTAATGCTTCAAATTTCTTCTTTAGTAATGATAATTGTTTTTATTATGTATCACGAATACATACTAATAAAAAGAATAATTTTTTTCAAAAATAAATTCTTCTTTAGAGTTAGTTTTCTATGCAAAAGAAACCACTCTCAAGACAAATCTCCACGCTGAACTTAAAGACCCTATGGACCATGGACTTCTGTGGTTTGTTAATGCCAATATGCATTTATTTGGGGGGATCTGTTGTAGTCTCTGGTGTCTCAGTTCGTGCTCACAGAGTCTGGCCTCTCTCCCTTCACTGGGGCAGTCTTGCAACCTGGTTAGCAGTTGACTCTACTGGGCCCTTATGATTCTCTGTGTTCTTTAGGCCTCCCACTTACGTCATTTCTATTTCGGTCCTCTAAGTCGTTCCTCTTTCTCTTCATGAAATACAAGCTTCTCCTTGTCGCTTTGAATCCTTTCACCTCCAGAGTCACGTGGAGGCTGCTTCCATCCTGCCATCTCGTCTCTTTATCTAGTTCTTTCCATATTGCTAAATATGATCCCATTGTATGGATATATAGGAAGTATTTCCCCATTTATCTGTTGATTAAATTGTTTCAAATTTGAGTCTATATGAATAAGCAGCATGTAAACATTCCCTTTTAAATTTATTGTAGTAAAATTAATTTTTTAAAAATTATTGGCTCATATGTTAAAATGTATGTAAACATTTTAATAAAACTACTGAAGAGCTTTCCAAAGAAGTTGAGTTGTACCATTTATAGTCTGGCCAAGAATGTAGGCAAGTTTTGGTTGAATCACCTCTTTGTCAAGATGTTATATTTTCACATTTAAATTTTAAATTTAAATGTTTTTAATTTTAGCAGGTGTAGAGGTAAGGTTTTTTTTTTTCTCTGACTCTTTTTTAATCTAAAACATATATATGTTTGCCTTTTTCTTCTTCTCAAAGACATTAGACCAGGTGAGCTGAAAAAAATCACCAAGAATGGGGTGATTAAGTCTTCATAAAACAGTTTACTAGTTTTCCAGCTGAGGTTTTCTTCTTTTTATGAGACAGTATCTTGCACTGTAGCCCAGGCTGCCTGAACAACTCATTAAGAAGCCCAAGCTGGCCTTGGACTCATGGCAACCCTCCTGCCTCAGCCTCCCTAGTGCTGAGATTACAGGTGTGTGCCACCATTCACAGCATATGTACCGCTGGGGAATTGAATTGGGGTACTTAGCTCTTGACTTAGCACTTGCTATACAAGTGCTTTAACTGCTGAGCCATTCCTCCAGTTCCTCTGGTATTTTTTTAAACTCTTGTATGTATCGGTTTTTCACTCTGGTATAATTTTACTTCTGTATGAAAGATTTAAGTTAGCACTTCTTATAGTGTAGAGCTAAGCTGATGAATTGTCTCAGCTTTTGCATGTACTAAAAGTCTTCAATTCAGCTTTAGGCTTGAAAGATATTTTAACACAGCAAAGAATAATAGATGGCCATGAATCCCACCAGTCTTGTCCGACATATCTCTGCCCAGCACTGGAAAAACCCTGTCTCTGCCTGAGGTGAAACATCGAATAGTCTGTCTGATGTGAGAAACCCAGATGACAACTATCTCATGAAACTTAAAACGAAAAACAAAGTGAACCAGGAAGGTGTGTGTGTGTGGGGGGGGGTAGTTGGAGGGGTGGGTAAGAGGGAGGGACACAAGGAGAGTGGGAAAGTCCTTGTCAAGATATGTATGTGCACAAAATGTTCAACTTCATTGTAAACCTTAAAATTTGCACTTATACATATCAATAAAGTGGGAGAAAAAAAGAATTATAAATGGACAATTTTTATTTTCAGCTTTTTAAAAGATGTTACTTCACAGTCACTAACTTCTGTGACTTTCCATGCGACACCTGCTGTCACTGCCCCATGGCTCCTCGTTATATCTGTAGATGAGCCTTTTTTCTCTGACACCATTGTTTTTGTCACTAATCTTTCTTTAAATTGTAATTTTCCATGCTGTGCTTTTCTCTGATTTTCTTTTGCTTGGCCTTTACTGGGATTCTTAGATTTGTGGGCTACAATGTTTTTTGAGTCCGGAAACTTTCAGCCATCATTACTTCAAATATCTTACCGCCCTCGCCTGAAATTCCCCTTAGGAGACCCCGTCCCTGGCTACTTCTGCTTGTCTGCCAGTTTACTGATGGCCTGCTCACTTCTTTTCAGCCTTTCTGTCTGTTTCACTTTAGTTTCTATTTCTACATCTTGAAGTTCATTAGCCTTTTCTTATCAATTCCTAATCAACCCCTATAGCACAGATCTCTCCGCAGACATTACCACTTCTACTCCTAAAATTGCTAATTTCATATCTACTCTGTTTCTTTAGGCACATTTTATACTTCCTCCAGTTTGTTGAGCACAGGGAATAAGGTTGTAATAACTTCTTAAATGTCTTTGACCACTAATTCTATCATCTGTGTTTTTTCTGGATTAGTGTTGTCAACTTAACTAAATAACTAAAACATCCATCTTCCCTAAAGCATGGTGATATTTATTTAAAGGTAACCAGGGAGCAGTGCAATGCAGAATGTGCATGCCATGAAATCACGTGTGTATTCAGAGGGGTGAGGCAAAGGTAAACTTCGAAGGGCAAAGTGAGGAGTATTACATAAGCTATTTAAAAACCAATAATCCTTGGCCCCAGAGATTAGTAAGAAGAGTGTCCAAGGATCAATAGCCAAAGTGGCATCTGCCCAAGGTCGAACGGTTATTGGATGATATTTCACAGAGTATTTTGTGTATCAAGATTGTGATTCTGGCAGAGTCTTTTGTGTTGGTTCTGGTTTCCAAGAAAATACCTTCTTTCATAATTTCCCAGCTTTATTTATCTTTTTCTGCTAAGGCTTAGAAAAGTGACTCAATTTTTATTCTGGCAACTTTCGTGCCTTCAGTGAGTTATTTTTCCTTCATTATGAATTTTACATTCATACTTCTTGTGACGCCTGGTAACCCTGAGCTGGATGCTGGGCTTTTTACATTTCCCTTAGGTGGAGGATACTTTCATGTTCCTAAAAATTTCCATGATCTCAGTCTGGCTTATAGTTATACTACATGGTAAGCATTTGATCTTTTAGGTCTTGCTTTTAAGCTTCTTAGGAAGGACAGTGGCAATATTTACACAGGGATAATTATGTTCCTGCAGTGTGGAAAGACTCTTACTTGTTTTCTATGTTCTTCATGAATTAGGAAATTTTCCTTTTTGGGCCGGATAATAGGTACTATGTATCAGCTCCTTATGAGCTCCAAACATTGTCCTAGTTAGGTATTTCAATGGTTGTGTTGTGATCTGGAGTAGACTAGATGTTTTATTCTAGCTCCAGAAAAATGTTATTTCTTTTCTCCTACATAACATGGCTAGGTCTATCAAGAGAATGTTGTGAGGGATTGTTATGGGTTAGATGAAAAATATCCCCAAATGCTCCTGACGGCACTATACTCAGCAGTAGATCGGGCCATTGATGTATTCAAAGCTGAGTGGGTTGGTAGGAGGTGAGGCCAAGGTAGAGGAAAGAGGTGACCAGAGGCAGGACCTGGAAGAGTCGGTCTCTCCCCCTCTCTTTCCATTTCCTGGCCACCGTAAGGTGAGCAGACTCTCTTTACCACACTCTTCCATAGTGGTGTTTTTGCCTCACCACAATGATGAGCCGAGACCACTGAAACTATGAGCCAAAATAAACCTTTCATCCTGTACGTTGTTTCCCTCCGTATTTTGTCATAGTGGTGCAAGGTAACTAAGAAGATGGTTTAAGCAAGGACATAATTGCTAGGTTGAATTTTAGAGAGAGAAAAGTACAAGATTACAATAATGGCATAGGCCTCAGCCTTGGGGTAAGCAATTATAGTCTGTTCTGTCCTTTCTGAAAATCCCCTAGTGGCTTAACTCTACTTCTCTACTTTCCAGACGACACCGTTCCTTAGATCACCCCTGCAGGATCTTTCTACAAATTGTGTTCACTCCAAAGCAGAGAATATATATGGAAATGATGCCGAAAAGAGCAGTTCTCAGGAAAAGTTGTTGAGTGAGTGGCAGGGCGCTCTAACAGAGGCAGCAATGGCTCTAACATTTTGTCTGCTTTAGGCTATCCATTTTCAACACGGAATGAAAATTTACTTATTTCTAAAGCCTTTGGAAGCCAAGTCGGATAGTGGCGTGGCTTGACAGTACCCTAAACAATGAAATGCTTGACATCTAGCACATGCCTTCGCAAAGCTGAGCTCTGGGCAGTGCCACCACGATCTGCAGATTCACTTTGGATGACTTGCAGCCTGGAAAGAAAATGAAGACGAAAAGAGGGCTGAAGAGCCCTAGTGAGAGACTGCTGGGGGGCACAGTCTTGTTCTCATTTGTTGATATTTGCAGAAATTGCAAATCCTATGAAGATATTTTTATTATTGCTAGCATTAATATCATTTAGTGGATCCCAGACAAATGGTGTCCTCTAGAAGACATGCCTTGAAGGAGTGGCTAGAAGCTCTAGGATTCAGCCAGGCAGACACGGACGTGCCATGTGAGAACATCCTTATAGAATGTCAGTTACCTCCCAAGGACACAGAAAGTTTATCCTATTTTTGAGAACTCGTTTGTTTGAAATATGTGTGATGACAAAACTTTGTGCTCGGATACAGATAAAGCTACCTCTTCAACTTACTAAGGTGTACTGAGTTGTACAGTGGTAACTCTGTGGTAGCTTAGAGATTTGAAAGGAAAATAGACAATTAGAATTAAGTACACAGCTTGGAGCTGGGCCACATGCATTTTATGAAAAGATCAGCTGAAGTTACACGGTTACGGTCTTCTGAGGTGGAGCTTATTTTATAGTTTCTTACTAAGTTTTGTCTGAAAGACAAGTCATGCATCCTAAGCGTTTCCAAATTCTGCACAGCAACCACTCAGAAAGAGACAGTGGTATGCCAATGGATTTGCTTTTCTTTGGATTGCCAAATTGATCTTCCTCAAACATCCTTTGAACCCAGTTACTTCCCAGTTCACGACTGAACAGGAGTCTTCCTTTCCTTACCATATTTCATGATTTTTCTTATTTCTTGTCTTCAAAGGAAGGTCTCTGCCCGACCTTTGCCTTATTTATTTTTCATCATTCTCCAAGAGGAAAAAACATAGCTAAGTTTTATTGCAAATGGTGCAATACACCATTTGACATCTATCTATCTATCTATCTATCTATCTATCTATCTATCTATCTATCTATATTATTTGACACCAATCATTTTGAGGATAAGTAAATATAGGTGAAAGCTCAGAGCACTTGAGCCACTTGCCTAAAGTTACAAAACCAGCAAGAAATAGTCCAGCTTCTAGAAGTCAACTTTATTGGATTTTGTAGCTCAGACTCTTAGTTCTACATCACAAACTAATTGCCACATTTTAATACATAATTAATACAAAAATACAGCCCATGAGAAACTAATCAGGACATAAATGAATATGTAGAGAAATGTGTAAATGTTTCTACTCACCTACATCCTACCCTCAAAAGCCTCCCAGATAAAGTCATGGCAAAGATAAAGCAGTTAAAATCTCAAAAGAAAAACTTCTAACAAACAAATAAATGAAAAAATATAACTCCCAAACTAATACAACCATTGGTAATAATTTGTTCATCTTTCTACTCTTATTTTAGCATTGATTAAATACACATGGAGTTATTTTATATAAGTAAATTCTCATACTTCTTTTATTATACTAATATTTCATGGAAGAATATATTAAGTCTCTTTCCATAATTTTAACAATTAGGTAGTATTTTATAGTTTGGATATATTGATCCTCATTTGGCCACTTGCTCACTGAGGGACATTGAGAATTTCCAAATAAGCATCTTTCTAAACACGTGTGAATGTATTTAGGGATAGTTATAAGTGAAATGTTGACTAAAAGCATATACATTTTTACTACTGATAGCAGCATTCGCCAGTGCTGGCTGAATTATAGTCTCATTCCAATTCATTGGTTATTATTGAAAAAATATCTTACTTGTATTAATTAGTTAAATTTTGTTCTGTGAATTTCCTGTTGATAAGTTTCTCTCATTGGTCAGGTTCCTTGGCATTCTCTTATTCATTTGTAAATCCTCTCTCCATGTTATGGATATTATCTTTGCTATATGAACTTTAAATGTATTCTCTCAAGCTGTCTCTGGTCTAACTGTTATTTATGATATTCTTACTCACGTGAGCTTAAATACATAACTGTTAAGTGACAGTGAGCATAACTTAATTTTAGCGAGTATATGTACCCAAGTTTATTAATAACTTGTGTTCTTTGCATTTGGACTTTATGATTTGCTTGCAAAAAGAAAAAAAAAAATCCAGCCCCTCTCTCATCTCAATCTTTGGCCAGAACAACAATGTAAAAATTCTTTAATTTTGAGAATTTACGCTTGGCATTAGGTAGAACACTGACTTACGCGTTTACCAACTGAGGGCTCAAGATGCCTATTTTTACGAATGGGGACTAACCTCGACCAATGTTTCCACTAAGAGAAAGCCAGAGCAAAGGTAGAGCAACCATAGTCTCAAAAACCAAACACACAAATGAAAAAATAAACAGAAAATGTAACTTCCAAGCTCATAGGAGGATACATGGAGAAACTGAAAACAACAGAAGCGATTATTCACATTGCGCGTTCTCTGAACTGTCCTGCTCACACGTTGTCCAGGAGTTTGCCATTTCTGTCCGCTGTTTCCCTGCTGTGCGAGCACTTTCTGGTTCGTGGAGTTGTAAACCTTGTGCTATCTTCATCATCAGAGTTGGGCAAACTCCCTGTTTCCTACCTTTATAGTAGTGTGCGAATTTTTCTGTCCTTGCGAGGGTTGCCAGCCGCTGCTTCGAGAACACCAGAGGTACCCGCCCTCTGTGGCACAGAACTTGGAGTACCCTTTGTACTTTTTCCTAGTTTGGTACGTTTTTTTTTTTCCGTCTAGCTGAACTATTGCCTTCTTACACAAAGCTTATTTCATTGGATTCCATCATACAGTATTCTTTTATAACTGTACCATTTTATTCACGACCATAAGTATGTCTCTGTCTCATATCTGCTCCGCGATTTTGTAGGACTCAGGGTGTTCGGAGACACGTGTTTCAGCGCTGCTCTCTATTTAGTGTGTGACTTCAGATCTAACTCGAAGAGGGTTCTGTGACTTCCTCTCATGGGTTTTGAGATTTCCTATCATCAGTGTCTTATGTTTCAGCCAAACGTACACAGGCAGGAGACGTCTCCGTTCGCCCTGCCTGGCACCCAGTGGCATTTAACGTAAAGTTCCTTTTTAAAATTTTCCCTTTCAACCTCTTACTGCCCCTTGCCCTCTTCTTGTCCCTTTTCTTCTCTCTTAAGACAAATGTGAAAACTTTACATACGCCCAAGGTTTCTCTCATTCAAATTTTTTATTCTTAAAATCATTTATTTATTATTCATCAATAATTTTTAAATGTCCATATTTGCAAATTGATTTTATCATAACACACTCATCTTCCTATAAAACATTTTCTCTTAAGCTTCCCTAAATGCTAAAAATTATACTCACTGTGAGTTATTCTGATCATTCTGATAATCTTTTTTTTTTCTTACAGTGCACTTAGTCTTCTATGTATCTTTATGCTTTACACTTTTTAAATGCTTTATAATTATCAGGATCATCCTCATCTTTCCAGCTGAGATTTTGCTCCTAAGATGCCTATGCTCCTTGCAGCCTGCATCTGGTGGTGGAGAAGACGTGTGAATTTGTGGATTGTGCTGGGGCTTCCCTTTTAGTTTTCTTTCTCAGGGGCACATAGGTCAGAGAATGACATGGCTTTTCTGTCAAAATCTAGACGGTGAATATTCTATCTTCATGGACAGCATGGACTCCGTCTCAACTGTCAAGTCTGTTGTTACGCACACAAAAGCATGCGTAGACACTACGTAAATTAATCAGCATGGTTGTGTTCCAATAGGGCTTTATTTTCAGAAACAAGTAGCCAGGCTACACATTTGCTGACCCATGCCTTAGATCATTAATTCAAAAACAGGGCTGATGGGGATCCTGCGATCCAGTGTTGAGGGTGGCCAGTGCTGAGGTTGGTGGTCTAGATTTCTAGTGAGAGAAGTGTAGTTAGGCATTGTTTTGAGGTGTGCAGCTCTATAATTTGATTTTAGTCTTCCTTCCCCATCCTGGGAGGTTGTCAATATCATTTTATAAATTTCTTTTCTGATTAAACTGGACAGAGTATATCCTACTATTTGCATAGTGGTAGGCTGGCTTATTTATTCTCTTACTTACAGTATGGCAATAACTCTAAATTTCTGGTCAATAATGGTGCTTCTTTTGGACAAGCATGAATTAATTTTGTGTGTAAAATTACTTTCCATGATCTCATACACACAATGTTCTTCTGTCATTTTGCTTAAACATTTTTTCACTTAGTTTGGAAGAAGTTTTAAACAATGAATATTTTTTTCCCAGTGGTCTATTTGCCTAGGTGTGTAAGGTAGTTTTCATAATAGTATCATACATTTATAGAGCCTTTGCTATGACTGAGTCACGTCAGTTTGTATTCACTTAAATTGCATACCTCCCCAAAGCAGATCCCATGATTATTATCCTAATTATGTGGATGAGATAACACAGGCATTGCATGGACTAAAAAGATACGCATAGTCTTATAGCTTATGAGTAGCACAAACCGGACTCAGATCCAAGTGTGGATCCTTCACTGTAGCCAATATGGTACCTCCTGGGTGTTAGTTTTGTTTTTCCTGCTGTTCTGTGAACTTTTCTGCTTTGCTCTTATAATGTAGTAAGCATGAGAAATCAGAAGGAATATAATTTGGAAATTTTAGGGTAATTATATGATCATGTCTTTATTATCATAATATGATATCAATGAGTTACACTGCCTCACCTGCTCCTCCTGGCATAAGCATGATTAATAGTTACTCTCTTCCTGGGATGTTTCTAAGCATCTGCATTCCTATGTTCTTATATGATTATGCCTATTGGAAGAGTCCATTTTGGGTTTATAGGTATCCATTGGTTATCAGTGGTGATCCTCCCAGGTTGGAAGACACTCAATTCACTTTTGATACGCTCCATGTTTAGGCCAGCTGGCAGTCATTTCTGAAGATGGACTATGTAAGGGCTCAGTGATCATGGTCTCAGGTGCTCTGCTTCGTTCACTATTACAAGGTCAAAACTATGATGACTTTGAACCACAGAATATGATTCTCATTTTTATCTCTTTGGTCACTTTTCAGCCCCAAAATATCCATAAATCTTCAGTAAATATTGATAAGGTAGAAAGAACATTCTTCTTCTCTCTTTACCTGAATGACTGCAGGAAGATGGATAGCAGGTGGCTTGAAGACTTAGGCTAAACGACATGAGGCAAAGTGACAGCTGAGAGCCCCAGTTTTGAGTCTGAGGATTGATGGATTTAACAAGCATCATCTCTAAGCAAATGCATGCAGACAGAGGGATTTCTGTCAGGAAACATGATTGCTTCCATTTGCATTGTGTAAAGTTGTTTGACACCTTGTAAATCATGAATTCCAGAGACAAAGGACCAGCTCCTTTCTTGCATCATTTGATAAATTATTGAATCCTTTGCTGCAATTTATTAGCAGACTGTAGTTGTGGGCAAGTTGCTCTGTGTGCGGGCGTCTGAGAGAGAGAGAGAGAGACAGAGACAGAGAGATGGGGAGAAAGAGAGAGCATTGAAATTGAAGAGGAAGTATCTCAGGTAAGGATGGAAATGCAAAAATTTACCTAACAATTCCTCTGTGCTTCTGCAGAGGATCTAGAAGGAAATCATGAATTCCAACAGCATGGAGTCAATATGGATGATTTCTGTCCTTGTAAATGAAAGGAGATTCATGATCTCCAGCATTCAAGCCAGGTGTAGCCAACAAAAAGCGAGTTTTAAAGACTGCAAAACTAGAAGCTTCTGAGGGGTAACCTGAGAATGGGTTTCTAATGAATATAACTTCGAAATATTCACCCTCCCCTGGATAACTGCCCCCCTACCCTCACGGTCTAAGGGGAGTCTTTGAGAAGACCACAGTCTTAAAAGGTGTGTGTGTGTGCATGCACAACATTCTTGGATCCAGCTCCCTGCAGCCCAGAGGATGAAAAGTTTGCATTATTTTCAAGATGCAAAATTGCTGTTAATCAGGAAAATGCTGAGGGAAAAGAGAAATAGGAAGCTGTTGGGATCATGAAATTGGCATGCTGAACTTTGAAATTTAAAACAGGAGAATTCACTGCCTGACTTACCATCTGAAAGAAGTGTTCATAGTCCCTTGAAGAAAAAAAACCGAGATCTGTTTGTAGACTCACGAATGTCTGCTCACAGTTTGTGCAGTTGGGAAGACTGACGTCACAGTTCATTCAAGTGAAAAGTCCATCTTAACAAAGAAATCCAAAATGCTGCCTCTTGCTTTTTCATATCGCGTATGTTCCTAATTTTTAAATTACATGACCCATAGTAGCATCTAACATATCAAGATGTTATTTATTGTTCTAAACACATGCTACACAAACTCATGCCTTGAACTCAAGTTCAAGGAACTTGTCAAATCTTTTTTGGTATCACAGTGTTGGGCAAGGAATACTGGTAGTCTAATGCCTAGAATCTAATTTAACGCTACTAGAAAATGACTATGGTTATAAACGAGCCAAATCATCCCAAGCGTCTACAAATTTATGTAAAAACAAAGATGGGAGAGTTTGATGAACCATACCAGAAAAATTTGAAAAAGTCTCTTTTAGGGCTGGAAGCTTAGCTCAGTGGTTAAGAGTGCTTGCCTGGTAAGTGCAGGGCCCTGGGTTCAATTCCCCAGCACCACATAGGCTGGACATGGTAGCACACAGCACACTTGTAGAAAATAAATAAATAAATAAATAAATAAATAAACAAATAGAAAGTAGAGGCCTGTAACACTGGCCTGGCTCTATTAAAAGAAGAGCCTCTTTCAAGAAATCTGACCCTAAAGCTCAAGCTTGTCCCTGCTTAAGTTGTGCCGTTATTGTTTTATCACCCAACAAGGGAAGGGTCTTGATTCATTTATATTCACTACAGTCTCTCCAGAAGCCAGAACAGTGTCTGATCCCCAGTAACTCTTTGTTGAAAAATGAATGAATAAACAAATAAATAGAAATCATTAGTTTATACAATTGTGACTTAAACAGAGTGATTATGTTGAGCATGGGAAGAATGAGGATTTAGCTTCTTTCATTTCATAGGGAAGAAGCCAGTGGGAGCTCATTGAAGACAAGACTCACTCTAGAAATGGTAGCTTCTCTCTGAGGTTCTAAAACCGTGTGCTAGTGCTGAGAGGCCAAAACAGAAAAATGAATGAGTTTCCTTCACAGGTAAAGATGGATATGGATGAGAACCTCGATTTCAGGAGCCAAATGAGGATCAAGTTCAAACATAGGTATGTAGGGTGATAATAGGGCAAAATCCCAGTGGAAGAAGAGATATTAACTCTACTCACGCAAGTACGGTGGGAAGAGATCATGCATCAAAGTGACGGAAGATAACTGGACTAGATTTCCCATCACTGGGACAAAATGCCTGCCACCTGCCACTTAGAGAAGAGGTTTATGTGACCAAAGTTTTAGGGGATTCAGTCCAGGGTGGTTAGCTCTGGCACAGGATTGGCAAATCAGAACAAAACTGCTTATCCCGCAGTAACCAGGCAACAGAGAGGGAAGGAAATAGCTCTGCACAAAAACACGCCCTTCCAGGTCCTGCCCCCAAGACTCACCTCTTCTGAGGAGGCCCAGCCGCAGGTTCAGCTGTAAATTTGTGGCAGCTGAATCCATTGACAAGTATAGCATCCCCAAAAGTCAATTGGCTTTCAAATGCCCCACCTCTTAAGACATGAGAGTTTTGGGGGGCATTTTAGATACAAACCATAACAATAACTAAGAGAGCAATGTGAACTGTTACTATGGAAACAGCATGTTCTACTTGCTGTCACTGTTCAGATCCTTCTGAAGATTTTGAATTTTGTTTGAGTTCTATATTTTCAACTGAAGATTCAAAAACAAAACAAAACAAAACAAAAATACAGGGGAAAGAATAAGGGAAAGAAAATGAGAAAAAGCATTCCCTCTTATTTTCTTAGAAGGAAAAGTGAGAAATGGTGCTTTAAACATTGCTTTCAATTATAATATAAAAATAATTTTCATTTGTTGCTTTATAGATATTGACAAATGCCTAATGTTATGTATCCACCATAATAGTATCATATGAAACTATTAGCCTAAAATTTCCTCTTCCCGGGACTGGAGGAATGGCTCGGTGGTTAAAGCACTTGCCTAGCAGACACTTAAGTGCTTGTCTAGCAATACCTGAGTTCGATTCCCCACAACCACATAAGCCAGGCTCGGCGGCGCACGCCTGTAATCCCAGCACTCAGGAGGTTGAGACAGGAAGATTGCCGTGAGTTCAAGGCCAGCTTGGGCTCCACAGTGAGTTCAAGACCAGTCTGGACTACAGAGCGAGACCCTGGCTCATAAACAAACAAATCAATAAAATTTCATCTTCTTTATCTAATTTATATCTCTGCCCCAGCCATTCCTATCCCGATATCCTGGTGACCACTGATCCTTATTCATTGTACCAAGTGTATCATATGAGTCCAGACCAACCGTGGAGAAGAAGGTCATATATGGGAACATTATATCTTACTGGCTAATTTCATTAAAAATGTAAAAGAGAATATGCAAATCTTTCTGTTGCATTTGATACAAGATCCAGATTACTGACCCTTCCTGAAAGTCTAACGAACTGATTTCTGTTCCCTCCCCACCCTCACCTTTATCCACCAACCTTCAGACATAATGGTCCTTTTCTGGTTTTCTGAGGTACAGAGCTAATTTCCTCTTTACATTTCCTGCATTAATGGGCTATTCTCTCTGCACAAAATACTCTTCCTCCTGACTCTACGAGACTGGCTGCTTCCGTCTTTTCCCCTGAGCCTTTGCGTCTCCCTGAGAACACACTGCCTTGCTCTCAGCGACTCTTGTGTCGTATTTGCTGAAAGAACAAATAACTGAATTACTGATTTTGTTTTTTTAAGAACTGTGATATTAATTTATTATAATCACCATTTTATAAACAGGAAAGTAGAGATGTGGCCTGTATCAGGTCACACAGCATCTAGAGGTAGAATTTTGTTTGGTGAAGGATAATTTATTGTGACAATAACTGAGCGACTCTCCCTGCAACTTCCCTCTTCGCACTGCGCCGAACAGACTGCCCGGCTCTGCGTGTCCTCTCAGGGGCCTCTGCTGGGTTGCTTGAGGGCAGTGGCTTTTCCTGTATTTGTGTATCTTTCATGTATTTCTTCTAGTTGAAGAGTTGATGCTAGAGTTCTAGTGGGGGCAGGGAGGCGAAGGATGCCTTTGAAAGGAATCAGTGTGAAAAGGAAAATTACAGCTGGCTGCAGATGTGACTGAGGCCACAGAGCAATGTCTGGTTCACAGCACTTGTCTAGCCGAATGCAATATTTCAAGGGGGCATGGTCCCAGGTACGGCTCAGAAGGCCACAGCTTTCCTGCCTCAAAATAGCCTCCCTCCCATAGAGCTCACGGGGTAGAGAGCTGGATGGTAAGTAGTTACACAGGTTTAGACCAGGGTGATACCACTCTGACCACGATGGCTGGTGAAAGCCGCATCCTGTAGCATTATGCTCATGCCATCTCCCATCTCGGGTTGCAAAAATCCAGGACATTAAACGACCCTTGTTTCCCTGAAACTATTTTTTTAAAAAATGAGTCAGTATTTGAACAAGCTAACATAACTATTAGATATGTAGCCATCTCTGGAAAAGAAAGCATCTGCTCTACAGTGACAGCAGAGGAGCAAGACGCTCTTTGATGACAGTTAGAGCCAAGCCCATCACCTGCACATTAAGGAGGAAGAGACAGGTGTGCGCCGTAAGTGGAAGAGTACTTGAACCCTCTTCACTGTTGGTTCAGCGACATCAAGCTAGAGATATACCGCGACTGCTTCTAAAAGTAAGCCTGACAAGAATTGGAAGCGTTAGTCGACGACCTGCCAAGGGCTCAGCTGCCATAGGATGGCCATGATAAGGCTCGTGAGTAAAGAAGTTACAGTTCCGCGATCTGTTCTTCCTCGGCATTTGAGGTTCTGCTCTGGTCTATGGAGTCAGCGCCTTCCCCTCAGCGTTCCAACTCCCATAGCAACGCTGTATTATCCGGACACAGAAATGTCTGTAAAGTTTTCTACGCACATCATCAGCCCTTTGGAGAAGGCAATTAGTCTCCTTCATGGAGTAGTGGGAAAACCAGGATTCTGCCAATGTTTAACTGGTGAAAGTGCTGGAGTGCAATCTCAACTGTGGTAGCACAAGAACATTAAGCAAGATTTATGAGGTCACACATTCCTGGGCAGCTGGGGTGGCTACCGCAGACCTGTTATCAGTGAAATTTACGCTAGAAATTGCCTCGGTCACTCAACCCGTGGAAAAGGAATTTCTGTATCTTTTTGAAAATAAAATGGTACTTTTCCTACCTTTAAAAATCTCGACAAGTAACAGGTATTCTCAGCAACACGAAAAAGAAAGAGATAAAGCTTGTTCTCATTCCTCCCGAGGTGGCTTCATGGCCTCTACCCTTCTAAACTCTACCTCAGTAGAACCTTCCATGCCTGATCCAGACACACTGCTTCTGAAAGGGACACACCATCAATGCCCCGCTAACCTAAAATGGACCGCCTGTCCCGCCCAGAGCTAAACCACAGTGTGATGCCAGTTCTTCCACGGAGACTGATTCCTCGGGCCTCTGCTGGGAGCCCTGGGAAAAGATACTACAAGTGTGATGTCCACGTTTACCCTGTGAGAAGCCCCCCAGTTAGCATTTTGCAGACACATGAAATGGAACATAGCAAAAATTAATCCACTGTTTTCTTCCAAAGGTGTCCATAGTAGTAACACCCATCTTTTTTTTAAATTGAAACTTATATTTCCAGTATTTTTGTTTAGAAATTGTCAAGACTCCTGACTCTCATTTCACCTGCATTTCCAGCATTCATTCTACCACATAAAAGAAGTTCCCATTTGGCAATCTCTTTCCCAGTGTCTGTTTTTCCTTCTCCTCTGTCCCAGGCCTACAGCTTCTGTCTGGTTCCTGGAAGGGCCTCTACCTGCAGTCTGTCTGTACCTCGTTCCTCCCTCTCCCACTACCAAGTGACTTTTCCTAATCTAGTTTCATTGCTCATTCATTAAGCAAATAGTTCATGAGTTCTACTATGTGTTGGCCACTAATCAAAGCCCTGAGTATAAATTTTTAAATTCCCTGGTCATTTCTGAGCTTGCATTCTAGTGAAGAAGCACAAAATAAACAAACACACAGTATATTTAATAGTGGTGGTGCAGTGGAGGGGAAGAAAGTGTGGAAAGGGGGAAGAAAGAATGTCAGAGAGAGAGCTACTACCTTGTATTGGTTGGGTAGAAAAAGCCCTTCTGGTCAGGTGACAGCTGAGCGGACGTCTGCAGGACACAAATGAGTGTGGTTGCAGGTGAGCCTTGAGCCCATCTAAGGGAGAGGAGTTTATGAGCAGAGAATTACACACCAAAGTCCTAAGGCACAAGGCATATTAAAGGAGTTGTCATGAGGCCAGCATAGCGAGAGAACAGAACATATGCGAGAGACGAGAGAGGGCTGGTGATGAGGACAGAGGGAGTGGACAGGGCAAAGGCTGTATGGTGTAGGGACTAACAGGCTGTCGTGAATACTTTGGCTTTTACACTGCGTGAGATGCAGAACCACAGGAGGGCTTTGGAAAGGGCCACAATCAGACTCTTACAAAAACGACCCTGGCAACTGTACTGAAAATACGAGGAAATGGTGAAATAAAAATGAACCATTACAGGAATCTCCATTGAGTGGGCATGGTGATTTGAGCTAGAGATTTGTGGCAGAGATGTGGAATGTTAGAATTTCAGCAATATCGTGAAGAATGAGCAGACAGAATTTGCTGATGAATCAAATGGGGGGGGGGGGTTTCAAAAAAAAGAAAGCAGCTTCCTTAGTCTTCATCCTGGGCAGCAGGAAGACTACAGTATCCATTTATTGCTTCATGGAAGATGGGGGAAAGGAAAGTTCCAGGTAGGAATATCAGGAGTTTTGTTTAGAGAACTTGAAGTACATATGAAACATTTTAAATGATTTTTAGATATCTGCATGTCAGTCTCATCCAGGCACTGGGATATGTGAGTCCCAGTTAGAAGCCAGGTCTAGACATACATGTTTGGGAGTTATCAACATATTGATGGGACTGTAGATGGCACCCTGCCAGCGGTGGCACTAGGGATTTCTGTCTATAGCACTGTGGTTCTCAAACATTTTGGCACTGAGGACTGGTCTCACAGGAGACAGTTTTTCTTCAGATGGGGTGTGGCTAGATAATGTCTCCACCTCTGTTGGCCAATGAGCATCACTACCTGAGCTTCACCTAAGGTCACCAGTGACTCAGTTTCCTTAAGGTCTCACAACCCAGAACCCTTGCATGCATGGGTCACAGTGAGGATCTTGCTTCTGTGAGAATCTAGTGCTGCTGCTCACCTGACAGGAGCAAGCTTCAGACGGTAATGCGAGCCATGGAAAGCGGCTGTAAGTGCAGGTGAAGCCTTCCAGGCTCGATTTCCTGATATGCAGCCCAGGTCCTAATAGCATCCACTGGCACTAGTTCTTGGGCCAGGGGTTGGGAACCCCTGCTATAAAGCATGATAACCCCTTTTCTCCAAGGACTGCCTCCCGAAGCTATATTTGGACTTTCCTCCAGGGAGCTCTCAACACCAGCCCTTACCTGTGTCTCTTTCCAGGCTGAGTTTCGGGCTCATCTACAAGTTCTAAACCTTAAGTGGCAGCTATCTGACAATACCTAGCTCCAGTCTCACCTTTGTTTATTCATTTGCTCCTTACACATTTTTGATACTTTATAGAACATTTGATGCCAAAGATCAGCAATAATAAAGACAATCACTTTTCCCAAAGTCCTTCCGGATTCTCTGCTAAGTGAACTTTCCCTGACCTTCCATAGTAAGCACTCCTAGAGGTGATAATCATCACTGCATATGAAACAGGTCTATAGTAATAAACACTGGCACAAAACTGGGAGGAAGAGGTAATCACAGCTGGTCACAGAAGCAGGCAAACATCACATTCCTTGCTTTAATAAGAGAATATATTTGTAAGAAGAACAGGGTCTTACTCCTCAAAGACGTCTATACCTAATGCCTAGAACTTGCATGGTAGCTTACAAAGCAAAGAGGAAATTAAAGTTACAGGTGAAAGTAAGGTGGCTCTACAGTTGACCTTAAGAATGAGATAGCTAGGCAGGAGGATTGCTGCGAGTCCGAGGCCAGCGTAGGCTACACAGTGAGTTCAGGAGCAGCCTGGGCTACAGAAGGAAACCTTGTCTCAAGTAAATAATAATAATAATAATAATAATAATAATAATAATGATGATGGAAGAGTATCCTAGACTACTGAGGTAGGTAGGCCCGATGCTGTTCCAAAGATACGTGAACTACGGAAGAGGACGGTTGGAGAACGGCACATGGAGCTGGGAACGGCCACAGAGCAAAGCACATGGGTGGCCTCGGGAAGTTAGAAAAGACAAAGAAACAGACTATCCCCTGGGCCTGAGGAAGGGAATGCAGACCGCCCACACCTGACTTTCAGCAACTTTTCAATCCCAATTTCCTCAAAGAAAAGTAATATATAATAATGTCCATCTCACCGAACTGCATTTAACTGAGATCACCTGGGCCAATACCCAGCCCAGTGCTTGGCACGGACAAAGTGCTCTGCAAACGTATGATTCCTGCCCTTCTTCCCCTTGGTGAAAGATGAGTCTTGCCCACCCGGGCAGCCTCTGACAGAACGTGCTCCCCACAGCTCTGGTTCCTGCCCACTCCAGGAAGCCTCACTGGCCTCCCCTTCTGCCTACGTTTTCCCAAAGGCAGCTGAGGCTCGCACGCTTCTCCAGCTGACAGATAGGGAGCGCTCTTCAGGTGCCCTTCAGGGTTTTTCGTTGGTGCGCAATGGCCTTCTGCACTCCTACGAGAGTATCCCAGCTCTGACCTGATCCGGAAAGCAAGTGCGATGAGCCAGCGGGGCACAGAGCCGGCTCCTCTTTCCCCACAGCCTGCAGCTCCCACCGCACTGGAAATTAGGCCACTCCTCGCACTTCAGAGCAGAATAAGCAAAACTCAGACGCCTCGTGACCTTGCTGAATGTTCAGCAAATCAATAGTCAAGCTGGAAATGGACGTTTAGAAGTAAATGGAGTCAAGTTCTGTTTTTCCCAAAATGATCAGATTAAAGGGACACAAGCTCCCTGGCGCTGTTCCGCGAGCAGAACTCCTGATGGCCTCACCTCTTGCCTATGCCGCCACCATGCACATCAAGCGCTGCCGCAGGACTGGCTGAGTCCTGCATAGATTATAAATAGCACAAGCTCATGTTTTTGTGGGGTCCATAGAGGAAGATGACAGAGGGGTAGTAGAGCGTCTGCGAGTCCCGTAAGACGCACCATTGCTGGTACACTTCCTGGGTTCTTTCAGCCCTGCCCTTGTATAGCGGCTAGGCCACTCTGACTTGAGACCCTGACCATTCTTGGAAGGCGTATACCAAAATACCTTCCTAGCCGTGAGGGAGAGAATCATCTTCATCACCCACAGGCAGCCAGATGATAGAAAAACGTCTAAAAATTCCATTCCACTAAAAACTAAGTGGAAAATCACATTGCAAGTCTGTTTCCAAGCCAATAAAAATGAACGATTTAATAGTGGAGAGGGTAGAAGAGGGGCAACTTCAGGACATAAAGAACAAAGAAAAAGAAAAGAAAGCCCCCCAAAGCTACCTTCATTATCAGGGTACAAATGGTGCAAAGTTGCCCCAGTGAGAAAAATGAGATTTTTTTTTTTTTAGTCATTCTCCACAATCCTAAAACATAAATCCAGGTTTTACATTAGCTCACCCTGAACCTGGCATCAGTCTCATCCGCAGGTCTATTTTTTAAATGAAAATCTCTGAAAACATCATTAACTCAGCTCAAAGCTGTTTTCAAAGTAAAAGTTCAAGTTACTTGTCACCTTATAAAATGATTCTAATGGGAAGATGTGGGTCATAAACGAGAGAGGCCTGGAGAGTAAACAGCGCTGCCGAGATCTGCAAAGCTTTTGGGGCAAGATTGTAGGAATGCTGGCTTTCATTTCACAGAGGCAATTTCCATTGCCTGGTGCACTAGTCTTTGCTTTCTGCATTTTCTTTCTGAGGCCGACGTGGGCTATCTTATTTTATACACCGAGCTCCACAGAATGGAAGTAGTACGATATACTGATAGAGTGAGACCAGCCTGAAACGCTGGGAACGAGCTTAGCTTGCAGCAGCGCTGTGGCACCTCCGTGAGGAACCCAGGGAGCGCGAAGTCCACGCCCAGAGGCTGTCGGGCAGGCTGTCGGGACGCTTCTACCTCCTGAGCCTGGGGAGATTACGTGGCTGCCATATTGAATGGTTCCTACCTTGTTCAAAGACATTCTTCCTCTCATCTTTCCAAAGAGCACCCCGCTTAATACTTTGCACTGACCTCTTTGGACACACCTGGGTCACCACTGCGGGGCAGTTGCCTCTCCTTGGTGCTGCCCCCAGCCTCATCCTGTACTACCCTCACCTTCGCTGGATGCCCCGACCTGCTCCCCATCTGCAGTGACCGCCCACGTGTCCAGGTCTGCCTTCCCCGTGACCGCCACAGCTGCGTGACCACTGTTTTCCCCGACATTTCCACTCACGTTCCCCAAAGTCACTGTCTTGTGAATTCTTTGAATTCTCAGCCAAAACTGCTGTGTTCTTGGTACTTCTGCCCCCACGAGGAGCTCGCTTCGCCAACAGGAAACAAGTAGCATCCTTAATACTTCCTGTTCCCCCTCCCCCCCAATTCTCATGTTCCTTCTCTTCTGCTTCCTAAATGTTGCTTGAGCCAATGTACCGAGTCCTTCCCATTTTGCTTCTGCCTTCATTCAAACTATAGTATCCGGAGGTAGTCTAGGCCGAGGGAAAAGAGCTGTCCCTGGAACCATGGTGCAAACTCCAGCTCTGCTTCATAAACACCGAGCCAGATAGTCTTCCTGTTTGCTCTTCAGTTTTCTTGTGAGTAAAAGGAACTAATTTTTCCTTTTTTTCCCCATTTCATTGAATCTGTGTATCACTTTCGGTAGTTTGGCCATTTTGACAATATTAGTTCTGCCTACTCAGAAACAGGGGATATCTTTCCATTTTCTGATGTCTTGTTCAATTTATGTAGTCAACATTCTCTAATTTTCATTATAAAGGTTAGGTTACTGAATTTTTTTCTCTTAATTTTTAAAAAGAGAATTTAGTGTTTTAATTGATTAATTAATCTTATGGCATTGGGGATTGAACTCAGAACCTTCACACTGAGCTTAAATTTCCAGACTTTTGTTAGTTTGTTTGTTTAAGACAGGGTCTCACTGCATGGCTAGCTTGCCTAAAATGGGTGTGAGTCCAGGATTCCCCTGCCTTAGCCTCCCAGAGCGCTGGGACAGAGCTCGCATTACCAGGCCCACGTTGCCTTTTGTTTTTAATTTATTTGTCCTTATGTCTACACCAATTTGGTTATGAGTTGCTGTGTCTGTTCATGATTCTCTTCCTCAGTAACATGCGTGGAGCCGTTATTGGTGTTCTATTTGTTCAGAATCTACGGCTGTCTGTCAAGCGCGAGGTCATGGTTATCCTGTGGTTATATCTGGTTAATAAACTACTGTCTTAATAAAACTTACAGTCTATCAAGGGAGCTAACCAAGTAACTAAACAAATAAATAACTTATTTGAGAATATGGTAAGTATAAAAACAAACAGGTTATTTTCAAATAGAAACATTTTGTTCAAAATAAATTAATAATTAAATGGATACACTTCCAAGGCTCCTATGTTAGGAATGAGAGACTTCTTAAGAAGGAAGCTTCAGGGTTAGGAATTCACCTGTGGGCCCCATTCGGCATGATTACCATCTATGCTCATCAGGGCCGAATGAGTCGAGAGTGTGTGGAAATTGGTTTCTTCTGCTGTCACCTGCTACTCTCTTCAAGGACAAGACAATCACATGAATGAACCTCTTGTGAAGATGAAAGATCAGTGCTAAAACAAGGTCAGTCAAGTTGATGGCTTTAATGCCACTGCTTGCTCAATTTCACAGGACACTGATTGGGGACAAATCCTCAATTCTCTTCATGTTGGTTCACTGGTAGCATAACCTCAGACCAGACATTTCATTTAGGATTTAGGAGGAAAAAGCTATCTGAAGTTTAAATGGGAGAGAGAAGCAATACTGTCCCCAGTTCCAGCAGGCCAGCTCCCAAGGACCCTGCCCATGCTAGTGACATATCTTCCTGGCTATCAGTCTCGTCTGCATCCCAGCCAGAGACATGCCTCTCTAAAACCTAATTCCATCCTCCTCCTCTATGCTGTAAGGTTTTTTCTTCAATATCAATTCTGACTCAGCCAAGGAGGTGTTCTTGTCAAAAGATGTAATGATTATGACATAAAAAAGTCCCACAAAACTGATTTATAATGCCCTGACACCGTGGCAGTGATTGGTAATATCTATACAGTGGTGGCCTTGGTGGAGAGGGTAGAACTCAAAGATAGGCACTGACTCAGTGTGCCCCAGAATTACCTGCAGGGATCTAATTCAATACTTCTCGGTTGAAGACTGGGAATTTCAGGTCTAGCTATTTCCCAAGTAATGTTCATGACCAACATTTAGGTCCATACATTCAGATCCATTTACTGGCCACTGACAGAATCATTTATTTATTTTGGTAAAAAGAAAAAGAGATTAATTAAAAAATAGCCCCAATGAAACGGAGGGACCATTTGATTCATCACTGCATTACCATGCATAGGTGCATTAGAGTCTAGGGCAAGAAATGGGGGTGGAGTGGCAGAACACAGTGAAATGACAGGGATATATAGGCTTGCTTTATTTCTACCCAGAACCTGACCTCTTCCTCCCTTTCCTGGAAATGCACCAGAACTTTGACCTCTTAACACCAGGCTGTTCTGTCTGCTCAGCTGGACTGAGGAGAAGGGGGCTGTTGGTTTATGCTCTATGCCTGAGGAAGTTTGGAGATTACACTTCTCTCCAAAGGAAAAAAAAGTCTAACTTCTTAAACTTCTATTTTTGCCACTCCAGTAACAATCCTAGAGTTGTTGACCTAGGAACCATGCTTTGAGAATCAGTCTTGGATCAATGGTTTTTATTCTTGACAGAACATTAGAATCATCTGGGATGCTTTTTAAAAGCACTGATTCTAGGGAACTACACTAGATCAACCATGTCAGAATCCCTTGGAGTAAGCCCAGCCTTCGTGTTTTTTTAAAGTGTTATAGCAAATCAGGTTGTAAAGAACTATTTTAGATTAAGTCCTGAAGAAATCAAGCAGAGGAATGAGGGGGAATTAGAATAGGCACTGTGCGAGTACCAGGCATCACCCTTTTAGGCATGGCAAAGGAATGAGACGGGAAAAAGCAAAATTGAATCATGGTTGACAATGATTGTGTGTGCCAAGACTCTCCAACGAAAGCTGGACCAGATAGGGCAATGTCACGTTCAAAAACTCATTGTAGGATAACAGCTGGTCTATACTTGGCTCTACTCAGATCAACTTGAGATTAGGTGCAGTGACTTTAATCCCCACTAGCCTTGGATTTCAGCATCTCACAAGACATTCATCTTTAGGGAAACAGAATAAACAGGCATGATAATGCAAATGTGATAAATCCTGTACCACAGGGACACAAACCCAGGTGAACCACTTAGCTCCGTGTGGTAGAAGAGAGTGAAGGGATAAGTCGGTGTTACCCAGAGGCATGCAAAGAACACTCAGAGGGAGAAAAAGTGTAAGCCAAGGTCCAGGGCCCAACTGGCATGGTCTGTGAGGGATCAGTGAGGGATCAGAAGAGCTGAGCTTAAAAGGACAGGTAGATCCCAGAGTCCTATAGCAAAGGGAGAGGTGCTGATGTATTCTATCCAAATAGTGTGGCATGCAATAACATCGATAATATTTTTATTTTATATTGCTTATTTGTCATTGGTGAAGAAATGTCACTTGAGCAAAAGGAATGCCAATGGCAAGGAAATGTGTATGCTGCTATTGAGAGAGTTAAAGGTAGATATGTGGAGGGTGTGAGTTAGCATGAAACACAGGGACAGAGCAGTGGACTTAGAACTTCAGAATCGGGTAACCTGCAGCTTGGTGATGGATTTCAGACGACTTGGATCAAGGACAGCGCCGGCTTTCTGGACTGAGCAGAAAGAGCGACTGCATGGGGACTGAAAGGAAAAGCAAGCGTGGGGAAGAGCTTCTCTTGGAGAAGAGTGTCGAGGTTTGTAGACACCTAGTGTATTGTGAGCCTGAGGCTTAAATAAGAGAGTTGGGCCAGAGAAAACAATTATGCACAGCTCCCACTCAAAGAGGAGGCTGGTATCCCAGGAAGGACTGAGAAAAACCAGCAGCAAGAACGCAATCATAGAAACGCGTGGGACCGCTGGTCTTCCAGGAGAAGGCAGAGCAAGAAGGGCCAGTTAAAGAGAATGAGAGTGTGGCGCAGCGGAAGTGCTTCTGTGGGCACCGTTTCCCTTTACATTTTTTTTCCTACCCCTCACCCATGCTTTATGATGAAACTTGTATTGTGCCATTCTCTTCTTGCTTCTTTACAAAATAGTAATGAAAGTGGAAACTAGAAGAGCATTTAAATCTACACAATAAAGTCATGAATGAAGATGCAAAGTCTTGCTTGCGATCTGGGAAAGAGAATTTTGGAGATTGTGGCCCAAAATGCTACAGACCAACTGTGTGATTTTTGAAAACATGTGCGTGTTATGCAGTCCTTGGAAAGTGAGGATGGTGTATATTCTTGCTTAGATTGTTTGGAGGTTGTAGATTAAATTTGCTCTCAGTGCAGATGCTCTGAACATCTTTTAAAATGTCTTTAATAGTGTCTGAGTAACATGACACTCCAGATTTAGTAGGGTTGTAAGAAGAGTCTGCAAGGATGTAGGAGGAGACCTGGAAGAAAGTAACCACTGGAACGAGGGGGAGGCCCACAGCACCCGCTGCTGCTGCGTGGTCACATAATCAAAGTTAACTTTTGTCATAGCAATTTCAGAAATGCTGAGATTTGTATAAGTCGATGGGCACAGGATAAATAAGAGGTAGAAAAGCCAGACGAGTCATGCAACTCCCTCTAACGGGGACGTGGCCGATTAAGGAAAGACACAACGAGGGTGGTCGATAGGAGATGAAATGAGAAGCCTCCGCTGATGTATGTATAATGTGATTGATCTTCTGGCTCAAATGCTTAGACTTCTTCTGGCTCCCAAGTCCCTGAGCACTCGACCACTGAGCCTCGCTGCCGCTCGACTCTCCAGTGCATCATCCAGTGGGATGAGGCATGAGAAAGAACAGCGGAGACCAAGGGACTTGACTTTCAGCCAAGAATGTTTGGGGGGTGAGTTCCTATGCTTTTCTGCCTTTTTCTTCTGAACATTTTGTATGGTTTTTCTTAATTTTTAAATAGTTCCTTTACGTCAGAGTTCTACAGAAAAGTAGAACCAGTAGATATCAGTAGATGTTTTTAGAAGAATTAGCTCATGAGGCTTGGGAAGGTAAGAAATCCCACAATCTGTGGTCAGAAAGCTGTTGACACAATCCAGTTCAAGATCAAAGGCCTGAGAACCCAAGGAGGCAGTTTATGGCAGAAGTACTTGTCTGAGTGCAAAGTCAGAGAACCAGGAGCTCTGAGGGCTGAGATCAGGAGAAGAGTGATGTTTCAGCTCAAGCAGAGAGGATTCACTCTTCCTCTACCATGTTGTTTTATTCAGGGCCTCATAAGTTGGATGATGGCCTCACATTGGGAAGGGTCATCTGTTTTACCCACTTCACCAACTTAAATGCCAAGCTCTCCCCAAAACACCCTCACACACGTACCCAGAAGTAATGTCGTACCAGCAATCTGGAAACCCTTTAGACAGGTCAACTTGACATATAAAATTACCCACTGCCCAGCACTCGGGAGGTGGAGGTAGAAGGATTGAAGTGAGTTTGAGGCCAGCCTAGGATACATAATGAGTTCAGGACCAGCCTGGATTACAGAGGAAGACCCCATCTCAAAAAATAAATAAATAAAAATAAAATAAAGTTAACCTCCACACTTTAAAAAGGTTATTAAAGAAAAAATTTTTAATGAAATAATGTAATATCAACTCTATCTTATAGTTAAATTTTTAAAAAAATACATATACTGCAACACATAGGCTAAACTTTGTGCATGATGGAAATGAAATATTAATAGCTTACTGAGAATGAGGCAAGAACTTCTTCTGGGAAGATTTACTTAGGAATCACCTGAAAAGTGTTAAGCCTATAATAATTCTTACTTGCAAATTTAAAACTCTCATCTTCAATGAATTCTAAGTAGATCAAATTGTCTTAAAAGGAGTCTTGGTAATAGTGTGTTAAACATATAACACAAAAGTCTCCTAAACTCATCTAAAAGGGACAGTCTATTATGAGACATCCATTCCCGATGTTGTCCTCTCTCAAATTGTCAGACCCATGGTTTACAAAAATACGATCTGTAGAACAGGAGCAGAGGCAACATGTTAGAAACAATCATTCTCTGTCCCCTCCCTAGATCTGCTGAAGGGAGCGTCTGTGGATGTGTGCTCTCACAAGACACTCCTCGTCACGGTTACGACGGCTGAAGCACAGAGGCATTGTTGCAGGCTCCTGTTCCATTTGTCCCTAGGTATCTTCCCTTTTCCTTCTAGATCTTCTCACTAGCATTCTCCCACTGCTATGTCCGGAGACAGTAGTCTACATTCACAATACCAGCGACAGTCTATAGGGTCTGATTAACAGGTGACTGCAGAGGACATCAAAGGATATGAGAAGCCAAAGTTAAGACATACATTTCTGCCCAATGTCTTGGCTTCAAGATCAGCAAGGGCTAGGAACTTCTTGCCAATGAACATTGCCTCTTCCTGGCAGTTGGTCCACTCCTTACAGCTTCCTGTGACTCAGTTTCCCTCCTTTCTCACCCCTTCTTATTTAGCAATAGTGGTGAGTTCACTAGGCCTGCATAATCCCTTGTCATTTCCCTGAAATTTAAGCTCACCTTATTAAAAATTTATAAATATTCATCCAACTTAAGTGTGAAATATTTTTATTTTAGGACCATGAGTAACAAAACTTCATGACTCCAATGACTAGCACAATGGCAAACAATTATTTATAGAGGTCTAAATGAAGCTGTACATACATCTCTATATGAGAGACAGAGAGAGAAATAACTCCATGAGTATTAGTCATTGATATCTTAATGCCTTAATGAGATTCTTTAGTGCCAGCTACTAGGCTAATTTGGAAATTGAATATGGAAGTACAAAATATGGATTCTGGTAGGCATGAGGCCTAGAACGCTAGCTTAGGAAGTACTGGCCTGAACCCAATGCTACTGCACTAAATGGAAGCCATCAATCCTGGCGATGGAGCTTATCTAGTCCACATCTTTAGTTTGAAAGCAAAACAAGTGTGCAGGATCATAAGGAGGAAAATATGTCAGATTCAAAGACAATGAATGAAACTTAACAATTTAGCAAGAATGGTTGATGGGAAAAGAGGATGTTCAAGCAATGAATTAAATTATGGCTTTATGGGCAGTGAAAGCTATGCAATTGCTTCATGTTTAGAATATGACAACGTAAAAGACAAAGACCTACCATTTGGAATGGTGCCATACTTGTATTACTACTTGGTGTATATTTTGAAGAATGTTTTTTTTTAACCAAAGAAGAAATCTACAAGGATCAGTGTCACCTGTGTTAATAAAATATCCTCATTTTCCTGATAATAGATCTTTGGTTATTTCCAGTTTGGAAACGAGTGGATATGAGTCATAAAGAACAGGTAGATTGGCAGCTCTGTGACCTGATACACAGCCCACTCTGGTTGTATTCCACGCCCCCCACCCACCCCAGGCTTCCAAAGCACTCTGTAAGCACTTATTGTTAGGTAAACAAATACAAATAGATGGACTCTGAACATTGCGTGTTTACAGTGGTCGTAACCTGACTATGTATCTTCTGTAGTTTTGAAATACTTTACTAAAGGCAACAAAATTTAACAATGATCTTGTCAAAACAGACAATCCTGGAAATGTTTTTTTAAGTTTCCTTCTGTAGCTTAACGCTGCATGCACAGCCAAATCTGCTTCTTTCGTCACTTCTTTCTCTCAAAGTTCTCTGAACACATTTTGATTCAATTCTTCGTGAGTCTATGTCTGTTCACCACATGTCAACCCTTGCAAAGCAAATGGAGAAACGACACTCAGCGTGTCTCTTCTTGTCAGCGGCAACATCTGCGTTCACCTGAACCTCATTCCACTCCTTACTCTCGAATCAAACCCTGCAGGGAACATACACAGGCGCTTTCCCTTGTGTGGGTGGAAGGACGTGACAGCTCACAATGTGCGCTCCTGCATTCAGCATCTTCTGCCTTGGTTACTAATTAAGGTAACTAACCTTCAAATACTTCTTCAACCGCATAATGCATGTTTAGACCAAGGAAATACAAATTTCATAAGTCTGTGAGGTGAGTGCGTCTTCCCATAAAGACTGGGAAGCATTTCACGCAGAGCCACTGGTGTGAAGTGCCATCTGACTACATTATTTTCACCCCAGAATAATCTCTTGCGTATCTGTGCCTAAGTTTTCAGTTCCTTCAAGGATTATTTATATTCAAGGTCACTGAGTGCCAGTAAATTCTATATTTTCAAAGCTGAAAACAGTCTTCTAAAAGCTAAACTAACTCTAAAATAATCACTTTTCCCAAGACGCAACATTTAATCCAGGAAGAAAAGAGTATGGTTTGGTAGTTAGTAATTTGTAATATCTTAAAACATATCTGAATTAAATGTGAGTAAGAGAATCCCCCATTTCTTTCCAGAAAGCTCTTTGGGATCATTCTATATATCACTGAAATTAAAACATTGGGTTTTACGTTTTTAGTAGGAAAACAAAAATCGGCCGTAGCTATGGTGACGTGCATAGGTCTCACACCTAGCTAGCTATGTTATGTCAAATGTCTGTCATAGCAGACGGGTCATCACATGTACCAGTCTCCCAGCGAGTCAAAAGAAGTCCAGTCCCTTGTACCCTTCCTTGGTTCTGTTTCCCTCATTATGTCACCAGATGGTAACTTATTAACCAAGATGTCCACAAGGAAACTGTGGCTGATGGTTTTAGCTCCAATCAGTCAGCAAGTCCTCTTTTTTCTGTTCATGTAGGTCTTGGTCACGTTCTTGTTGCTGGAACCGAATACTGGCATCCATAACTTGAAAGAGGAAAGATTTATTTTAGCTCACAGTTTCAGAAGGGCTCACACAATCCATTCATGGGACAGCCAGCACCCTGGCAGAAGTGAGAGAGAGCTGCTCAAGGCACTATGGACAAAAGTCAAATCTGGCAGGAACCAATAGGAACCAAGTGGTACCTGGACAAGGCCAGAGCTTTCCCAGGAAGCAGCTGTAACAAATGTTTTTTCTTCTTCCCTTTAATTACTTTAAGCTGCCAGCCACCCCCACACCCACGGTGGATGCTGCTTCTTTACTTCCTGGTCCACAAGTCAATAATAAACACCCCAAAGCTCTGTGCAGGACATCACCCTCCCCAAAGCACAATCTTTCCAGTTCAAATCCCAAGCGTCTACCCCTTCCAGCAAGGCCCTTCCTCCCAACAACACACAATTCCACAATTATCCCATTGTGTCCAAGTGCACAAGGCGTTTGGGGGACACTCCAGATCTGAACTGTAGCAATGTGTTTCTCAAACTGCCCCTTTTCTGTCCTCTCCACTCCCAGGGCCTATATTTTATTCCTCCAAGTTTAGCATCAGAGTAAGTGAAGGACACTTCTGATTAGCCCCCGTGACTCCAAACTGTGGGTCATTTGATTAAATATCTTTTAGTAGATCCTCATATCTTCAAACGACTTTCAAATATCTGAATCCCTTATACCAACTCCTCCGTTTGCCTTCCCAATTTTTGCCTTTGGCCTTGTTTCTCACATGGCTCTCTCATTCAAATCCTAACAAGTCCTGACCAAGACCTGGTCTCTCTGGCCTTCGCATACTGGCTTAGAGCTCAGCTGGAAAAAACTGACCCTCGTACCTGATAATATTTGTAAATATTTTGATTGTCAAGGCAGAGAGGAGTGATACCTCCTTGACCACAATAAAGAATTATTCAGCCCAAAATGTGAGTGGCACTGAAGTTGAAAACCTAGTTGATCCCGAGAGTATTAATAATCCACTCTATCCATTATTCATCTCTCTTTAAATAAATCAATCTTCTAAGTTTTACTTGGAAACACAGTCAGCTGGGCTACAGCCCTGCCCTCCATTGCAGCCAAATGCAGGCATATGTGCTGTATGGAGATAGCACAGCTGGCGTGATTCTGCTATAAGGAAGTCCTGCTTACAAGGGACATCTTGGGCTGCCATATGGGAACTCTCACCAATCCCAGATTAAGAGAGTCTCACAGAACCTAAAACGTGCTAAATTGTGTGTGTGTGTGTGTGTGTGTGTGTGTGTGTGTGTGTGTGTGTGTTGTGCTGCAAAGCTTCTTTCCTTCTGAATGTTTGGAATTAGAGAATGTGGTTAAGTAGAAGGTGACTGGAGGGTGAAATGATCAGCACCAATGAAAGCCCTGGATACTGAATTTCTAATGAGCTTCCCCAGGAGACAGCATTTCATACATGATGTCATAATATGGTGCCAGAGGAATTCAGCTCATCCTAAGTGACTCCACTGGGAAATGACTCTTGAAAGTGTGCAGCCAGCGTCCTCTACATTTTGACCCATGTTTCTGTTCGTTTTGCTTATTTAACTTAAATCCATTTTGCTGCACTAAGTCTTTACTGTGAGCATGATTCTCTGCTTAACTCTGTGCATGAGAATTACTGAAACTGAGAACACTGGGTTTTTTTTTTTGAGTTCTTAATATAAGACATTCTCAAGGGGTAAGATGGGTATCTCAGTGTTGTTTTGATTTGCACTTCTTAATGGCTAAGGATGTTGAATTTTTTCATGTATTTGCTGGCCATTTGTGCTTCTTCTAATAACTATTTATTCATTTCAATTGCTTATTTTTAATTTTGAGAAATCCATCTTTCTTTTCTCTGTATATCCTAGCTACCTGCTCCATCTGAAGTATAAGAGGTTAAAAAACAATTCCATTTTTTCAGGTCTCTCTTCACTATCGATTGTTTTCTTTGCCGTGCAAAAGTCTTTAATTTGATATAATCTCATTTGTTAACTCTGGGATTTATTTTTTTTTGATCAAGTGTCCTGTTGAGAAAGTCTTTAACCATGCCTACCTCTTCAAGAGTTTTACTTATTTTTGTCCTCCAAGAAGTTCAATATTTCCATTTTAATATCTAAGTCTGATCCGTTTTGATTTGATCTTAATACATGGTGATAGGTAGTGAGTCTATCTTTCTTCTGCATGTGGACAATCAGGTCTTCCAGAACCATTTATTGAAGTTACCTTCCTTTCCCCAGTGTGTGGCTTTGGCCCATTTGTCAAGAATGAGATGACTGAGGGCCCTTGATGCTGTCTACCACCCAGTTTTAATCAGATGAAAAAGGATCAGATCCCAGAGCAAATGTTGACAAATTGGTTTGTAGAGATCACCAATGTCTGTTTTCATCACTTATTTCTGTCACCAAGAGCAGCCACGGAAACATACAAATGAGTATGCATGGCTCTGTTCCCATAAAACTTTATTTACAAAAGTAGGAGGCAGTCAAAAAAAATTTTGTTTTTGCAAGGCAGAGTTTGTCAATTCCTGCCCTAGAGAACAGAGGTAAAATCTCCTTGTGTCTTACTTTCTGCACCTCTTGTGGACAGAAGCTTGGGACCACCTTCGTCCAGATTTTTGTTTGATCTCAAGTTTTTTATATTATGGCAATAAACAGTCTTAAATAGCTATATGTCATATCTTCCATCACAGCAAAAGACAAGCACACCTATTCTTCAGAATATTAAATGCAATGTTCTCTGAGGAAGAACTCAGGTGGACTTAGTGCTGCTTATGAAATATTTTATTTCCTAAATCCAGAGTTCCTTTTTTATAAACTTATTCCACTGCCAATGAAGGATTTCTCCTGCCTATTTTACTGTGCCCTGTGATGTGTAGGGCTCAGATAACTGAGCCGATGCTATTGTTCGGGCTACCTACGACTGTCACAGTAATCCAACTTTTGTTTCTGATCCAGGAGTCTCATCTGTTTCCACTTATAAAGTTGTGACTCACAAAATGTCACAAGTAACAGAAGGTCTCAGTTCATTCATGGGGTTACCAGTCAGAATGGGGCTCCCTGAATTTAACTACTTACTTAATGGGTAGAGCTTCCTGCAGCACTATCTTTCTAACCTAATGTTAGAATTTTTATATGACAAATAAACTTATTTGAAACATTGCGACACAGATTAGTCTAAACCTTAATACTCGGTGGCTAATTTTTAGTCATCCTTCCATTCCCAATTTCATAGTCATTACCTACAGGAAGTCTTCCGTGATGTGGGTTGAACACGACCCCCCCCACACACACCCACACACACTGATCTTAGGATAACTTCCTTCTTAGTGTTTCTGTTGCATCTTACGTGTGTCCCTTTCAGAACAAGTGTCTTTTCTGAATTATTTTTCCATCCCTTTCATTTTTCTGTAAGCTCTTGTGAGCAAGGATGATGTATATCCACATATTTATTGTTTCAGTTCTTACCAGTAGCAGGACTTAAAAGAAATTTGCTGATGTGGCTGCTTCACTTCTTAATGCTCCTTGCTGTTCCTTCCGTGGCGACCCTGGCCCGAGGACAAAGTCACTTATGCCATCAGCAGCTCTACTTTATGACATTCCCCTAAACTCTTTAAAGTTCTAAGCTGTGTCTTGAAAGGAAGCCCACTTCAAGGGCTCTGGCGAACTCACGTCTCACTCAATGCACTAGGATGATATATATAACACTGAAATGATGTTTATAGCTCACTCTTAGAATCAAGTCCAACATTTAAAATTTCTCATCCAGTGAATTTTGTATTCATTCAGTATAGGACAGCACGTTCTCCTGTGATAAAGATAAAAAAAAACCCAATAATTCAGTTGCTAATGCTTTGACAATTTTTTTTCTACTTCAGCCAAAGGTCAAATGATGCACAATGCGACGTGGGCTTGTTGATGAGGAACACAACTGCTCATTGGCTGTCAAATGCTTACCCTGTGCCGTTTTATGCTGGAAGTGGTTAACTCCGGTTTTCACAGGATCTCACGGCTGAGTTTGCCTTGAAACTCAGAGGAGACTTTGGCCTTGGATTTTTTAGCAGTGCTGGAACTATTGGGACTTTAACAACTCTTAGAAGAGGACTAAGTATCTTTTGCTTTAAGAAGGTAGCCATGAGACTTTTGGGGGCTAGGGGTGGAATGTGGTAGTTTAGGTCAAAAGTGTTCCCCAAAACCTCATGTTCTTATAGATATTGTATAGGGTTGGGAGGTGGGGCCTGGCTAGAAGCGGTGAGTGCTTGGGGCTTGACCTGGAGGGGCATATGCTGGTTCTGCTCTTTCTCCCAGTCTCTCTCTCTCTCTCTCTCTCTCTCTCTCTCTCTCTCTGTCTCTCTCTCTCTCTCTTCCACCATGATGTGAGGATCCCTGCCACTGGAGCTCTGGTCTGGCCCTGCTCCTACTCCAGCCCTGTCACGTCCTTGCACTATTTTCCAGCCACCTACCTGTGAATGGACTGTGACCTTTTGAAACCGTAAGCTACAATAACTCTTTCCTTCCTAAGTTATGGATGTTGGGTATTGAGTCACAGCAACGAAAAAGTAACCAAGACAGAAATTGGTATCCAGTGTGTCTAGCTCTTTCTCATAATCCAAACCCTGCTCCAGCCTGTACATTTCACTACTCTCTGCAACAGAATCCCAAACGTCTTTTATAACCACACCTCTGATTTTGGAAACAGCCCCACAGAGCACACTGAAATTATAGCTTCCTTGTTTATATAATTGCTCTTTTTTTTCTTTATAAACATGGGTGGGTGACAGTCCTTTAGTGAACTCACCCCAAACTTGGAGAGATAAAGACTGAATTATTACAGGGGACATTTAGATGAAGCTCAGAACAGCTCTGAAGAACAGAATGCCCAAGCATAGAAGGTTATGTGTTGTCTCTGCATTCTGACAATGTTCTTGTGACTTTAGGATGTGTCTCGTAGTTCACATTAAGGACCTCACTACCCACACGTACATCCTCTGATGCAGAATGTTTATGTAATAATGACTTCTTTTCCTGAGATCTGTATTCAGTGGTGACGTGCTCACCCTCCTTTGGGCCCAGGTGTCTCCCAAGGCTGCTGGTATGAGTCTTTTGGGTGTTCATTATCAGCTGCTCAGTGGCAGTTATTTGAAATATAAGAACACATGGGAGGCCTTCACTATACATCTATCATTCAATTATGTGCTTTTTTTCAAATCTATTTTTATCACCAATCATCTAACCTCCTTGTTTTCCCTTTAGGCTTCACTTGTACACAACTTGTCAACACAAAAAATCATGCATTATTATCCCCTTGTGTCATGATGTTCCTTCATATAAATTATTTTTTTATTACTTGCCTCAATTATAAGTTTCTTAAACCAGGCCTCTGTGCTTTTGCTGTGGAGTTAGCTAACCATAGTTACATTGCATCCATTTCATAGATATTTACATTGACTGATAATAAGCATCATAGGAGTGAAGAAAAGCAAAGGTAGCAATTGCTATGATGTAATGGGATGAGTGATATGAAAACAGGCACGCGTGTGTGGTGATTGAGGACTTATGAAAGTCTTTAGTGTTTTGGCCAAAAGAAATTGCCAGGATGGCAGCCCCTTCGGGATTCCCACGCGGGAGCTCCTGAATATTTCTTTCCCTGAGTTAGAAAGTCCAGCCCAAGCTCATTTCCAAAGGCCCCAAATTCTCTGTCCGGAAAGAAAACTTGAATTTGTATTATTTTCTAAGTCATCTAAGAGGGCTAGGCTCTAGACTTTCAACAGATAACTTCAGCAACCCAAGCATAGGATAGAATATTCCACAGGAGTTCTTGGATCCCAGCACCAGGCCATGCAGGGTGAGTCACATGTGTCCTGAGAAAAGCCAGATGCTTGGGAAAGAAGAAACAGAAGACACTGGAAATACTGTACAGTCTAGACCGAATGCTTCAGTGGTCTCAAGATAAACAAAGTAGGCCAAGGGTGAAATGTGTGAGCTCAGTCAGCTTTCCCCATGAGAATTCCAGCTCCTATCTTCAGGAAGCAGCCGAAGCAGCTTTACGCTGCCACAGGCAAACTTGGCATGTGCTTTTCTCTTTTTCTTGCAGCCTGATCAGTGAACTTGATTTAACAGGGCAGCACATTCACATTGCAAGCATTTTCCCAGGTTTTGGGCTTAATCTTGGGCCATATAGAGAAGGATTAACCATGGGAACTTTTCTTCTCTGCAGAGGGGGTTCTCCTCGGTGAAGAAAGATGGGTGTTTTGGAATGCTAACCGAGGGGGTGGCTGTGTTCGTGTCTCCTGGGGAAGTTCTGCACACTCACCAGGAATAGATTTGCAAATGTGTGGGGACTGGGTGGAACTGGAAGAGGCATTAGCTCAGAGCTTCAGGTACTATGCGCAGGTGGTGTCAGAGAACACGTGCAGATGTAGAAGATTATCTGTGTGACTCATCTGACAGGCTTCGAAAACAATGCTCCACAATCAGTGCTTGTGCAATCGCCTCATTTCTCTTCCTTTTCTATTAAATTATACAATGCACTCAGGATGGGCTCTTGCCAGGACAAGGACTCCTCTCTTGGTCTAGGTTCAACCAGTGCCAACGGTGTGGCCAGAGCTTTGTCTCCCACTTCGCAGAGTAACTCCTAGAGTTGGTTTTGTTTCCAGTCATCTGTTTCTGACTTTCCCTCTGAAGATTTGGCTTCTCTTTCACTGAGCCCCAGAAGCTTAAGCAATCCCTTGATTTACTATTCTTTGAGCCTAACTGGACTTTTAATTAACATTCTTTCTTTTAATTGTCCTATGCCACTGTTGGCATCCTTCCAGGACCCTTCCACAGCTGCAAGTTCCTCCAGGGCCGCCCTGATTGGAGCCTTCTCATTCTCCCCTCACCATGTCTTCATCTGGAAAGTTTGTAGTAAGCACCTCTCTAGAAACATATGTGTGCTTAAGTTGTTTTAGAGAAGCGGAGTCTTAATACTTAAAAAGCCAACTTAGACTCTTTTCATGTTTAGTCTAATGATTGACTAGTCAAATTAATGTTGAAAATCACAAGCCCTTGAGGCCTACAGGTGGGAAGTGTCAAAGCAGAGCCTTATGATGGACTTCAATCAACAAATAAACTTTGACTCCTTGAAAAAAAAAATTTCTGTTTTAAATCCAAAGCTTACAGATGGAATTCAGAAGTTAGCTTGTGATCTATTCGCATGGTGACAGTGTACAGTAGTAATATAAATAAATGAAGAAATATAATTAAGGTATGTGCACAAAATCTCCTGAGGAAAATCAGGGTGAGTGTACCCACATGAACATAATTTGGGTAAATGCTGGGAGCACTAAAGCAATGCTTTTCAAACTGTCAGCATTTCAAGCAGCCTTATTCAAATACCTGAGTCTGCATTCCCAAGATAAATTCATTTTTTATGCCTCTCAGTCCTATACAGGAAGTTAAGAACTGTAAGCAAGCAATAATGTTTTTCTTTGTGTTACTATTTATTTATCCCCCCTGCCCCCCTCCCCAGCACTAGCTCTGTGATGTTTCAGTCTACTCAATGAAGAAGAAAGCCTCTAATTTCCTGCCTTGGTACTTGAGGTTCCACTGTAACATCTGCCAGAAAAACTTTCCCTCTCATCTCATCTCATCTCATCTCTCTCTCTCTCTCTCTCTCTCTCTCTCTCTCTCTCTCTTTCAAATCTAATAACCTTTGAAGGACAGGTCAAGTCTGGCCTCTTCTTTGAAGCCTTCTACAATGACAGCGCTGGTCATGTTTTTCTTTTACACTCTCAAATCGCTCATTGTCCCTTCTACCCTCAACATTGCTTAATTATATAAAGAAAATACCTGGGCTCGTGAACACTTTGTGAAGATATGGAGTAGCAGGCAACCTTATCTACAATCACTTTCCATCAAAACAGAGTTCATTAGTTGAAATTCAGGATTCATGTTTTAACACTGTCTTAACTCAGGATGAAAAATGAGCTCATATTGAGAAGACTCTTGGGAAGATCGCAGAGTGAGAAGGCCCAGAATCCGTGTCTCGGAGTCTGCCAGATAGCACACCATTAACACCCTGGAGTCTGTTGAAGGCTGCAGAACCTCAGGTAGAGCAGGGATGATCCCAGCATACCGATGTAGAATGTGGGCAGCCACTTCTCTCGCCATTTCCCCATTGCTGTGAGCTCCTCCCCGCTAGTTGAAGTGACTCCTCAGGAATGGAAAGAATTGTGCCTTTCCCACTTTATTATTCACTTTTCTCCCTTTGAAAGCCAGACATTAAAGAATAGGACACCTATGAACAATTCTATATATGAGAAAAATTAGCACGTAAGTACACATGCTTGGAGGAAGGCTCAGAAGAAACCTGAGAGGATCTTGAGTCTATATCTCAGGCTTATCGTCAGCATAGAGACAGCCTAAAACAATGAAGCAGTAAGAACAATAACAAAATCCAGTCGACTCAGGGGAAGGGAGAGAATATGATTTGTTCGTTCCTACAACATTGGATTCAAATGTCCAGTCTTCAACAAAAGAATCACTAGGAATACAAAGAAGTATAGTCTCATTCAAAGGTGTTTCTGTGTAAGGGGGGAACCTAAATTAACTGAAATGATTCCTGGAAAAGACTTACTAGACAAAAACATTAACACAACTGCCTTATTACTGGGAGGCCGGGAGCACAGCTCAATGGTAGAGTGCTTACCTAGCATATACGCGGCCTTGAATTTAAATCTCAGAACTGCACATAACAACAACAAAACTGTGTTGAATAATGCTCAAAGAACTGAAGGAACATGTGGAGACAGGGAAATGGAAACGTGAACAAACTCAAAATGCTGATAAAGAGATAGACCTGAAAAGAAACTAAAAAACTTGAGAGACAAGTATAATAATTGGAGTAAAAAAATTCACCAGAGGGACTGAGAGGCAAAAAGAAAGAATCAGTGAACTTACTGGGTGGGTAGAGGGAGGGACAAAAGGAGAGTGGGAAAGCCCTTGTCACCTTGACAAGATATGAATATGCACAAAATGCCCAACTTCATTGTAAACCTTGAATTTTGCACGTATACATATCAATAAAATGTGGGAAAAAGAAAAAAATACAGCAGAGAAAATTGCCAAATGTGAAAAACAGAAAAACAAAAAATATTGAAGAAAAGCGAACTGAGCTTAAAAGACCTGTGAGACAGCACTACACAATGTAAGTTATGCTCTGTAGAAGTTTTAGAATGAGGAGAACAAAAGAGGCAGAGGGAATATATAAATAAATAATGGTTCTGATCCCAGCTACTTCCTAGGCTGAGGCCGGAGAATTGCAAATTCAAGGTCCAGTTCAGCCACTTAGCAAGACTCTGCCTCAAAAGAAAATATTAAAAAATATGGCAGGGATGGAGTTCAGTGGTAAAGCATCTCTGGTTTTGATTATTAGTATACTCCAAGAAGGAGAAAGGAAAGAAAGAAAGAAGGAAAGAAAGAAAGAAAGAAAGAAAGAAAGAAAGAAAGAAAGAAAGAAAGCCAATCTAAAAATCCACCGAACTTGATAAAAGTCTCAAACACTAGCATGTAAGAAGCTCAATGAACTACTCCAGGTAAGATGAACTCAAGGTGAGTCACACTGAGACACTGATAATTAAACTTTTGAAACACAAGGGTAAAGAGAGAAATTCAATAGCAATTGAGAGTTGTAGTTTATCACTTCATGGGATCCTCAAGCTTTTTTGGCAAATGTCTCATCAGAAACTTTGGAAGCCACAAGACAGATAGCCCACATCGGCCTAGTGATAAGGGGGGTGGGGGGTGGAATACACTTGCAAGCAAGGATCCTCTATCCAGCAAGACTAAGGGAGACAAGAAGACGTTCCCTGATGAACCAAAGCTGAGGACATGCATTACCATAAGACTGGCCAACAACCAATGATCACAGACATCCTACCAGGTGAAACAAAAGGCCGCTGGATGGTAACTTGAAGCCATGTGAAGAAATAAATATTTCAATGTAGATAATTTGGAATGGAAATATTTAAAAGCCAGTATTATAACAATAGTTTGTAGCTTCATCATTCATTTACTATGAAATTTCAAAGGCTAATACATTTAGCTAAAAAACAATTACTAGTGTAAAAACTTGTGAAATTGTAGCTGTGGAACTCCACCTTTTATTTTGAGATGACATGGTTTGAAAGGGTTGCCAGTTTCTGTTTCAGGGTCTGTAATGTATAATGATGCAATTTTATAACCCTGACAATTAAGAGAGATGGTCACAGATGTGTGAAGAAACCGAGCTGGCATGTTACTGAAGTTAAACGGATATAAATTCAAATTAGAATGTTATAACTTTCAGATGTTAAATGTAAGTCCTATGGTAACCATAAGATAATAGTTTATGGTTACAGAAAGGAATTTAAACATTTTATTATGAATAAAAATCATCTAGTCAAAAAATAAAAAAAGACACAAAAAGGTAAAAGTGTATATAGAAAATAAGTAGCAAAATGACAAAAATAAGTCCTTCTTAGTCAGTAGGTACTTTATGAATGCAATTCAGCTCTTCAAAGACAGAGATTGGCAGAATGGCTCTAACTGGGCTCTTCACAGGACACCCACTTTCAATCCAAAAGCACAAAATAAAAAGACAGAAAAGAGCACATTATATAAAAAGTGATCCAACAAGGAGAACAGAGGTAGCTTTATTAAATCAAATGCAATAGCCTTTAAGTCAAAAATGTTCATAAGACACTAAGAAAGAAATTTTTTATTAATAAAAGGTTCAATGCTGGAAGCAGATATCCAAGTAAAAAACATTTATGTACCTAATGACAGCTTATCAAAATATAGACATCAAAAACTGGCTAGATTTTGGAAAAGTTGATGATGAGGAACTTCAACACCCCATCCTAAGTAATGGTTAGGGCGAGCAGAAAATGAGTAAGGAAACAGAGGACTCTAGGAACACAACTGACTAGATCTAACAAGTGTACGTAGGACATGGAACCCAACGATAGCATCCACGTTCTTCACTAGTGCACATGGGTCATAGGCTGAGACATGCTATGTGTTATGCTACAAACTGAGCTTAATTACACTTACAAAGGTAAATATCATACAAGGTGTCTTCTCTAACCACAACAGAATAACCTTAGGAAATCAATATCAGAAGTGAGATGGAAAATTTCACAATTTTGTTGATATTAAATAATCAAAAAGTTAAACTAGAGAACATCATGCTTAGTGAAGTAAGTCAGAAGCAGAAGGTGAAACATCAAATGGTCTCTCTGACATGAGAGACCCAGATCACAACACCTATGGAACTTAAGACGAAAGACAAAGTGAAAGAGGGGAGTAGGGTGGGGGAGGAGGGAGGGCGGGTTGGGTAGGGGGAGGGACAAAAGGAGAGTGGGAAAGGCCTTGTCACCTTGACAGGATACATATGTGCACAAAATGCTCAACTCCATTGTAAACCTTGAATTTTGCACGTATACATATCAATAAAATGTGGGGAAAAAAGTTAAACAGGCCATGATCAAAAAGAAAAACAAAACAAAAATTAGAAAATATTTGGAGATGAAAACACAGACATGTCAAATTTATGCGACATAAGAAATGCTGTGGAAAGGATTTATAGTCATAGACGCTTACATTAGAAAGAAGAAGTAAATCAACCATCCAAACTTTCCACAACGGAACCAGCTGAGCAAAGTAAACCCAAGCTCATAAAAAGCAATTTAAACTTTAGTTCAGACGTAAACACAATAGAGAATAGAAAAACAATAGAGAAACACAGAAAACAAACACTGCTCTTTAAAAAGATTAACAAAACCATTCAATAGGGGAAAAACAAACTTTTCAATGAATATTTTCTTCCTTTCTTTAAAAACTGGACATCTGCATAAACAAGAATGAGGTTAAAGCCTTACATAAAACAAAAAACCCAAAGTAGAAAGGCAGTTACCAGCGGCTGAGAGGGGAGTGAGGAGGGAAAGGATCAAAACAGGGCAAGGTTGATCGAAATAACAACAAAAAATGCAGTTAGACGACGGAACAAGAAGCTGTTGTGATCTATGTTACTAATGGTTATCATAGTTAATAATAATATAGTGTGCATTCCAATTTTGCTAAAATAATAAATTTTGGGAATATTTACCATGCACACACACACACACACACACACACACACACACACACTGGTGAGGTGATGCATATGTTAGTTTGATTGAACATTTTTACAGTGTTATAAATATACATAATTATTATTTGTGAGTTAAAATAACAAAAAATACTTCTAAATTGTTCAAAACTTTAATGTGAAGCTTGAAGTTATAAATTTCTCAAATGAAAACAGTTAAAATACTTTATACCACTGTGTTTGGCACTGATTTCTCAATCATGACACCAAAAACCCTCACAGCAAAAATAAAAAAAAAGATGACAAATTGGGCTTCACGAATATTAAGAAGTTTTGTGTATTAAAATACATCGCAAAAAAGAGTAACATAGCAAAACCACAGCCCACATCAATGGAGACAACATCTGCAAATCATATAACAGATTACTAAACACAGAGCATCCCAAAAACCTGCTATTTTTTTCTTTGTATGGTGACTCCTGGGATACCCTGCACATTGAAAACTCCTCCATCTCAACAACAAAATCCTATTCCCCAGTGGACAGGAAACTTGAACAGATATTTCTGTAAACAATGTAACAAAGGGCCATGTCACCCATCACCGGGCAAACGTGACTCATGGCACAATGAGACACCACCACACAGATTCTGCAGTGCAACTGCGATGCGAAGGAGCCAAAATGAAGAAACGAACTCAGCAATGAAGACGTATGGGCAAAGATGTGCAGGAATCGGAGTCCTCGCGCACTGTTGCTGGGAACGCAAAATGTAATTCCGGTGGGAAATGGCATGTTAAGTTCTCAAAAAAATTGAAGAGTTGAAAATAAAGTGACCATACGATCCAGAAATTCCAACTCTGGGTATATAGTCAAAAGAATTGAGAGCAGCATCTTGAAATATTCGTACCTGGATATTCATAACATTATTCATAACAGTTAAAACACCTAGGTAACCAAACTATCCATCATAGATGAATAGATAAACAACTATTGACACACATACACAGAACAGTATATTATTCAGCCATAAATGTGAGGGACGTTCTGACAGATGCTGTAATACAGGTGAATCATGAGGATGTACTGCCAGTCATGAAAAAAAAAATAAAATACTAGACAACCCTGAAAAAATCATGGAGACAAAGTAGAATCTTGATTGCTAGATCTTGAAGGAGAAGGAATGGTGACAATATTGTTTAATGGAGACAGACTTTTATGATATTTATTAGATATTTTAAATTTCTGTTTTATGAGATGAATAAGACTTAGAGAGCTAGATGGTGGTGCTTCCACAACCTCTATGTGTGTATTTAATACCACTGAAGCATACACTTAAAAAAGCTTTTTAAAAAAAAGGATATTAACAAAACCAAGACTTTCTTTTAAGAGAAGTACAACTGGCAGCCCATCACTCACACTCAAAAAAAAAGGGTTTTGTTTTTGTTTACTGCCCCACTGTGCCCCCACAATGATTTAGCCAATGGTTTCATTCCGTTTGGTTGGTTTGTTTGTATGTTTTTGTTGTGTAGTGCTGGAGATCAGGCCTCACACGTGGCAGCAAATGCTTTACCGTCAAGCAACATTTTCAGCCCCTACTTAATGTTTTAAAGTCTATTTATTAGATGTTTAATATTTTTAAGTTGAAAGAGTTCATCAGAAGCGCGTATTTTGAACTTTCCTTTGGCGATATGAACATTTGATAGTCCTGGGGTTGGCCCTCTGTAGGCTGATACGGTCCTTACATCATTCCTGTTCCCACCATAGTGACTGAGTGTCCTTTGTCTCTGTCATTATCCCTCAGCTCACTTTGTTCATTTGCCATATCTCTCCTGTCCCCACAAGCATCTGAATTTGCAAGGTTTCTTTGACTTTCATTGTGCTTAACTACCGATTACTTCAATTCTGTTTGTGTTATTCAAATTTCAGTGGCAATGTTAAACTTTCTCTTATCTTCACTTGATGTATCAAATTTTTCTACTTGTCTCACTTGTTGCTAAGAGTTCTTGGGACTAAAAAAAGCAACTTAATTTTGAATGCTCTTAATTTTAACTATTTACATTGAAATAATCTGCCTTTTTAACACTCTTAGTTACTGAAGTACTTCTAATTTCTAATTCACTATTCACTCTCTAACCTTTTTTTTTTCTTGAAGAGAAACTGATTTCTGGTCAATATTTCCTCCTAAATTGAGTTTGGCTTCCGTTAGAAAAGCAAGATGGTAACATTACTCCTGTCAAGATCCTTAAGCCCTGACAAACTGCTGCTTTCTCAATTGAGAGTGATAAAAGCCTTCCACAATTTGAGGGCCATCCTGGAATCACACATAAGTCAGCTCCAGGAAGTAAGAACTTGACACCTCCAGGAACCACAGAACTGTTGTGTTCCTCCCTTTTAATGAGACCCAAGGAACCAACATGGCACCAGTAAAAGAGGAGGCCCAGGTGGCTGCTCCGTTTATTCGCTCCTGATCCGTGCTGTAAATATGCAATCAGATCTCGTGACACTCCGAGCTAATGGAGCTCAGCTACTAGAAGGTCTTTGGAGGGCAATCAGGTGCTATTAAAAATATGCTAATGGCAGCTTGTGATCTAGCAACAGGACCCCAGGATTTGGGGTTGGCATGGCAACTGCCAGCAGATAGTTCACCCAGAACAGAAACAACGGAAAGAATTAGAATGAGCTGCTTAAGTGCATGTGTTAATGAAAACTGTGGAACACAATGGAGGTTCAGAGGGGATGATTAGTGCCCTCAGTGGAAAATACAGAAAAAAATTTTAAAAATAACGACAGCAAACAAACAAAAAACCCGCACATATATCCACGCAAAACCTAAAAGTGAAGGGGAATGCCTTGTATTTTACTATGGCAAAAAAAGGAGAACTAGCCATTGGGAAGAATTTAGTATTACCGTGATGATGATTTTATAAGACTCTTGAAATCTGTGTATTTCCTACGTGGAAGACAGAAGTGTCATGTGTGTATATGTCTCCTCACCAAGGCTGGAAGTGAAGGTCTGACGGGGAACAGCTTTTAGCAATCTACTGTTTCAAAGCCAGTGCAGATGGTTGTTTTGCTTTTAGCTTAAGTGAATGTCAAAGAAAAGAGAATAGGCTCCCTCCCAAGCACGTCTCTACCACAAAGAAAGGCTGAAGCTGGGCTTGCACCCCGGCACGGACGCCTTACTGGGCAAATCTAATACACGTGTAAGTGTGGACAGGGGTGCGTTCCTCTACTCTAGGTAAGTCCTGCCCTGTGTCCCCTTTCTGCCTGATGCTGGCCATTTCATAAGTCGGCCTCTCCTGCTATGGGCTTGAGACCTCAAAAAACAAACAACAACAAAATAAACCACGTTTCTTTTCTCTTTTTCCATCACAAAGCTAAACGCCATCGTAAAGAATTTCTCCTGGTGGGGATGGACAGAAACCATGCTAAGGGCACCGTACCCACTAGTCATGCTAGAGCACGGGCTGTGGGGGGTGGCAGAGTGAAATAGTGTGAAAGGGAGGTGTGGGAGATCCACAGCAACGCGACTGGCTCCAGGAAAACAGCGGTAATGTGTTTGCACCCAGCACAGAGGCTTTCGCGTGCCTCAGAAGGAAATAAAGCTGCTAAACCAGAAAGTAGGCATGCACACCTCTGGAGGCTGAGAGAGGCTGGAAGGGGAAAGGCAGACAGGGGCAAACACACCAGGCATCAAGGGATCTTGGGAATGCACAGGCAACACTGGGAAAACTCAGGAGCGTTCGAGGAGTTATCTGTCCTCTGAAAAGCAGGAGAAGGGCAGAGAAAGACCACAACCCTCTAAGGTTGTTTCAACCCACCACCCCTAGCCTAGCCCAAGCCTGTGTCTTGGGAAAATGATTTGTCATCTGAAAAATGCGTTTTTAAAATTACTTAGGCATAACTTCCTTTTCTTAGTCATTTCCTTCCTTTTCTTTGATACAATAGCCCCTTAAAGAAAAACCAGGGGAGAAAAGCTGGTGGAAACGCACCCCCTTCGGAACAATCGCTATTGTCCGAGACGTGTTCCATCTAGCAGGAACTGACAGGTGTTCTGCTGCTGAAGGACGGGCTGGGTGTGTCTTCACATAAATAACATCTGGGGAACCGAGGCGGAATTTGACGTCCTGGGGAAGATGGGGGAGGGGGATTCCTAAGAAAAGTAATTCAAAGTTACAGTATATAATTTCTAGGGTCCTCCTAGAGCCTTGCAAAGGGCCCAGGCACATGAGAGACCTCAGATAATGTCTATTATTTACGATAGATCACAATGACCACACCCGTCTGAGGCAAGGACTACTTTTCCAATAAGAGGTCCAGAGGTGAAGCCGGGAGAGGCACATTTTTAAAATTTCACTTAAACAGTTACCAAGGCACAGCTCGGGCTTCAACACCACATTGTTGTCTGCTCATTAGACTAAATTTTGCATCCTGTACTGCTAATAGCACTTCCCGAGGAAATGGCCTGAAATTCCAAGATAATGTCACTATGAAACCAAGTGACTTTAAGGTAGCAGACATGTTTTTTAGGGAGAATTATATGACTGTTATTTCACTAAAAATAAGACATGTTTTCTTGGTTTTGTAGCAGAGCTTGTGGTGGCGTGCACGGTATGAAGGGGAAGAACTAGAGGCCACGGATAAGGCCCTGATGGCGGAGAGCCAATGTAGCGCAGCTCCTCCCGAGGAGCGATCAGACTTTGGAGACCATGGCTCACTGTTGTAAGAAGAGTCTTTTGTTTACGAAATCACAGGAACACCTGTGACTCAGCTTCTCAAGAATTTGAGTGGGCCAGTGGCCCTTTCTTTCATCGTCAGGGGATGTTCTGGAGCCTGGTTCGCGCTAAGGGAGCGCGTGAGTCAGGCGTACAGGTTATGAATGGACGAACAGGGCTTTCTTCTGCTAGGGCGCCCTCTTGTGGGAGCCTCGTGAATCATCTTGCAAGGATAGGGGCCCCTTCCGCCAGGCATCCGTGGGGGATTGATGCTGCTCTGAAGCCTCAGCCATCAAGCCTTTTCCAGAAACGGCCTCCCGTCTTTCTTCTCACACGGGCTGGTGCACCTCTTCACTCCGCCAGATCCTTCTGTAAACGTGGGCTTCCGAGCATGTGCAACCCCAAGTTCCCGTCAGGCAGCACCGCGTGCTGTGCACATACTGCTTGCACCCCGCCTGGGTCTTCTCCTGAGTCAACCTGAACGTACAAGACCTTGAGTGAATCTGTCCCTCGCTTGCCTCTTCCCTTCCATCGCCTGAACTCCAAGTCTACCTCCGAGGCACCCGCCTCACCTTTCCCTCCGGGCTCTCCACACACCTGCACCGCGCTGGGGCTCAATCATCCGTCAAGTCCCAGCCTGAATGTCTGGGAAAGGGCGGCTACCATCCCCGCATGATGCCTGTTCGCCTCCGCTGTACTCCCACAGGACTTTTCTTGTGTTACCGTCTTCTACACCAAGACTTTCAAGGACAGAAATTCTGTACGTTGTTCAGGATTGTGACTCAGTGCCTGTTCTGATGTCCGCCACAAAACGGCTGCTGAGTAGGTGATGAAGAAATCCACCAGACAAAATCCCTTCACATCACATCATCAAACGTCAAAACACTGACTACAGCTCCAAGGCAATGTTGATTTGCCACCCATTTATTTGTAAACAGTTGCTCACGCCTGGCTTGTATCAAACCGACGCTCTGTACCGGGCGCTGTGTAAAAGGATTGACAAAGAAGTTAGCGTGAAGGAGGTTGATAGCCAGGCATCCACAATGTTAAAGAAGAAGGAGGTCAAGCAAAGCGTTTCTTGCCTAGAGAGCAAAGTCGTTCACGTAGTTAGGCCTTTAGTACTCGGGTGGTCATCAGCGGGGTCGCTGGTAGAATCGCTATGCGATTTCTCTGAAGTGGTGAAAACAACAAGCCCTGCGATCAGAGGCAATCCCAACCTTCACCGCATTCCAAGGTCTCCATGAAGACAGGGTGGACTCTTCTGCATCCGTTGCAATGAAGTCCCTACGCTGGTGTTGTCTTTTATTAAATCTCAGTCTCTCGGTGATCCCAGCAAAAGGCTCTGATTTGGGTGACCTTCGGGGATTGCTGTGGGTCTTCACATCCCCCGAATCTCTTGGCCTCCTTTGAACACGTCCCATTTATTTATGTCCTTAGCTTCCCACTGGACTCCAGAAGCGCTGCAAGCGAAGTGCTTTGGGGAAGGCTGATTGCCGGCAATGGCTGAAGAAGACCTTCCAGCCTTCCAGCACCAAAATGTTACCATGAGCTCTAAGACCTGCAAATTATATGATAATTATTCTTAAGTTTCTTGGCAGCCCTTACGTATAATTATCATGTAATCTGCCAGGCATAGAATGTTTTCCAAACAAGTATAAATGTAAAAGAAAGTTAATGAGTCCCCTTTTGTTAGCATAGCCCTGCTCCCAGGTTCAAGGTGACCACAGTCCATGCAGCACACACAAGCTATGCCCAAACAGTGTCCTCTTTCCTGCGGGAAGGCGCATCGCTAGTGACTGACCCTTGTCAGCCCATCCTGATGGCTTTGTGTGCCCTCTGCCATTGAACTATAATTCTATGATTTTTGCAATTTGTTTCCTTCCAGGCCCAGCAGGTAGGAAGGCTAAATACTCAGGAGACTGCTAAGAATTTTTAAATGAACCCAGAACAAATTAACTTTATCAGCTGTGGTGGATGGGAGTCTCAAGTTTGCTTAGATTGCCACGTACAAAGGGGAAATCTGGATAAATGGGCCCACAAAGCCTGTCAGTTCTACTCTTAATCCAAGATGAGGACGTCACTCGTTCCCCTGAAGAACACTGGAGTGATTACCTTTCTTCTCTAGAGTCAGCTTTGTCTTACCGTGAGATGTAGAAACTATGTTTAAGAAACAAAGCATAAAACAATTTTACAGCTCACACCAAGAAAGGCAAATTATATGGTCATTCGGGAAGACATTGAGGAAAAGGCACTTTTTAAAAACCCAGTCCTTTTCCAGCAAAGAAGAGTTCATCTAGCTGCAGTAGTGGTGAGCCGGTCTCCCATGAGGATGGCGATGGAATGGTTGACTGTGTAGGTTCACAAGACAGAGGCTCCACAGCGGTCCTCATGGGGTCACAGGACACAGGTGTGACACACAGGAAGCCCTTGGCGATAACTAAATAATACGATTCTCAGTGCGAAAGTTTAGATTGTTTCCAGATTGTTTCTTGGGTAATATAGCAAAGTAAGGCAGTAGGGAGGAAAGAGGAATAGAATACGCAAAAGTGGAAAGCATCATGGCTGTCTCTGTGTGGAGTCGCATGTGCCTCTGTTCCCACTCCGCCCTTCATCCTGACCTAATTCCGATCCCTTTCACTCCAGCGTGAAATGAAAGAAGGACCTTTCCCTTCTAACTACCACCCCTGGCCAATCGGCATTCAAGATGCGGCAAGAAGCCTCACTGTAACAGACAAGATACTAAAAAATAGATTTAAAAAATAAAATTTTGTGTTTTGGTTTGTCTCATGAATATAAGTGAAGAAAATTAGGGAACCATAGAAAAGTAAAACGATTTGAAAAAGTTACTCAGAATCAATGTAGCATACTTATGTTGTGAACATTTTTTCTATCAAATTTCAATCTTGTCTCTTTTCTCAGCAGTCTAAACAAATCTAGTTTACACTTGTGATTGTGGGCACATAGCACATATAGTTATGTCTTACTTTAACTTAGACAAATAATTGTTCTCATACTATTTTATATACTCAAAATATTTTCAGTACTCAGAGGATGTTGGAGTCATAGTTTATGCATCTCCTGCTTTACGGTGGCAACCTGGGTTTACTTCCAATTTCGTGCTCATTAATAGTGCTCTGAGGAATGGGCATATACACGTCGTGTTTTCTGTGTTTGAAATTATTTTCTTAGGCACAATTATAAACCTAGTATTAAGAAAGAGTTCTTAGTAAATGACACTAAAATAACCTGTAGGAGAAAATGTAAACAAATCAAACCCCGACAAATGAAAACCTTTTGCTCTGATAAAGATGCTACCGGGAGAAAAAGAGACGACGTAATGACTCTGAGAAAAGGTCTTCAAATCATCTATCGGACAAGGGATTATTTTATCACCAATATATAAACAATGAAAACTTAACTGTGCTCAGTGGTACAGGACCATAATCCCAGCACATTGGGAGGCTGAGGCAAGAGGATCACAAGGTTGAACCCAGCCGTGGCAACTTAGCAACTTAGTGAGAAGTGATCCCAAAACCAAAACTGAAAAATGATCTGGGGAAGTAGATGAAGGCTCTGGGCCCTCTCCCCAGTGCCAAAAAAAAAAAAAAATAATAATAAGCGAATAGAACAAACAACATTATTAGCCATTACATACATTCAAATAAATCCACAATTAAATATCACCACATTCCATTTGAATAGCTAATATAAAAAAATACTAACAAGGCCAAGTGTTGGCAAAGTAGAGCTCTCAAATATGACCAGTGTGATTGCAAAATGGTATCATCATTCTGAAAAGTAGTCTATAATTTTATGTAAAATTGACAAAACATGCTACTTGACACAGCAATTCCATCTTGGATATTTACCCTAAAATAATGAAAGCTTAAATTCAAACAGAAATTCACACGAATATATTCATAGTATCTTGAACTAGAAACTATTCAATGTTCTTCAAAGAACAAATAGGCAAATCATGATGTATTCATATACTATTAAGTAATTTAATACTATTAAGTAGTTTAAAGGAACACAATATTAGTGCATGAAGCAACTTGATAAATGTAAAAATCATTATTCAAATCAGTGTAAGAAGACAGATCAAAGAATTATGTATTGTTTTACTTTATTTGGCAAAAAGAAAAGAAATATTTGTAATTGCAGGAGTCAGATCATTGGCTTGAAGTGACAACAAGCACTGGTGACCAACGAGGGAGAGGGCAAGGTGATATTTCAGATGATGGAAGAATTCAGGGTCTGTTATAAGAATCCATACACGTGTCAAATCTCATAGAATTGTGTTTCAAGAGAAGAAATACTACATGATCATTTGAAAAATTCAGTGAAAAAAACTGAAAAGTTTTTAAAGGGGAAATTACCAAAAATTTAATAAATGAGGTAACCAACACTCATAAGATGGAAGAGCCATATTTGGTTCAACCCATTTGGAAACCAAGATACAATGGACTTGTGCAAGGTCATTGGCCAAACAGGGATGACGGACAACAACGACCACAGCCTCCTGCTCACATGCTGGTTCCAGTAAGGGCTCGAGCCTCTTCGAGGGAAAGATGTTCGGTGGAGATTTGTCAAACAACTTCCCTCTCCTGAATTTAGTCTATAAAAACTAAAGCGTTGGCCGAGGGGCAGGGAAAATCCCATCGTGAAGCTTCGGGAAGGTCTGCAGAGGCCCAATTCTGCACGGAAGCTTGTTTCATTCATTCTGTGACCATGTGTTCTGCACGTGGCAAATGGAGTTGGGCCAGTGAGACTTCTGATTCCAATGCTTTATCATAAGAAAAAGAAATCCAAGAAGCTGGTCTGTGGCTGGATGATGAAACTTTCCAGCCTAATAACTTACAGCAAGAGTACAAGATCTAAAGAGTTTGCAGAACTGTATGAACATCTCTCAAAGGCAAGAGAAAAGAAGAAAACCAACCTTTCACATCATCAAATTATTTACCAATGATATGAAACTTCATCTAAATACGAGGATTCTTAAGGGAAAATGTTTTTGCTAATATGCTGCTTTATGGTTGTTAAATATTCTATACAAAACTGAAGAGAAATATTTAAAATATCTTCTACTTTCTTAGGAACATAATCATAAAATATACTATAGAGCGTTTTGATTCACCAGTCACGTGAATCCATAAATGTTTGTGTCACTTTCCTGTTTTTCTCTAACCTTTCTGTAGTCTCCTGGTCACTGAAAACCTCAGAGTAACAAACTGTGTACAAATGCTGATAGATTAAACACCTCCAATTCTTAATAACTCAGCCATGAAATAAATTTGCAAATATATTACTAACTTCTTGAATTTTGAAATAATGAGTCATGTATACTGTAAAAATTGAAATCTTAATTTAAAAAAACCTTATAGAGCTAGTTTGAATCTGTGTCAGAAAATCTGTTCTAAGACACCAGCTACCCAAAAATTTCTTACTAGGGTTTGTCGTGATTTGGAATATTGAAAAATTCATCATGTATTTTCCAAATGTAGTTCATTTTGTTTAGATAAAGTGGTAGTTTTTGAAAAATTGTCCGATGCTTTAAAAATCAGTTGTTACTACCATGGCATATTTGAAGCCCAGACTCTCAATGCTGGTTGGGGCAGAATGGGCACTTGGCACCCAGCCTCCAGAAATCAGTCCTTTACTTTCTCCTCTCTGCTCCCGAGTGGTCCTCCTCAGCCTCTCCAGTGTGGGCTATTTCCTGAGTGACTCAGAGGATTTCTGGTTGGTCAAGTGACCTCTTGGACATAGTGATTAAAACAAATACAGCACAACAACTGCTTCCTAAATTTTCAGAGCACTGTGCTTTGGAAACACGAAAAAGGGGATCGTTTGCATAGCAGAGACTTCTCCAGTATATGAAGCTATGTGAACTATCGCATGGCTTGGTAAGTCTCAGACATAGCGTGACCTCATGTACGAGTCTAGCATGCTAATGTTCTATCCCAATGCAGCGAATCTTATTTTTCACCTGTCAGATACCTTGGAATCATCAACATAAAGTGTGAATTTATGTTAAGTAAATTAAGCCAGACACAAAAAGAAGAACATTGCTTCTCATTTGTTTCCTGACTTTTTTTATAGTCTCACAGTCCCTGAGAACCTCAGGGTAATGAAGCAGCATCGATACATTAATAAATAAAACAATTGCTGTTCTAAATAAATCAATAATGAAATAAACTTCAAATATATTAAAAGCTGCTTGTTTATTGGAATGATGGATCACGTACTGTAAAGCACCAAAATTTTAGTAAGAAAATTATTATGTATGTAGTATGAATTTGTGTCAAAAATCCATTCTAAGACACTAAAAACACAGAAATTGCTTTGTAAGCAGGTTTCACACCCCTGGGCACATGAGTTTCTCCTGCCCCCGCCTACAGAGATGACAGGTGTGTGCCAGCACACCTGACTTTTTTTCTGCTATGTGTTTGTAAAAATAAATTTGTAAAAGTATTAGTTATGATAAATTCAGGTCCGTTCAGTTTATCCTAATGTCTGCTTCATAATTGGCTTCATATGCCTTGAGGGGATGTCTCACAAAACACTCAACATGTATTATTGATCAAAACACATTCAGAGTCCAAACAATGCACCTGTTTTTGAGCTGAGCACTTTTTGATACTCTAAAGACAGAACGTTTTTGTTAGTTCAGAATATGTAGAAACCCAAGATATAACCTAATTTGCTGGGCTACTTCCTTCTGTGTTCCTGCTATTAAGGACATCTTCTCATGCTTCTTTCTACTGTATCTTATTGTTTTATTTTCTGTAGTTCTGGCAATCAATCAAGCCTAGGGCCTTCACACTGACCAGCATCCCTAGCTCAGTTTTTAGTTTTTTGCTTTTGAGTCAGGGTTTTACTAAGTCCTTAAGTTGTCCAGACTGGGTTTGAACTAGTGATCCCCTTCTGTGGCCACCCAGATTAATGAGATTTCAGGCCTGCAAACTGGGCCCTGTTTTTGTTTTTTTATTTTTTAAAAATTAAAGAGCTTAATGAAATAGGAAGAAGTAGTACGCATGTGTTGATATTGGGAGCTGGCAAAGCCCTTTGTCAGTAAGCACTCGCCTAGGAGGGGGACATCCTCTTTATAGACCTCCTTCTCGAACGTTTTCTGACATCCTTTTATGATATTTTTTTGGTTGATACATGATATGCTCCTGTAGAGCCGTGTTGAACCCATAACTCGCTGCCTTTTACCTATTTAAAAGAAAATAAAAAGTATCATAGGTTTGTCAAAATCTGTATTATGCCTGGAAGGGATGAAACACTGAACCTGGGGCCAGAAGGGAAAGATCACTGGGATGGGACCTGGAAGGATGTGGGCTGCTTCCTGCTGTGTTTCTGGGACTTGACTTGGCTTCCTGTTGGCAATGTCCTGAGAAGCTGCCTGCACCTCCCCCTCTGCATGTGCTGCTACTGTTGCTGGCTGCTCAAGATGGACTACGACCCTTTGAAACTGTGAGCGAAACTCACCCTTTTCTCCCCTCGTTTGTGCGTGTCTGGTATTGACTCACAGCAACCAAAGCATAACTAAGACTTTTATTTTCCTAACTGATGAATTTTCTTGACAGTTTCTTCAGAGATATTTGAGTTAATAATGAGACTATCATTTGAGTTAATAATGAGACTTTTAAATTACTATTTGAATGTTGTTCAATGTAAAACTTAAGAATGGAATAAATGCAAATACCATAGAGATATATTCTGTAGAAATAAGGGTTTTTTTTTTTTTTTGCTTGAAAGAATTTTCAAAGTTTCATTAAAAGTTGTGACAATGGCACATAACTTTATTCACCTCAATCATGGAGATTGAACCCAGGGCCTTTGCACTAAGCTACATTCCCAGATTTGATTTCGAGACAGGGTGTGTCTAAATTCCTAAATTTCCCAGGTTGGGCTGGAATTGCAATCCTCAGGCTTCCAAAGTGCTGAATCACAGGCGTATGCCACTGTGCTTGGCTATATGACATTTTAATAAACAGATGACAATGCATGTAAGTGGCTGTAAGATCTGTTACTATACAATGAAACTGCAGAACAAACTGTGGCACAATGTGACATAGGACTGTACCATAACTACACATGTACAGCGACAACAGCATTGCTTTCTTTTCTTTGCTAATTAATATTTTGTTTTTATAACAGTCTCATTCTTCTGTGACATTTTTTAACTTAGCAGAAGTAAGAACTTAGCAAGTGCAAAGCTTCTATTGGAAGAAACTTACGTACACATATATAACAAATTGAAGAATTCAGTACAAAATACCTGGTTTTCCTTATGCAAATTCTTCTGAATTTTTTGTCTTTTTCAGTAAACTAGTTATTTTTGTTTGTTTTTGCAAAAAGTACTCTTTTTATCTGTATGTATTTTTGATACATGGGAACTACATTCAAATTGGGGAATTGGTGCATAAACATACAGCATCTTGAGCATTTTCTTCCCATCCTCCTCCCTGCCTCTCATCTCCACCTCCCCACATTCCGTATCCTCCCCACAAAACCTGTGGCCCAGTTTCCTACAATATTAGACTTGAGAATACATTCTTAGCTAGACTTCAGACTTCCAGAACACTAATGCTACACTTGAATTGTATTTTTCTCTAGCACTTTGTTAGAAGAGCGGTCTCATAGATGCGTATTGAATCGAACCAAATGTCAAATAGGTCAGCTGCTACAACATCTTACTCTATGGACTTTGGCAACTTTTCTTTTACAACGGTGAAAACCACTACTCCTTTCTTAAAATCATCTCATCCCTTGTCTGGAGAACGCGGCTCTCCCGGGTGCCAGCCCTCCCTCTGGCACCGCCTCTCCCTTTTGCTTTGCTGCTGACACTTTCTCCGAAGTGTTCTCTTTTCTACCTCCTTTATCCACTTTCATAATTCCCCTGAGTATCTTTATACAGTAATAACTCCCAAGTTTGTGTCCTCCCTGGCTCAGAGCTTTCAATCGCGTTCTAGACCTATCCAGCTGCCCTCTGAAAGCTTTAAAGCTTAATTCACATGTCACACAAGTATTTGAAGTGTAATCTCTTGCACTGGGAATACGTCCCTTCGTTATATCCTCTACCCACATCAGCTTCCAAGGCAGGAACCGCAGTGCTTCCTCCACTCCCTCTGCCCTCCATTCCCAACCCTTCCGGGCCATCACGCCCGGTGAATCTTAACACCTCGCATTGGCCTCTTTCCTCCACACAGAGGCTCTTAGTTTTTCTCTGAAATGATCTGGCTTCGGAACCCACTCTCCATGTAATAGCCTGACTCCTTCTAATAAAATAAAAATATGGTTCAGATCTTCCTGTCTTAAATCATATCTCGTTGACCTATTCTTGCTCTTGGGATAAAATTCAACTTCTCAGAGCTGCAAGGGTCTTTAGTATGTAGCTTCCTTCCTTGGTCTCTCGTCTGGGGCATTCACACTAACCCACTTTTACTTCCCCAGATATGCGCTCTTCCCTGTGGCCTACATCGCTTCTATACAGCTGTCTCAGTGAAGGGAAGGGCGAGGGAAATGGGCAGAGAAGGAAGGGAAATCGCACCTATGGCCACCTCAGAGCTACGGAGCCTGTGGGACTCCTTGGATCTCCCAATCCCCGTCTTTCTCCATTAGGTGTCATGTTACCCATCCTTTTCTCCCCTCTTCCCTCCATATTTAAGAACAAAATTAATAATGGTTAGTATTTGATGAGAATTTAACATGTACAAATCATTTCTCTAAGTATTTTTGCATAGCATTTCATCCAATTCTTAAGTCTTAAGTCTTAAGACACAAGTGACTTTATTCCCACATTACAGATAAATGAATATGGAAGTCAGGTGACCTAAAATAACTTTCAGAGCTAACATAGTTAGGAAACGGAGTAATTTGCTCAAATATCTAATACAATCAGACTTAAAGAAAAGTGACATCTCAAGCAGTCTAAGTCTCTGATCTGTGAGTAAAGGGTTCATTTTCCCAGATTTACTTTTATTGTGAGATGATCCTCTTCTGGCAGATATTGCATTAAATTTTGTGTCTTTTTAGTAGTGATTTTTATGTGAATGCTATGACCTTTCTCCTGGGGAAAAATTGGAACATGAAGACTCTCTTTGTCAGGTATTTTTTTTTTTTTTTTTTTTACTGTTTTACTGCAGATACACAGATTGTGAATTATTACTCAAGGCAATGTGAGCTATCTGAAAAGAACTGACTTTATTCAAAGTTAATTTAATCTATTGATCCAATGGTCTTGTACAGACATGATCTTTTTCATGAGGTGACTAGAGTTACAATTTATTAATGACATCATTCCAAACCTCTACGTGTATAAACAAAAATCTTCAACTTGAAGGGCACCCAAGATATAAAACACCACACAAAATATTTAGCAAAGTGGCGTGCATTCTTGGCATTAAAGCCCAATGTCACACTAAATTAATAAGATGCCAAGTGCAAAAAAGAGAAAGTTTTAATATCTAAATGTATACTCCATTTTTCGTTTCCCTGTACCGAAGGTATTTAGTGGGAAACATATTTAAAATCAATATAAACAATAAGCCTCTCTAGAGCAAGACTCCAATCAGAATTTCAGACTAAAATGCTGGAAAATAAATCTTCCATGTTTTTCCCTTGAGAGTTTATCTTCTCATGTTTATTTCTCACGCATTTGATTCCAAGCCTAGCATGCATATTGCATCAATTCCCTTGTGAACAAATCAGATAATTATATTAAAAATGCACTGTAATTGAGAAAAATGAGGCAATGGAAGGACAGAGGGATGTGGGGGAGAGTGTTTGCAAAACAGTGCTGCATTTCAAGAAACATCTATCTTGAAAAATCCCATTATTTTTGTACTTAGAAATAATTCTTGTGTTCTAGCCAGAGTAAAAGGATTTGGGTGCACTTTATCACACACACGTACATGCTGTTATTTCATTGCCATGTAGTGGTTTGGATATAATTCGCTTTTGAGAACTGGCCACTAAGACTTTATAGAATTGTAGCTCTTTCAAAAATGTGAGTTGTATCCATGAGTAATCTACTGACTCTCTAAACAAAATACTGCTCTAGCCACAGAGAAATACCTGATGGTCACCATTGTCTAGCCACTGGGGTAGAATAAAGCACTTGACTGATATAAAACAACAAATGCAATGCGCTCTACATTTTTTTGTGTAAGTGTGTGATGTGTAGACATGTCTGGGGGTGGTGTGTGTGTGTGTGTGTGTGTGTGTGTGTGTGTGTGTGTGTGCGTGTGTGTGCCAACTGAAATCCAAGGTAATGATTAGCCTATTTCTAGTCAACAAAACAATAAGGAAAAGGAATTGCCGTAATATTTTCAGCCATCTAGATGGCTAAATTAGATTATTAATACAGGCTAGCTAGAAATCTTCAGGTAGATTTAATCAAAGCAAATACTGCTTCAGAATATCTTAGATCAAGAGAACAATGGCTCTTGCTCCTAGACAGTCATTCCAAGGAGCAACCTGAAATAAATTCCAAATCTCCCATTAGCTGTGTGAAGAAGATAAGGCTGTACAGAACCAAATTTGGAACAACCTGAAGGACAATCAGCTTAAGTTCTGGTTGGTTGGAAACCATTTTCTGACTTGAATTATTTTCCCAGGAGCTATGATCAAAGCAGTTAGGTACAGGTTTTTGTTTGTTTGTTTGTTTCAGGATTTTTTTGTTTTTGTTTTTGTTTGGTTATTAGCATCAATGAATTGTGCTAAAAGAACAAGTAGAAAACTTACTGCCAAGACTGAGAATTTGGTTGTAAACTTCCAGTCTTTGAACTGAGCTTAGGTTGAGTAGAAATACATTACATCAAATTATTTAAACCATTCAAATAAACAAAAACAAGTGAAACAAATTGACAAATTATATGTGGTGGATGAGTAAGGGAAAATTCAGTGCAGTGATTAATGCAATTAGTTTGATGAAAATGTAAATCAGTGAAAAGGGTCACAATGGCCTGTATGAGTTGCTAACATTAGTCTAGTTTAACTCTATGTCCTCTGCACTCCCAGCCACGTGATCATCATTGTTTTAAATGATAGAAGACACCCTCTCTGCCTCAAATATTTTAAATGTATGCATTGATACTTGTTATTTTTCTATCATTACTAATGAATGTTTAAAGAAGAATTAGGATTTCTATAGATGTTGGGGTAAAAAATTGGTTGTGGGAAAAAAAGAATCAGAAATTGTATAACTGTGAGACATTTTCTGTGATGAAAAGATGTAATTTAACCATAAATCCTGATCGAAATGGCTTTAGTGTTTCCCTCAGTCTAACTAAACTTCATACAGGTTTCTTTCAGGCTTTGACCTCCCTTTATTAGCATTAACCTTAAAAACTGTAATTGTAAATTCCCTGTCCACACACTTTCAAATATAAATCTTTTTGAAAAGCCCTTGTCAGTTTTACAACTCAGGCCCTTTTTTCCCCCCTCAAATATGTTGGAGTTATCGCTTTGAAATGTAATTGTCAAGAATTCTGATCCTCTAGCCTTTGAGGAGAAGCTTGGGAGCCTAGCTTCCAAGGGGGCCAATTAGCAAACATTAACCACAGGAAAAATATTTGCAAATTCATTACTATCTCATGGGCTGGGTATATCCCTCCATTAATTTCCTCCCTAACGTCCTCCAGTACTGTCCTACTAGCTCCTCTCAGCTCTTAGCAATCCTCCTTCAGCTGGGAGAATGGCTGGTAGGAGGTATAGTCCGTGCAAGAGTTCAATCCCCAGCCTACGAACAAACAAACAAACAAACAAACAAACAAACAAGCAGCAAGCCCTCCTGCCTGCTATGTCAGTGGAATTCAGCTCAGACTAGTTCTGGTCTCTCTCATCTTTTGCAGTTGTTTGGAATCAAGTCCTCCCTGCCTGTTTCACTTCATGCAGTATGATTTATCCCGCACAGTAGACAATTGAGGACAAATCAAGCTGGAAGAGCCTTTCTGGCACCAGGCACGTGTGGGGAGGACCTGAAAGCATCTTGTTCTACTATGAGAAGACCCACACATACTTGCTTATCTGTGAGACTCAAGTCCTCTGCCTACATTGTACCTTGCTACATTTGTGTTTGAAGATTCCCTCATCTAATCAGCAGTACAGAGGTGCCTGAGTCACTGTCTTCTGCTCGCTTTCTCCCAGGCCAGACACCTTGTACCCAGGATGTACGTTGCCTCTAGTCCCTCTGAACAATTGTCTAGGCAAATAGGTTGAATTCAAAGCACCCTACCATAGCCTTGAGCACCGAAAGGGGGCAGAGCTGGCTAGCTGTGTGAATGGGGCATATGGAGAACAGTAGACTTGGGCAGAAGTCTGAGTTAGTAACAGAATGTTTGGCTAGGCTAAATCCAGTCTCTTCTGGACAGCAGTCTTGATGCCATAAGCTTGTCAAAGTTCTCAAAGGTGTCGTCTCTGTGGTCCTAGAGTTCCAGTCTATCCAGCATAATGAAGCCGCTGCTCCCGGCTACTCCTGGCATTAAGTTCCGAACTTGACAGCTCTTTTCAATCTGTCTCCTCTTCAGATCTGTGACTAGGAGTTTTCAGGGTCCACTCAGCCTTCCCATCTTCTTGATAAAAATGTCTCCAAGGATTTTCTAGAATCCAAAATATAAAATCTAGAGAACTGCATACAGAAATCTAAATGCAAGAAGCTGGCTAAGTGCAGAGTTTGGCTTAGGACCCATGACTTTTTCTTGTTTAGTGTCTGATCCCTCTACACAGCATCCTGAGTTATCTATGGGAAGCTTGCTTGACCTTTGTAGGCTGAAGATTACTTATCTGCAGAATGTGACAAAGGCAGCCACTTCTTACCACTTTTGAGGCTGTTACAGAGAAAACCCTGAGAGTGAGGGCTTCGTGCAATCTGATAATTGTGTTCAATAACATTGGCTCCCTGCCAAACCTCTTCCCTCCTCTTCCTATTACAGTGTTTATAACGCTGTACTCATATCATTTGTTTACATCTCCAATTTAATGCATTACAAGCTCCTTGAAAAAAATTGATATTTATTTGAGGATTTATCCTAAGCATTGCATCCAGGATAGTTGCTGGGGAAATGCTCTTTAAATGAATAATATGTTAAAATGCTTAAAAAGAGAGGAGAACATAACCACAGCTTTTAAGGGTGCCAGAATTATATAAAATAACTCTCCAATCGAGAAAGGAGCCCAGGGAATTTTTATTTAGTAATACCATGCAGACTTGCAAATTGCAATGATGAAAACGGTCTCGAAGAGATCACATGACTTGGTGAATGCACTTGATGTCACTGAATCGTACATTTAAAAACGGTTAAGGTGGGACCGGAGGGTGTGGTTTATTTGTAAAACACTGGTTTAGCATGTGCAAGGCTCTGGGTTTGATTCCCACCACTGAAAAAAAGCTAAATGGCAAAATCTAGCTTGTCTGTATTTGACCACATTAAAAAAAACCTTCAGAGAACTTGAATTCAGAGAAAATATTCTGTTGTATGCTAGGAAAAAGAACGGAGTCCTGTGGCTCAGTGGTTAGAGTGCTAGCTTAGCGAGCGCAAGAACATGGGTTCGATTCCCCGGCACCACATAAACCAGGCATGGTGGCGCACACCTGTAATCCTAGCACTCAGGAGGCTGAGGCAGGAGGATTGCCATGAGCTCAAGGCCAGCTTGGGTTCCCTAGTAAATTCAGGACCAGCCTGGACTAGAGAATGACACCTTATCTCAAAAAAAGAAGCTCATGTTTAAGATGATTTCAAACTTGGCTTCAGTTTTAAAGCTACTCTTTTCCCCCCACCCACAATGCCACTGTTAAAAAGGAAGATAAACAATGACTTTCTCCAGCTCAACAGATGGGCCAGACAGAGGCAGCAGAAAGGGCCCCAGAGACACTTTTACCCTTGTGTGTGCAAAGATGATCTACTCCTAACCAAGAAGTGATGAACGCCATCTTGGTGACAATTTTACCAAGAGACCTTTAAATGCAGTGAGCAACCCTGAGTTTCAAATCTAAATGTTTAGGACCAGCAGAACAAAGACAGAACATAGTCTGCATTTCATTTGTGAATTATAGTCAGGATGCCCTGTGTACTTAGGCCTTCCCTAAATCACGCGGGCTGCTGGATGAGTCCCTGGTAACCTCCACAGCATCCAGGCTCTCTTCCTGTTGCCTGGGCCCCCTCCTGTCTGTCCACGGCATCGCCCATCTCTCACAGAACAGTCAGCCAGACGGAGCCGGAGTGGAAGACGTCCTCCTGTGCCGTTCAGTAGCAAGGGGGAGAAACGATCAGGAATCTTGCATTCAGAACATAGCCCCTCGTGTACAATACAACTTTGCTGGGCAGCTCATTGATAAGCCATCAGGTTATAGATGTCCTCTCCCCACCCCTCACCCACCCCCCCAACAAGCCCCTTGGGCTCTAAGAGGGTCATTTGGACACTCAGTTTCCCTTTTAAGCTGCCTCCTTATTTGATGAGGAATAAAACGAAAAGAGATTTATGTAGATAAAGGTGCAATATTGAACATCTTTTTAATCATAAGTTTCCTGTAGCTGCTTTTAGAAACCATAGCTAGTGTATTATAGCCATCTAGTGGTCAGAATTGGGTTTTGCAATTAAAAAGTAGATTTTTTCCCCAATATTAGTTCTAAATTATCTGTCTAAATAGTACTTAGAGATAAATGACATATGAAGAGATTATATATTGAATAAGAATAATATATATGAGGAAGCCAATAGTAGGAGAATGCCTCCTAAAGATTCCTGAAACTGCTGGGTTTTCCAACTGGACACACGTCTGAGGTTTGGTTCTGAGGTTGTGATGATAATAACAATTATTTTAATGAGCTATATAATCCCTATTGTGTATACTGTGGGCCAGAAAATATAAATGTTTTATAGTACTATATGTTTAACCCCTATGACATATGGCAACTCTGTAGGGTAAATCCTATGCTCTGTTCTAAAATGAGAAAACATATTCAGAGAAGCGAAATAATTTGCCCCCAAGATAACCAGCTATTAAGTGATAAAGCCAATATTTAACAACAGAGGGATCCAGAATGTTAAGATTATTTAGCATAAAGTAAATGTGTACTGCGTACATCAGGAAGACTTAGGACTGTTGCAACAAAGAAAATCCCCACTAGCTAATGCTTTAATTCAAGTGTGGCTGGGCTTCAAACACATGAAAAGGACAGAATCCAGGGATGGGGTTCACACATTTCTCAGAGAAATTTCAGAGCTCGAAAGAACTTGTTCTCAAAGGCAAGGCGAACAAGGACACAAGGAGCGCAGCCCACAGAGAGGAAAATCAGGACCCAGTAAGGGCTGAGCTCAGCGGAAGGAAGGAAGGGAACAGAGGTGAGTGGAAGGGCTATCCAAGTGAAGTGGTCATCAGAGGACACGTGTGGAAGGCGGAAAGCCTGAACAGTCAGCTAAGAACTCACTGTTCATGAAGAATCTTGATAATAGATTAAGAAGGTGAGCCAGATTTAGTGGCACAGGCCTGTAATCCCAGCACTTTGGGAGACTGAGGCAGGAAGATTGAAAGTTTGGGCCCAAACCAGCCCAAGCAACATAGGGAGACCTTGTCTTGAAAATAAAATTGTCTGAGGATGTGTGTAGCTCAGTTCAAAAAACCTGGCTTGATTCATGTACCAGAAAAAGGGAGATTGTGAGAGAAAGAAAGAGAGCAGACATTTATCTAAGTGGTTTCAAAGAATTTACCAGTCAATATTTGTTCCTACTGCACTCTTTCAAAAGCAAGAGTTGACCAGTGTGGGAAATAAATTGGAAACCAGAAAGACATAAAACGAAAAGAGATTGTCTGTAATTCTGCCTCTCTTAATAGTTGCAATATATATTTCAATCTTTATACTATGCAAATGCATTCCTCCAACACTATTATTATATTTTACATAAAAATTATACAGAATGTCGATGTTTTTATCTTTTTGTCTTTGTCTTTCATCATAGTACATGTGTAGCATAAATTACAAAATAGAAGCATAAATATTAAAAGCAAACCTACAATTCTAAGCAGTTCTAAGTTCCTATTAAGAATTTTAAATTTTGTGTATGTATATGTGTATATATGCATGAGATCTTTTGAAAAAAAATAGAGATTTTATTATAAGAGAATAGTTCACAAACTGGTTTAAATCTTGTAGTTTTTAATATAGTGTGAAAATATGCATTTTTACAACAAAATTTGATCATTGAATCGTATGCAAAATAATTGAATCAATTTCATATTGTTGCATAGAATTTGTTGAAAATAAATTAGCCATATTTTTATGGGCATATCATCAAATGATCTATTCTTATTGGTCTGTCTTTATCCAACATCATAATTTTTGTGGTACTGGAACCCAGAGCTTCCGTACTAGCTATACCCTCAGCCTCCTTTTTTACTTTTTATTTTGAGACAGGATAGCTAAGTTGCTCCCTGTGATCCTTCTGTCTCTGCATCCCAGAGTGCTGAGATTCCACAGGTGTGCTACGCCATCCAACTCCGTATCACACTTCCGATCCGTGTAACTTTCTACCGAGACTGAGAACTGGGTAGTAAAGTTAGGTAGCTATTGTTATTTTCTCAAACACCTTTGCTTATTTTATGTCTTTTGGGTTTCCACAAGAATTTTAGAATTAGTTGTCCATTTTTCCAAGTGAGCTGAAACGTTAAATGAGATTACACTATATCTGTGGATTTCATTGGGGAGATTTGATGTTTTACCCTCAAACATGGCATTTATCTATATTTAAGACGTTTTAATTTTTCTTCAGTATGTTTCTCAGTTTACACTATGTAGGTTATAGACATTTCTCTTATGGTGGTTCATAGTTTTATAATCAATAGATCATACGTGGTTTTTTAAAGCTAAATTACATTTCTAGTTATATGGTACTAGTATACAGAAATACAATTGAGTTTTTATATTGATTTGTATCTCCTGACCCTAATAAACTCTGTTATTAGATCTAATAAATATTCATAGGTTCCATATGGTTTTTTAACATAGATGATCATTGTCTTAGTTACTTTGTTGTTGCTGGGACAGAATACCTGACATCCACATCTTTAGGGAGGAAAGCTTTATTTTAGCTCACAGTTTCAAAGGTCTCAGTCCATTCACAGACAGGTGGCTTTGACCCATATGGTGGGCCATAGCCAGAGAGAGTGCTCATACCAGTGTGACAGAATAAAGCCAAGTGCACGAGGAAGGGTGGGGTGAGCACACACCCCGCTATGTCAAGCCCCAGGCATCTGCCCTTTGCCCCAGGCCCCACCTTCCAACAGCCCACAGCATCCATAGGTACCAGAGGCTCTTGGGAGATGCTCCAGATCCAAACCACACAATCACTTCATCTATGAATAAAGGTAACTTTCATTTTTAATTTCCAATCTAGACGTACTTTATTTTTTTTATGACTTATTTAATTGGCTACAGCTCTAGTACAATACTGAACGGTATTGACCAAGTATGCCCACTTTGAGCTCCCTGTGCATCTTTTTATGTCCTAGGTGAGCTTCAGTCTCTTTTTTGCCTTTGTTGTCTACGTGTTCAGCTATCTCAAGCTCATCGGCAGTGGTTTCTGGAGTGTTAGGCATTTTTGTTGATGATTTAGTATCTTATTTCCTCATGGTTCTGCTGCAGTGTGTTGGAGCTCAGGAATTGTTGATGGACTCTCTCTTCTAGAGATTCATTTATCAGATTTGTCTTAAGTGTTATCTGGAGTTTGTTCAAATTTTCGAATGTGTAACTTTTTTTCAATTTATTTAGCTATTAATTTTGAAGGTATTCTCAATGTCCAGCCTTTAGTTGAGACCTTAATCTCTTTCACTCTTTAGTGCAGGAGAAAGGGAATACAGAATTATGTATTGTCTGTAGACAGAATGTTTGTTAGCATATCTTGGATATGAAGATCATTACCAATATTAACATTCACACTTTGAGTGAGGGCTTACATTTGCAATACTATCCAATATTAAAAACTCAATAGCAGATTCTAGTAACTAATTTAACACTATAACTACTATACCCTCAATCTTAATAGGTGTAAAATACTTTCGGTAAATATCTAACTAAACCTAATATTGGCTTATTAACATGTACTATTAGTATCAGTAATATAACTCAGAAAATAAGATAATAGATCTCTATATTGCTTGTCTAGGCTAACTCAAACCACTACAGATTTCCCCCTCTTATTAAGTCTACCTACTACTCCCTTTTTAGAAATGTGGGGTATATTTGTATATATATTTACACTTGTCTCTTGCTAACTACATACTTATGTTAATTAAATATTGATATATACACCCACTTTCCATTTAGCCTTTCAATTATGATCTAAACTTCCAATGGTGGCTTCCAAACACATTTCGTGGTAGCCTATTAAGAGAATTTGTTAATGGTGCCATTATATGGTTGACTCTAATATATATGCAAAACTATGTTACTAATTTATTACTAGCTAAATAGTATATAGATAAGTCTCAATCATTCTATCTAAATTGTTGCAAATCATTGAGTCAGTCTTCTCAACAGTTCTACTTATACGGGGAATTAAAGTAGGAGGAAAGCAGACTATGATTAGAAATGAGTTTTAAGTGTACTACAAAAGCAGAGGTGTGTCCCCGGGGTAGCAAGGTGGTGAGTGACCTATCAGTGTCCCTTCCCCCGTCAGAGAGCAACAGACAGAGTGGGGCACTCTGAGCAAGATTCAAGTGAGTCATGGAGAGCTGTGAGTGAAGGGCAGAGAGTGTCGCTTCCAGATGTGTGGAAAGATTTGTGATAAAATGCTAAGAATTAATCAAGACAGGAAGTGATCAGAAACTATCAAATAATGAGACTTACGGAGGTTGAAAGAAAGGAGAGGAAAAAGATGTAAAAAAGAGAAACAAAAGAAGAAAAAGGGGACAAAGAAAAAATATACAAAGAAGTGGAGAAGAAAAAAGTTAAGAGAACTTGGTCAATTTCAGGAAAATTAAGAACTTAAGCCAAAAGAAGAAAAAGAGAAACATACACACACAAACACACACACACACACACACACACACACACACACACACACACACACACACACACAAACTGGCAGAACAAAAATCAAGATACAAAATATAAAAAAAAAATTGAGGGGGGGTTACCTCCTGTATTATTTGGATGTAAAAGTTTTCAGGTGCTGGGTCTCTCAGTCTGATAAGTTCTAATCAGCTACTGGTTCTCGTGGTATCCCCTCTGTCCTTGTGCTGTTTCCCACTGGTCCTGGCAGCCTCGAGAGGATGGGTCGGTCCAGTAGGGCTTCGGGCTGAGATCTAGCTTGGTGTGTGATGGGCTTGGTCCTGGGATAGCTTCCAGGGGGGTCTGGCACATGGAGCACAGAGGCCTGGGCCTGGGGCAGCCTCCAGGTGGATCTGGTGAGGTGCAGGATGGAGCTGGGCCTGGGATGGCTTCCCATTTTCTTGTTTTAATATTGTAGTAATATCGGCCTCAGAATGAATTGAATGTCTACAACTTTTTAGAAGAGATGTTGAAATGAAATGATTTCTTCCTAAAATGTTTGATATAATTCACCGATGAAAGTATCTGAAAGTAGATTTTTTATGGGAAACTTTAAAACTCCCAAGTTAAATTTATTTAACAGATAAAGTCCACCTTAGGTAATCTATCTCATCTTGAATAAGCTTGGCAGTCTATCTCAGGAAATTTCAATTATTTTTTGTTTCTTAGTGTAAAGGATGATGTCACAGAGTTGAGATCTTTCTTAAATGTAGTTATTTAGGGCAAAAGACAAAATCTCCTGTAATTAGCACTTCAGCTGTATACCATGAATTTTTCATGTGTTGTTTTAATTTTCATTCAGTTAAAAATTTTAGGTTTTTTGTTATTTCTTTTTTCATATACAAGTATACGATTTAATTTTGATGTACTTGGCTTTCACTTACTTCTAATTTAAATTCACTGTAACCAGAAAACACACTTGGCGTGGTTTTTGTGCCTCTATCTTGATTAAAACATAAACTCAACCACATTTTTGGACTTGTAGGTTACATGTAATTGTTGTGCTGTTATAGGCGATTCTTGAATAAGGAAAGTTTCTTCTGCGGCAAATACGTCTAACCTCCAGCCTGCCCTTTTCTTCTCTTTTCTTACATGTTATAATTGAACATTTAAAAAGGAATTTTTGTTACTTTTTAGATGTGCATTAACTATATGACATGTTTTGTATGTGTTCCCTTTACTCAAAAAATCAAGAGCAAACAAATGGTGGACTACAGGTTGGACACTCTTGTTTTATAGAATTTACACATATATTTACACGGTTTCTTTCATATATACAGTAAGAAAGCACAACCACTTCCTTCTAGTCAATACTTTTTTCTATACTATGCTCACAGAGACTGAAGAGTATGTCAATTTGTTGTTAAACCAAATTAAATTTGCAATTTTGTATGTTTGAACGTCTGTCTTAGTTTTTTGTTGTTGTCGTTGCTGGGACAGAATGCTTGACATCCACAATTTAAGGGAGGGAAGATTTACTTAAGCCCACAGTTTCAAAAGTTGTCAGTTCATTCGTGGGCAGCCAGCAGAGTTGCAAGATCATGGTGGGGTCAGGGGCAGCAGAGCTCTTCAGGGCATCACAGGAAGAAAGCCAAGGGAGGAGGAAGGACAGAATTCACGTATACTCTTCCAGGTCCTGTCCCTGTGATCTGTCCCTTCTGGGTAAAATCTCACTGCTCTTCCCCTTCTAGATTAAGCCCCTGGCATCTGATCCTTCCAGCCATGTCCCACTTCCTAACAGCACATGGCTGCAAAGGTATCTCACCACATCCAAACACAGGAGGCATGTGGGGGACTCTCCAGATACAAAGTATCTTTTCTAATTTGGAGCAAATTTCCATAGTGCTTTAATATAAAAGTTCACATATGGATCACTAGTTTGTGAAAGAGGGTGGATTTCATGAAGACAGTGATTTGGGAAAATTAGTCAAGAACTAATGTAGAAGATAAATTTAGGCTGCGAAAGACCGAAGGTACGAAAATCTGTTTCAGACCAATATCATTCTAATACAGTGCTTCTAACACAAGGCTGTGGTAGTGGCAGACAAATGGAGAAGTCAGGACAGATGGCGGAAATATCAAAACAAAAAAAATCCATCCCACTTAGTAGCTGATTCTGTGGGAATTTAAAATCCAACCTTAACAGCAATCGTATTTTTAGATAAAACTAAGCCTTCACTTTTATCTTTAAAAATACCCATTTTCTCAGCATGTGTGCTCAGTTGTCTACCAGTAATAGCTCTAATTTCTTAAGAAGGATTTTTTTTTCATAGATTATAGAAGAAAACCAGCGGAAATATTTGCTAAAGAAATTACATCTAAATGAGAACATGGCTTATAATAAGTCATATTACTGTATAACAAATTTTGTTAGTCTCAAAATGTTTTACCTTTTTAAACTATATAGTTATCACATAAAGACACAGCACGTTTCAAAATTCTTTCTCTTATTTTTTATTATTACCTTGTATCCTTTAAAAACAAAACTTTTGTGAATATTAGACACAGAAAGTGAAAACTTTGTGGGAGGACACAGCCCACACCCTGCCTCTTGCTGAGCCTCACCATGCAGGAGCATGCTGGGAGACTGTGGGGAGCTTGTCCAGAGTGGCCAATGCACACAGAAGGTCTGTGTCTACATCTAATCTATATTGCTTTGCCCATCTTTGGTTTACACTTCTCTACCACACAGATCTTACATTTTTTCAATTCCAAGACCAATGTTTAAAATCTTATGGTACACATTTGCATAAATTATCAGCTTATTTAGCTGTTTGTTCAAAATTCTCAGTACAAAGCCTATCACCTCATTTCATAATAATAATAACAATAACAGTTATTATTAGTAGTAGTAATAGTAGTAGTAGTGGTAGTATTTGGTACTAGGGTGTCAACCCAGGGCCTTTGCACTGAGCTATATCCCCAGCCCCACAGCCTCTCTAATTTTGAGATAAGTTCTCACTAAGTCACAAAGTTATCGGGCTCAAATTTGCAATCCTGACTCAGCAGCCCAGAATGGTGGAATTGCAGGTACCTCCTACCATGCCTAGCTTCATTTTAAATTCGCTTCTGAGCATTTATGAAAAACGCATTCCCCTAGTCAGGCGCCACAGTTTCGGGGAGGTGAAGAACCTGATTTTATGTTGTCAAGGGGTGTCATCAAATGGCCAGGTCTTTAGAACAATCACCAAATTTCTCCCCAAGATTGCCCAAAAGTAAAATCACACTGTTGATCTTCTTGCAGTCTTCAGGAATATTCTAGGAGGCTAATTGCAAAACTACCTCAACCACAGTCTCAGTTTCATAGACATGGTTTTAGTTCTTTTGTGACACTAAAACAGAACACTTGAGATTGAACAATTGATAAAGTACAAGTATTTTCAAAAATTTATTTTCTCATAGTTCTTGGAGCTGGGAAGTCCCAGATCAACGTAAGTCCACCTGTCTGCTGGGTGCTTTTTGTTGGTACACCCTCCAGAAGGGAACAACCCTGTGTCCTGACCTGACGAAAGGGCCAAATGCGTGAAAAAGGATAAATCACTAGCTCCTTTTGTTATGGGTTCTTAATCCCACTCATGATAGAAGCGGCCTAGTGACCTAATTACCTCTTAACTCCTCTACTTTTCAATGACATCACATTGGTAATAGCTAAATTTGGAAGGGGACATAATCAAATCATGTCAGGAGTGAAGAGACATTATTTTTAATTAATTTATAAATTATTAATAATTTATAAATTATTTCCATCATTGCTTAATTATCATCTCCAATGTTGAGAATTTTATGCTGTTAAAATCTTTTTGTGTCATGTTCATATAATAATACTGGCTATGATCGTTCATTAAAATCCTTCCTAAAGTTCTTAAGATGCTTCTCAAGTTTCTGCATTAATGCCTCAATACTTAATAGTCGATTCTCTAAAGTGAGTTTGCCCAAGGCATTCATATTGCATGTTATAAACTTCTGCTTAGTACATTGGCAGCCTACACGTCTTCTGGTTTTTCACACAGAATAAATATCCTTCTATTTTTAATCATGAAACATTGGCTCAATGATACACGGAAAGTCACACTCTTTCTGTGCACCGGGGTGCGGACTTTTGCCTACAAGATCTCAAACTTTTGAAGGAAGCGTTCGGCCACCAAGGGCACTTTGCTCTTACTTTTTGCTTACTTCTGCTTTTTGTTTACCACTGTCTCAGAGCCGCAGTTTCGTCATGCAAAAAATAAACATAATTTCAACCTGTACTGGAGACACTTAGTTGCAGAATGTAGTCTTTCTGCTAGTTTAAATACAAAAGGAATTTTCTGTAGAGTCTCAATATCGTATGGATTTATAGAAAAAACTGATGGAGTAAGTTATAGGTTCAGCTTTCAAAAAGAAATATGAGAGCCCTACCATAAGACTAGGACACCAGGGGACCCACTGCCTCTTCTGTGTTCAGAAAGCTGCCTGTCATTCGGAAAGCTGTGGCTACAGTTACCGGTCCTAGAACTGCTTTGTTCCACCATAATCAGGAAAGACTCCTTGGTCAAGAAGCCACCAGAGACACAGCAGAGACCCTCACATTTCCTCTGTTTACCTCTCACCTTTCAAGTATTCCTGGTTATTACTTGACTAATGGAAGCCTTGACAGTAGAGTACTATAATTTTCCCAGGTTGGCTCACTCGGCAGCCTATAGTTCCTTTCTCATCTGCAGATCACAACCAGAACTGTAACTGCGTGGGACACTCCAAAGTATTCAGGATTCTTTCTTTGGAATGTTCTTGTGTTCAAGGGAAAACTCGGGTTCTACTGGTAAACATTAGAAGAAAAATAATACATGGAGCAGTGTCTGCCACAAACTGCCCTTCCTGACCCTTCAATATCTCTGTATGTCTCCCCCCACCCAGACACAGAACAATGGAGACCCAAGAGATCTGACCTCCGCGTGCCATTGTGGGACTAAATCCATCTCAAAGAGTAGGACCTCAGAGTGATACAAGGTCACCACTGTCGGGTCTAGATACAGCTACCTGTCGGCATGTAATCTGGAGGGAGATAGGTAAACTGTCCTTTGTTGCCCAAGACACGTGCATCTGAGCGTACACACAAACGCGCACATGCACATACCTACATACATGTATGCACCATTCAACAGCAAAATAAGAACAGCACAACTAAAATAAAAAGATTATTTTTTTCAGAAAAAATACTGTTAAAGGAATGAATTGTGGAGACTCTTGCCTTAACGATAGGGAACTGTAACTTCTTTCATGTAGCCCCGCCAACAGTCTTTCTCGTCGTCAGGGTCGTCTTCATCTTCTCGATGTCTTTCCTTGTCCTCTACCTCCTCAGTCACTTCAGAGGTGGCCTTTTGAGTGTCTGATTTTCTTGAGGCTGCAAAATGTTCATGTTCTGCTTTTCTCTGGGTACATTAGTGCTCAGTTAGGCTACATAGACAAGCTTATAAGTTTTTGATTAAAAATTTCCTCATAAACATCATAGGTTTCTAGTGTTTCTTCCAGTCAGTTTCAGTGTGAGAACTATATACCACACTTCCAGGCAACTCTGGACATCTGGTTCTAATGAGTAACGCTGTATACACCCTTTTTAACCTAATGGTGTTGTTATGGGTTAAGCTGTGTCCCTCTAATCCCCCCTAAAAGGTACGTGTAATTCCTAACTCCTAGCCTCATAATGTGATCCATTTGGAGAAAGAGTCCTTAAAGAGGTAATTAATTTAAAGTGACATCATTAGGCTTAGATCTAATCTAATCTAATTGGTGTTCTTATAAAAAAAAGAGTTTGAACTTAAGCATGATACACAGTGACAATGATGTGAAGGTGAAGGCAGACACAATTGGTGATACATGTAACAGACTCTCCCACAAAACCATCAGAAATAACCAACTTTAAAGACTTCTAACCTCTAACCCTGAGGCCAAAGAAACTCACAAAAACTATGTCTCATCCATTCAGATTGTGGTATGAGGGATGACCAAAATAGATGGCGGTGAATGCTTAAACTTTTTCCTTGGACAAAAGAAGAGTGGGGAAAGTCCTTGTCACCTTGACAAGATACGTATGTGCACAAAATGCTCAACTTCATTGTAAACCTTAAATTTTGCACTTATACATATCAATAAAATGGGAAAAAATGTATTACATTTCCATTAACCCTTCTCATGATACTCCCATTCAGGCACATTATCTCACTGTTCTTGCCACGTTCTGGAGGTAGTTCTGGAAATCCCCTTTTCTGAGTGGCTTTTTAAATTGTGATTAAAAAAAAAAAGTGAGTGCTGCTGCCAGCTGCCATCCAATGGAAAGGCAGATTCACAAACGTGTTATGGTGAGTTCTTACCACCTTATTCACCAAATCTGACCCTGCGAGATTGGCTCTTCCCCAATGTTAAAAAGGCCATAAAGATTAAATGTCTTCAAATAATTCAGGACACTGAGTCAGACATAATAGCACTACTAAAAATACTCATGAAAGAGAACTTCAGAACTTCTTCAGAAAGTGGTGAACATGACATGATTAATGTCTTTGAAGAGAGAATTAGTATTTTAGAGCGGGATGAATAGCAATGTGTCTTTTGTTGTAATAAATTTTTAGAAAAATTAACATTGACCATATTTGTTGCTCTTACCCTGAAGTTTGTTGCAGCAGCATGAAAGAAATAATGTATCCACAATGCCCTAAAATAAGGGACTCAACTAGGAAGGTGTTACCCTTATTCTGGCCAATGCTTCTGGGTTAATTCTCCCTGTCTACTTCGAAATGCTTTGAAGAGAAGCTTGTGAATGTTCAAGATCACAGGGCAAATCAGTGCCATGTGGAGGTAAAACTGACTTCTCAATGCTGTGAGGAACCCACTTGCTAGACTTATAAATAGTTTAGATTATATGTCACAGGTTTACATTGTCTGTCATTTCCTTAGATGACATATGTTCCTTTTGTCTCTCCTTGCATCCTGGTGAGATCTAGGGATTGGACATGCCTCTCTGGCAGAGTTTACTAGAAGTAGATGTCTCAGTTACTTTCTCTTTGCTGAGACACGACACCTGACAATCACAATTTAAGGGAGGAAAGGTTTATTTTAGCTAATTTCAAATGGCCCCAGTCCATTCAGAAGCAGCTTGCAATGGTGGAAGTGCATGACAGAGGCCTGACAGGAAGTGAAGAGTGCGAGGAAGAGGGGAGCTAAAGTACCCCTTCCAAGTCAAGCCTACCTCTTCTGACCAGGCACCACCTCTTAATATCACAGAAAATCAACAGATTAATGTCCATGACTGAATCACGTTCTAAACCCATGAGGGGGTGGGGGGCAGGACATTCAGATCTAAACTGTAACAGTAGCAGAAGCAACAAATCTCTACTATGATTCTCAATTTTTCTAGTGATTGTGTCTATAGTTGTTGGCTTGATAGTTAGTATCCTTTTCAAGGAATTATAGGCAACCTTTTGCCAAATACGTTGCCACTGAATAACAAGGGTCTCCAGCTCTTCGACATGCTATAACTGTCCTTACTTTCTGCTGCTTGGGCCACCAAGCCAAGAAAATGTAGGTTACTGTATGTTATCTTTTACAGAAGTACCTCACTTCTAAGTTCCAAATTTAGTATTGGTAAGAGTTCTGTTGTAATTACAGAATCCATTCCTGCCAGTTTAAACAAAAAGGAATCCAGTGCATCTTTTGTTATGGCTTAGAAAATCAGTTGAACAACTGAAAAACACTCAAAAATTTTTTTGAGATTCTTGCAATAGGGTGAGACCACTCTGATTCATCTTTCTATCACTGCGAGAAATATTTGAGGTAAGAAACTTATAAAGAGAATAGGCTTGAGGTTGGGACACTGCTTGGTGGTTATAGTGCTTGCCTAGCAAGATCCTGTGTTTGATTTTTTATTCCATCGCTACATAAGGTGGGCTTGGTGGCTCACACATGTAATCCCAGTACTCAGAAGGCTGAGACAGGAGGATTGATGTGAGTACAAGGCCAGCCTAAGCTACACTGTGAGTTCAGGACCAGCCTTGACTATAGAGCAAGACCCTATCTTAGAGAGGAAAAGAAAGAGAGAAGGAGAGAGTTACTTTATTTTGGCCTACAGTTTAAGACAAGCTTCAGTCTATAATCCATTGGAGTCACTGTTTAGAGCCTATGCCAGTGCTTGACAGTGGAAGGTATGGCAGAGAAAAACTATTCACATTATGGTCTGGAAACAAACAAACAAAAACAAAAGAGCAAGGGGCTTGGGGTCTCACTATTCCTCTGAAGACATTTCCCCAAGTGACAAGAAGCTCTTCCAGTGGGTCCCACATTACGAAGATTCTACCTCTCAGTACAGCCAAACTGGGGAACCAACCCTCTAATGCATGAGCTTTGGAGGAACCTCTGTGGTCATAATTCCATGTTGAGCCAGATCAGGATTTAGAAATCCAGAAACTTGTAGTAGAATTGCAGCAAAACAATCAATGCATTGCTTCTACCTTCAGATCTCGTGTTAGTGAGCCTGATGAGCAGAATTCAAGCAGATCTAGTGCGGTAGCCGTGAGACTGGAAGACATCTTTGGACTGTTGAATGCTCAGCTATGCAGCCAGGGTTATATTTCTATGAAAGAAAAGGGAAAAGAAGGTATTGAAAAATAACAACTAGGCAGATTGCAAATGTAAAAATGTTAGGGTTTCCTGGCACAGAAAGGGCCCTTAATGATTGAATCATCTGTTTTAATGAAACCATATTGAAATCATAAAACATGTGGCCTCTTTTTAAAAAGTCAAATCAAACATGAGATTAAATATGTAAAAGGAAATCTATGTCACAATTGCCTTAAGCTTTTGCATAGTTAGGAGTGCTATGCCACTGATTAGCTCTAAGTTGTAATATTTACAAATGTAACCTCTGGTTAGCTAAGTTCCTTCTCGGTAGTAATCAGCCTTCAGATAAATATTCTGGTGCAACTGAGTTCTCTTACACGTTGCTCTCTCTGTCTTAAATGACTTCACTTCCCTGTGATTTCTAATGTCTACAATCTGAGGATATAAGGCCTCTTAGATGTGCATCAAGGATGTTTTAATCTCTTCAAAATGTAGATCCTAAATCGGGACTTTTGAAATACATTTTAGAGCAGAGGTCAGCAAAATTTTTCTGATAGTAATATTTTCGGGCTTGAAGGCCCTGGAGTTTCTGGTTCAGCTCCTCAGGCACAACATCGTATCAGAGATGCTGTTGTAGACAATACGCGAGTGTACCTCCTGTTAATACCTTTTTCACAACAAAAATGAGGAACTTAATTTGACACATGGATAATAGTTTGCAGACCTCTATTTAGACAACTGCAAGGAGTATATGTAGTTTAAATTTTTCATAGGCGGTACCTTGCTGCGGTCCTATGTTGTGTACTGTCTCTGCTTCTGCAAGTTTCTCTTTTTTACATTCTAAATTCTAGGGCTGTTTTTTATGCTTGATTAAGTTTCTTTAAGATTACATATTAATGTTCTTCTGGCCACTTATGAACTTTCATACAACCAAAGTTGCTTTAGCTATAATAACCATCTTACAAAAAACCAGAAAGTGTCTACTAATGTGCTCGGCAACGCAGAAAGCACCCCATGTGTTTTTCCATCAGCTTTAGGTATGTGTTGAATTCGCCCATAACTTTTGTCTCATATCTTTTTTAGATGCCAGAGTCCCTCTGAGCTGGCAAAGTCTCCTATCCCCAGTTAGAAATCCTACTCTTCCTTAATCTATCTTCTTCTATTGCTACCCTCCCCTGACAGAACTTCAGCTTTTGAACGAGAGAAAGGATCCCCAATTGGCTATGAGTGGAGGGTTCACATGATTTATGCCACTGATTAGCTGTGCAACCTTGAACAGTAGTTAAGAGTTTTGTGCTTCAGTTTCCTAATATGCAAGAAGAGGCTCACGCAGTGCCACCTAGAGCAACATCGGAACTACAGGGGTCTTAGATGTTACCTGTGATGGGAATTTGGCATCAGCTACTTATGTAATTCAGGGTGACTGTAATTTTGCATACTGGCCTTCATTTTTTATCAGAACACTTGCTTGAGTTTTCTTGTTTTCATTTGTTTATTTAACAATGATTTCCCAAGATGAAGGTTTTCTAAACTTCACTATACGATGTGTTGCTCTAAATTTTCTCAAAAGTATGCTTACCTTTGAAATGAGTGTAAACATTTAAAAAACAGAGCAGAGAGCACAAAATGGTAAACCACCCACCACTGACAGAATCAAGTGCCAAGTACAACTCAGTAGTTGACTCAATTTTCCAGCAGAATACCTGTTGTTTCTCTGATTTCTTCAGTTGTCACACAAATTCTGCTTCTTTTTGTTCTTCTAGTGACTCTTAGATTGCTGTATAACAACATCTAGGGGGCTTTTCTGAGTGCACATTTCCAGATTTCACTCCACAGATTTGAATTTAGTCGTTTTAGGACAGAACTCTGACTTTAGTCTTTTACTGCCTCTCCCGAGGAGCCAACATCTTGGAGATTTGGGAACTTTGGGTCCACTCACTTGCTTTCCATCTGCTCCTCTTTGGACCCCGTGCCACTGTGCCCTGTCCGTGCCAAGACTGTGCCAGCCCTTCTGCTGTGGCCACTGTCTCTAACACTTAGGGTGCTGCAGATAATACAGGTGAGGACATAGGCTCAGTTACGTAATCTGTCCAAGTTCTTCAGGTGTGAAAATGAATGGCTACACAATGCAGCAAGGACTCAGAATATTTGTGGATCTGAAGGTTTCTCAAACTATGTTCTTCTGTGCTAATTTCTGCCGTTTTGTTTACAAGCGCATGTGCGTAATGCCATAGTTGATATTATTTACTTAGCTAAGGACAGAAAAGGCTATTTGAGGGAAAGGCTCAGCCATACGCATCTACGGAAGTCAGGGACTGATGACACAGGACGGAAATGAGACGTCTATCCCAAAGGCATGGAAAGGGCTTCCTGAAAGGATCTAGGAGAATTTTATGGAAACTACATGTAGAAAGTTCAGCTTGAACTTAGAAAAACTGGTCTTAACATGGCCTAGCATATTTGAGGGGCTTGTAACCACAGACGGCTTCCACATTTGTGTTCTTCTGACATACGTATATGCTTAGGTCTGCCCGAGCACTTGCTCCAGGCAGGTGCAGGAGCTGCGTAGGGATGCAAAAACAACTTGTCTCCCCAAACACATATACAAGACGTGTCAGGCCCTCCTTCCTGTTCCTAGGATGGCTTCATGCTAGGATGCCTGCCCCCAGCCCTTCCCCACCTCCTTCCTCCATGTTTTCACCTGGCCCCAAGCCACTGCCAGGTGAAACTAAGGAGGACAGTGTTAAACAGAAAAGCGGCCTCTCCTCACTCGGGACTCTTTCATCTTAAGAGAGAGAAGGCCGACTCAAACAGAGTTTGGGAAATTTTTTTAAAAATGCTTTAGATTATAATAATAAAGAATTCAGATTAAATTTGTCTCTGAGAGTGGCTGGCTCTCTATCCTCCAATGACACCATCTGGACACAGTGTCTTTCCCTTGGCCTGACTTGGCTCTGGGCTTAAGCCTCACGCAGAAATGGCAGTGCCCAGAAGCTCCAGGCTTACTTCACACTTGGTGTGAGCAACTCCCTGAGGAAGACAGCTTCACTTAACACTCCAGGGAGTGAAATTCAATGAACGAATGTGGGTCAGTGGTAATTCAACCCTTTGCCAGAGTAGCTGTGATGGACTAATTAGCCAGACTGGGGTTCCATGCTTAGCCCTAACCTAGGAATTGGTGTTGGGCAAGAAGTGCTCTCCCAAGCCGAAGTGTGCCACAGTTCATAGAATAAAGGAGACTTGATCTCAGCCCCACCAAACAACTATCATTTTCAATAGATCTCCTCACCCTCTGGTACAGCTGCTAGAAATGTAACAAAGCTGCTATGAACAGGGGAAGCAGGGACTGCAGTACATGGAGCAGAATGAGCCAAGGGGGGAGAACTGGGCACTGCTGTAGAACCTAAGGGAGATATAAGGGGCGAATTGCACATTATGTGTCCACTAAGCCTCTTTAAAGCATAAAGTTGACATCTAAGGTCAAACTGCATCATCGCTTTATTGCCTTTCTCAGGTTTTTGCTACTTTTTTACCTAAGTGTTTCTCCCCAGAACCTCTTGTTTTTTCTTTAAAATCAGATGCCTTTGCTTCTATAGCTTTACGTAAAGCAACTGTAGACCAAGGGACAGAAAAATGGAGGCAGATTAAGAGCTCATGATTGATCACACCTCACTCGTTGCCTCTGTTATTAATGGCTTGAAGCAGATCCCGAAACAGAGCACAAACATTTTGATCAATAATTAGTTCACTACTCAATAAATATTTATAAAACTCTTCCTTCTTAGTACGGCACTTGCTGGTAAAAGATGCAGAGTTCCTACCTTTAAGGGTTTACAATTCCTATCAAGCCACTTTCTTTACCTTAGTACTAATCTCTCTTCTCATCTCCGTAGTCCTAAAATGGGAATAAGCTAACTTTGCCAAACAGTCAACTTGACCTCACAGTTCTTTTGATTGGTACTTAGGCCACCAAGAAACATTCTTCATTTTTTTCCCAAACTAACTTTTTTCATCCTTCTTGTCTGATGAACATCAAGTTATTTCTGGATAATTCCTCAGATTGCAATTGACCTAGTAACGCAGGCTCCTTCTTCCAATTTCAGATAAAATTGTGTCCCAGTCATCTTTGAATTCTTCCTTCACATTGTGTAGCTCAGTACCGTACATAAGTGTATACGTGTGATGTTTGCTTAGTATTTGTAGATTAGCTCTTGGTCAAGTCTTGAAATGAAAATGCAGAAAGGGAAAATTTTATAAGTCCTTAAAGAATATTAAGCCACTAAGTTGTGGAGACACAATTCTTTGTGACATTTCTACCTATGGGATAGCTTTTGTTCTAGGCTATTTTTTCGGTGATGCTTACCTAGAAAACAGCCTTGGGAGCTGGAGATAGAGGACCATCAGCTGTGGCTTCACTGGCTCACCCCCTTGGACTTAGTAGCAAAAGGCTCCCTACCGCTAGAAAAGAATGAAGCCCAGGAGCTGAAAAACAGATTTGAGAGATCAAGAGTTTCCCTGGGTTCCTTAGAGTTCTGCTGTTCTTGACTTTTTCAAAAATTTGGTTGTATCCCTCAGGCTTGGGTTCCTTAAGTTGTCTTTGAACCTTACAAATACATTTTCACTTTCCTCAAGTCCCCTTGAGCTTACTTTTTGCTGTTATGGAAACGTACAAAGTGAAACCATCTGATGAGCACAGGTGATACAGTTTTGTCTACTTCCTTGTTTACAAATGCTTCTAACAAAGACAAGTATTATAGGGGAAGTTTCACTTCAGTGCCCTGTCTCAACTTCATTCTTCTCAGGAGTGACTTTGTATACTATCCTACCTACAAGTATTTTCTTGGAAAGCCAGGATAATTGAGTGACACCTTACCAAGCTCCTGGCAGATTCTGGCCTCCCCAGTCATGCAAGCCCAGGATAACAAAAATTTATTTTTCTTTATATTACCTCACTCAAGACTAAGGAAGGCACTTGGGGGCATTGACCTACGTCCCCTCCTCGGTGTGCACGGGTTCCCACATCCTCCACATTCTGCCTATAGCTTCAGTCTTTTGGGTCACAGCCATTCTTACTGAGGGGAGGAGATACTCTTTGTGGTTTTGACTTTCATTTCCCTAATGTTGAACATTTTTTCATATTTTTACATGACATTTCTATATCTTTTGCCCATTTTAAAATCTGGGGTTTTGGGCGGAGTATTGAGGTTTTTGTAGTTTATTATATATGCTGGGTATCAACTCCTTGTCAGACGTACAATTAGCAAATATTTCGCCACATTCTACCGTGAGTTTCTTTTTGCCCCTGCTGTTCCCTTTGCTGTTCAGAGCTTTTTTAGTTTGATGTAATCTCATTTGCTTGATTTTGCTTTTGTTTCTGTGCTTTTGGAGTCTTGTGCAAAAAATTCTTGCCATTCCAATGCTGTGAAGCATTTCCCCTCTACTTTCTTCTAGAAACTTCATAGTTTCAGGTGTTACATTGAAGCTTTTACTTCATTTTGATTTGATATCTGAAACCTCTGGGATAGGCACCTATAATCATTCTTCTTCCTGTGGATGTCCAATTTTCTCAACACCATTTACTGAAAGACTCTTCATTGCACGATACATTCATTATAATTTGGATCTGCAATGTCCTGCAAAGGCCTCCTGCATTTAGATATTACGGATCTCATGTCCTGGGAGGAGGCGGGGCCCTTCAGGGTGCTACGGGTGTGTGGTCAGGAGGGATTGAAACTCTTGCCCAGCTTCTTCTGCAGGTCTGGACTCGGCCTTGTACATGCCATAAACAGCCCCTTCACCCGATCCTTTCTGCCATCTCCAGCTCCCCAGGAAACTGTGAACTAAAAGGACCCTTTCCTCCCTTACCCTGAGAATGTCAGGGATTCTATCGTAGCAACAAAAAGTAACTAAGGTAACACATGTTTTAGTATTTTTGCCAAAAAATCAGCTTCTGTGTTCTGTCCCATTCTCCTATATGTTTGTACTTACGCCAGCACCATGCTTTTTTTTATTAATATGATTTTGGTAATATTTTGAAGTCGGATAGAACAATGGTTCTTGCTTTGCTGTTTTTGTTTGATATCTCTTTGTCCGGCCAGAGATTTTTGTTTTTCCATAAACATTTGGGATTTATTTTTAACTTTTGCAAAGAATGGTATTGATATTTTGATAGGGATTTCATTGATTCTGGAAATTGCTTTGGGTAATATGAACAGTTTAACAATACCGATTCTTCCAATACAAAAACTCTGGATGCATTTCCAGTGTGCCTCTCAAAATGCAACGTGAATATAAATTATCTTTCAAAAAACCCCGAAGAATCTGATTCAGCAGTTCAGGGCCTAAGATTCTGCATTTCAAACAAAAAGGCAGGTGATGGTCATACCTCTGATGTGTGGCTTACACTTTGAGGAGCAAAGTTCCATAAAATGCTGTTTTATTTCTCTTATACACATTTTGGCTTAGTCTACTTGCTTTCAATTATTTACAAATAAGTAAATTGTTTTTAAGACAAAATACAGCCATCGTTTCTCTGCAGAGACAGCAGGCATTTAATAAATACTTGTTGAATTGAGTTAAGGCTATGAGTTTTCCTGAGTTCAAGTATGAAATCTGGCATATTCCTAGGGTTTTCTATGTAGGGTAATTATTTTCATTAATATCAATCTTTTGAAATACTGATAATTACTCCTCAGTATACAGTGCTTTCTTTTGCCAGGAAGAGTTTGGGAAATAGAATTTCAAAAAAGAAATTTCAAGAAGTTGGGCATATTTGCATGTGTTGTTTCATTTTGTTTATTTCTACATTGCCTACAGGTCAGAAATTGTGGCTATATTACTTCTGTTTGGTATTTTTTTGTATTTCTTGAAAATTCTTCAAATCTATTTATATTCACAGTCAGACGATAGTCCAAAAGCTTGGTAGGAAAATAGTTCTGTGTCTTCAGGGTAACTTTCCACATAGTTGTTCAAAATCACTATATGCTGCCTCATTTATACTTGAACTCTAAGTGGAAACCTTGTTTCCATGTAGTATCTGCCTACTGCCCTGCATGCTACAATTCCCTCAGATGTATAATGAAAACATTAACATATCCTGCTTATTATCAGGCATCGCTGTCGGGATTCACTGAACGATCACGTGAGCAATGCTATAAGCACTGTGCGTGGGCCCCAGTAAGCCCTGAAATAACCAGCTCTCCGCGTGATTTTATTTTATCTAAACCAGGAGCTTTGCTTTAGGGTTATGCCACCTGATGAAGACAGGCGCTTTTCTAGTGCTCTAAGTTCATCCTATTTAAGAAAAGCAGGGCAAGAGAGGACCCTAAGGGAAAGAAACAAGGCTCTCTGAAACAAGAAAGGAGACCAGAAGTCACAGGGGCCCCATGTGAGACACCGTGACCTCATGCAGCATTATATCTCAACGAAAAAAATGTCAATATCATTTGGTTTTAAGCATAGTTTATAGGAATCTCTCAAAGTAGCAGAGCAACACCCCGCAGTGGATTCCTCATTATGGGAAATCTCAATTTTCCACTTGTCTGGAATGTTTATGAGTATTTGTTCTCCACTATTCAACTGTGTGACCCTCCGGGAAGGGTTAGGTTTTTCATTTCTGGCCCCCACAGTTGTGTGAATATGTTTGACAAATAACTCTGAAGGGCAGTGTGAGTGTTATGGGAATTAAGAGCCCCAAGATGAATTAGAAGAGACTTTGCCCCATTTCTAGTTCAGCAGCTCAATAATTAAGTAATTGCCCTGAGATCTGTGTCTGCGCTTTCTCAACTGTAAAATACACCCACCTGAGGGAACTGTTGCATGAATTCAATGAGGTATAAAGTATGTTAAATTCAATACAAAGCAGTTTTCCTCAGCCATCTCAAACTACTTATCAGTTCAAATAAAGACTATAAACAATTAGAACTGCCAATTGAACGAATGAAAGAACACAAAGTTTTCTATTATCACCTCATATGTAAAATAAGTTGTCATTACCATCATTATTATTATTCCTTTTATTATTCCTTCCTAGTTCCATGTGATATATAGACCTAACAATTTGAGTTTAAAATGGCCAATAACACAGAGTGCGGTTAGTCAGGCTAAAATTTTGTGGAGTACTATTTATTTTCACTGCAAAACTACCGAAAACTGGGGCTGAAGGAATAGCTCAACAGTTAAAGAGCTTCCTTAGCAAGTGCTAAGTGTATGAGTTCGATCCCCGCCTTGTGCCACTTGAACCGGGGGTTAATGGCACACGCCTTTGCTGTGAGTCCAAAAACAAACAGAACAAAAAACTACCCAAGGCGACCAAAAGGAGTAACCCTTTCTACTCCTTAGTTTCCAACTACGTATCTTAGCAAGTGTAATTCGCAAACTGATCTCTAGTATTCATATGGTCAAGAATCCTATCCGGGTGCCTCCCCCAGCCACAGAAGTAGAAGAAATCGGGACACCTGTTTGCCAATCGCTTGCCATACCTCCTTCTATCTCCAGCTTTCAAGATGGTCCTTAGCTGAAGCCTTAGATAACATTTCGTTTAAAGATCAGTTAAAACTGCGGACGTGAGCAGTCCTAAGCAACTGACTCGCTCTCATCCTCTGCGTGTTATGGGAACTAAGAGCCCCGAGATGAGTGCAAACTTCTTTCACAATTCTTGGCTACCAAGTCCTCCCACGGCTCCAACCTCACGGGCAACCCCGAACGGCTAGGGAACCGGCTGAGTTGGCGCCAGCCCACAGCAACGCGGTATCATTCCATTTCCCAACGACCAATCCGGATTCCACCGTCTGCCTCGTTAGCCAATCCGAGCAAACTCGGGCTGCTCGGGCCAAATAGACTTCCTGAGCGCCTGGGTCCGCGCGGTGGGCGGGACCGGGGAGGTTCGGCCCACCGGGACCTGAAGATCTTGCTGCCTTTCTATTGGCTGTGACCCTCAAAAACTTGACGCCCATTGGCTGTCGCTGGACGCGCCTCGGCGAACTGGAAAAATGGGAGTCCGGTAAACAGCGTGGTGTCCCCGACAAGCGGCGGGCGAGTCGCGTCTACCGGCAGCGGCGGAGCCGAGCCAGGTAGGGCCGGGCCGAGGTGCCCGGGCGGGGAGCGGCGGCGGGATGGGGGCGCGAGGCGGAGGTCGGGGTGGCGGGGTCCGGGCGGGTGTTAATAAAGCGTTGTTGCTGTCTTCCTGATTTACACTCGAGAAAGATCACCTGAGATTTTTGGGTCCAGGAGCCAGACAGAATTTGACAAATTATTTGTGGGGTCAGGTTTTAGTTTTTTAAATGTAAAAATTCTTCCAGCCTATGATCAGTCTACAGCATTTTTAAAAAATTTAAATAAAACATGGACCTTACACTTTGAAGCTGGGATCCGCTTCCAGCATTTTTCGAGATAGACCTTTAGACCCCAGAGTCGGAAGCCTGGGCTTGGCGTTTTGCTCCGTCCCTTCACTTAACGGTGTTACCGCCTGCTCGCTCTTTCTCTTCTCTGTAAAGTAGGGGTAGTGGTGTGAGAATTAAATGAACCGGAAAGCGACCAGAATGACCGGCTTCGTGGTAGGTAGTCAGTAAATGTTAGCAGTTATTATTTTTAATAAAGAAGGCATAGGAACTTGAACACTAATTTGGACTCAGTGAAAGCCGTCATAGCATTAACATTTAAATGGTGTGTTAAATGTGGTTAAGTCTCAGCATCCTGAAACTTAAAACAGGAAGAGCCCTTGAGACAGGATTGTTGGTCACTGCAGAACTATGCTGCCGTGTTGCTAAAATTTGTAATGTTATAAAATACAGTCTAAGTCACAGGGCTTTGGTTTACACAGCATTTTGGGGACACTTTGGCATCTTAATAGCAGTTTCAGGAAAACTAAAGAGGTGGAAAGTTCTCAGTTGGCCTTGGGGCTGAACAAGAGAGAGCTTGATTGTTTAAAGTTAAGGAGAGACTAGAGACTGTTCTCTTCGACTGGAGAATTTCAAGAGTGGGAATAAAAAGTTGAATTAGAGGAAAGTTTGGTGTTTAAAATATTTTCCACAGTGGCAAAGGGCAAATTGCTTGCTTTCCTTTCAGTTAACATGTGGGCTTAACTAAGTTAGGAGAAAACCAAAGCCTTCCTGGTTCCGTATGATAATCCTGGTCACCCAGAGTGTCTTCCCAGAGACCTCAGTCCTGCTCATACATAGATAACAGCTTAAACATAGTCACTGCTCCATTTTGGGCTTGATGTTATTGGTACATGTTTGCAATACATGATACTTGCACTGGTACATACACATAACATGCTTGTGTATTGAGGATTTTTGATCCCGTTTTCTATCTCCCTATTCTCCTGCTTCCCTTAGACTCTTTCCCCTTCTCTAAAAAATTTGCCCTTATTTTACTTTTCATTGATATTTTCTGTTTTTCACATAAGACAAACCATGAGATAATTTGTTTTTCCCTGTGCCTTGCCTGACTTACTGCACTTAACATGATGGTCACAAAATCCCATCTGTTTTCCTGCAAATGACATGCGTTCATTCTTCTTTATGGCTGGATAAAATTCTTCCACTGTTTATATAAACCACGTTTTCTCTATTCATTGGAGTTAATCTTGATGAAAAATAAATCCATGCAAGAATTAGCTTCTTGGCTAAATACTTGGGTGGAAGTGAACGAGCTTTTGGATTTTATACCTGTTTCATTCGCTTCCTACCTCCTGCTTCACCCTCCTAAGAGAGGCTTGGGTTATTTTGCGTTTTATCACTGTGGCCAAATTTCTGAGGAAAACACCTTCGCAGAAGAGAAGTGTATGTTGGGCCGTGGTTGCAGAGCTTCCTGTCCATAGTCAGCTGGCTCTGCTGCTTTTAGGCTTGTGGCAAGGACAGAACCATGTCAGAGCAAAGCTGGCCATCCCACGGTGTCCAGAAAGCAGAGAGAAGAGAAAGGAGGCAGAGAGGAGGATCAGGGAGAAGTTCGTGTCTTCAGGACCACACCTTCATGACCCTCACCCTTCAGCTAGACAAAAAAGAGTTCATAAGCCACGTTCTGAAGCTCCCCGATCTTTATACTTGTCAGTACACTGATGATTACTAGGAGACCTTGTCCATTCAGACTTTTATCTCTCTAGGTCTCCTTTATTGCTCTTTCTGCGCTGGATAATAGTAACATTCCTTTGATTTCTATCAGAGTTTTGAAAAACATGTTCTTATCTGCAAACCACAGAAACCTGGCAGGTGACCTTTGGGTTTAAAAAATATTTAGTCATCATTATTCCAGTCATAAATTTCTACAAGCTTTCTTCAAGAATTTGTGCTTGTGTATGACACACTCTTGAATAAGATCACTGTACTGACTGCCGCGCTGGCAGACTCGAGTGGAAATGGGATATGTTCTTGAGTGGTAGCTTGTTGAAGGAGCTCACTCATTTTCTATGCATGAGTAGTGGCTGTGTGCATTGTACATTTTGTATTACTTATGTAAATCCTAAATTCTCTATTACTGAATTTTCTGTGTCTACCCATGTTTCTACAAGTTTTAATATTTTATTTAGTTTAATGGATGTGTGGTCTACTTTGTGCTATTTCAATACTGGCTATGACCTTGATTTATTTCTGTCCCCTTTTGTTTTTTAGGTCAGTAATTCTCAATCCTGGCTGCATGACAAAATGATCAGTATAGCTTTTTCAAACAACCTAGATTTCTATGTATACCATAGAACAAACTCACTGAATCAGAGACTATTTGGCTCTGAGCCCTGACATCTAACATTTAGAAACAGCAGTGACGACTCCAGAGTGTAACAGAGCTGGTTCTGAAAGTGGCAGCTCAGCTGAAATGTGTAGCTTAGTTCCAGAGAGATTGGAGAGTTGCGATTTCATTCAGATCTTTCCCTGATCTGAAGTTTGAGGCTCCCCCTCAAACTCTTACCTGCCTTAGCCTATAACTGGAGTAGAGTGGGTAGAAAACATGGGTAAAGCAGGCCTTATGCCAAGAAGTTGGTCTCTGCACCAGAAGAAAACAAAGATCAAATAACTTTTATTTTGAAACAAAACCATTGATATTAAAGGCCTACTGGGTGTTCTGTAGTGTTCTAGATGAGTTGGAGAGTCATAGTGTGAATACGAAAAACAAACATCTCTGCACCAGTAGTTAGGTGTAGGCAGTAAAGAATAGCATAGTACAACAGTAAATACACAGGTTAATTTCAGATAGTGATACAAACTGGAGGAAAAGAAAAATATGAGTGTGTAACTTGCAGAAGGAAGTACTAAGGGCAGGGCATTTAAGCTGAGTTTGGTATTGCAAGTTGTTAATGATTATGCCAAGATTTGGAATGCAGCAATCTAGCAGAGAAATAGCACAGTGAGGAGACTCAGGGCTTAGCCTGTTTGAGGGACAGAAAGGACCTTGGGGCCCATCACTAGGCAGAAGGGTGTGGCAATATGAGTAGGAATGTCTTTTATTGCCATTTAGGGTAATGCTAAAACCATTTTGCTTAAGAGCCTGAGCTTTATTACTTTATTTTATTTATTTATTTTTGTATGTGCGGTGGTAGGGAATGAATCCAGTGCCCCAGGCATACAGGGCAAGCACTCTACCTCTGGGCTATATCCCCAACCTAGTTAAAAACTATTCAGTAGCAAATTGTTGAAATGAGGAAGACTGAGACAAATTGAGATGCTCCTTAGAGTTGAAGTTCTGAATAGACTTCTGGGTCTAGGACTCTGGAACTCAATGTAGAGGTGGAAATTCAGGGTATTAATATTTGAGTGATAGCACCATATAGGTAAAGGAGAGAAATGTTGTTTCCCATGTCCTCCCATCACCCCTTTTCTTTGAGTTAGTGCTTTCAATAGCTGTCAAGAAGTTTGTCATCCTTGGCTATGGGTTACTCAACTTGGGAACTTTTAGAAAAAAACTCATGCTCTGGCCCCACTATCGGAGGGTCTGATCGTTCGTTTGTGGTAGGGCTCAGACATACGTATGTTTATATCTTCCCAGCAAAATTCTATTGTGAAACCAGATTTGGAATACTGGTCTGTAGCATCAAACTACAGTTTTTGCTGATGTTAATCTTAATCTCTGCAACAGAAAGAAAAAAATGGAAGATCTGCCCGATGTTGCTTCTTTTTCAACTAAACTTAAAAACACTCTCATCCTCTACCATAACATTGAAGATGATAACTGGCGAGTTGCAAAGAAAACGGTAAATTTAATCTTTTTATTACTTGTATTTGGGGAATATCCAATGACTTCTTGGTTGGTGCCTATTTTCTTTTATATTTTATGTTTGTTTATTTGTTTTTTGCTTCAATGTGTTTTATTTTGATGAAATTACAAAACTCGATACAAAATGGGGTCTGGCTATGTTTCCCAGGCTTAACTCAAACTTGAGAGTTCCTGCATCGGCCTCAGAGAGTGCCGAAATTGTAAGAGTGTAGCTTCGCTCCCAGCTTTGAAATGATATGAGAAAATATGAACAAAAGGCCAGACCTTGAATGGGTGGAAATATAGATAAGTGTGCAAACAGAGTTGCTGGGCTTGCTTAACAAAGGAAGAAGCAGACCAGTAGAAATCCTCCATGGCTTTTTATTAGCTTCTTAGATTCCAGATGTGAGCGGAGGCTCTGCACAGATAGAGCCCAAAGAGCAACTTTTTGAAACAATAAATGAAACATGGCATTGTCAATTTAAGGAAGTGTAGCAATTGTTTAGTAGTTGATTGTTTGAATAGTTTCACATATGTCTAGAAGCTTGGGACAGCAAGGATGGCCGGGTAGTATGTTTCTTTACTGCCATGACTTACCCAAGTTGTCACAGAGTTGTCATAGCCAGGCTAGAATTCGGACTTTAGTCTTGACTATTGGAGAGCTCTTTGCTGTATTTATGCTTACATTGAGAATTTCCTGGGAAATATTTGGAGGGAAATATAGGGACTAGTTCAAAATAATAGTCATAAGAAATATGAATTGTTTATTTTTTAAAAAAGATATGGACATTTTCAGAATAAGTTGATTTAGTGTTCCACTGACAGTCTGAGAGTGTCAGTAGTAGTAAGTAGATAAGCGTGAAGTGGCCCACTGAGATACTGTCATTACTGGCTTCTATAATATTTGGGTGTTACTAAGCTACTGAAAATCTTTTATGAAGGCTGAAATTCAAATAGAGTATGACAGAAGAAATTCAAATATGGCTCATTTTTTAGCATAGGTAACTTACGTGTCTGTGAAAATTTACTTCAGTTTTACTTTAATGCAAAGTCATAAAAAGTTGTCAGTTTTATATCCAAGATTCCACCTGTGTAATTCCCATCATATAATTTTATTTCTTTAGAAAGATGTAACAGTTTGGAGAAAACCCTCAGAAGAGTTTAATGGATATCTGTAAGTAAACCATCATCATTTTGTGGAGCTTTTAGGACATGATACTACCTGGTCATTGCTTTTAAAATTTGCCTTTTACTTTTAGAATTCTAAGCTCCTTGAAGAACAAATTAGCTCTCTGAATCTGGAGTCTTAAAATTGTCTGTGTTCTTCGTGGTAAAGAGGTTATAAATAATAACATCAAAAGGTGATAAAATACATATCAGTTGCTTAGCTTGGCACTATCCTTTGACTGTTCTGCATTCCTTAGTGTTGTAGCACTCTATTTTAAGGATTTATCTTGAAGAAATTATCAGCAAAATATTGTCTTAAGTACTTGTTATTTCTTCACAGAATTACATAGAATTTTAAACTAAATAATTTATTAGCAGTAGAATGATTAAATTATATGTGATAGCTTTTAAGAACTTCATAAAAATTAAATGGCATGAGAAAATGTTTATGATGTAAAATGAATAAAGTATAATACTTTAACACATGTATAGTTCATGTAACATAATCAGTTCATTTTAAATAAATATGTGTATTAAAATATTTTTAACATTTTAAGATGAAATATTATTTTTAGGTAGTAGTATCCTGGATAATTTTTAATTTCCCTTTTTGGTCTTTGCTTATAGTCAAACATGAATTATACATAGAGCTCAGAAAAACATTGATTTTTAAAGCCAGTAGAGACAGTTGCCTTATGTAATTGGAGTAGAGTGTACACACCCTTAAGATTCAGTCCTTTTATAAAAGGAAACTACTGGCCTCCACTTACTGTATACAGAATATTATGAAGTGTAGTATAAATGACAACATTTTCAAAAGAGTTCTATAAAATTTATGAGGACAGGGAAACTGGAATTGATTTAAGTATTGTAAACATGGTTGTAAATTAATCTTTTAGATTGGCAATTCCCGTTGGAGGTTGAGAAGTGTGTTGTACCCAGGGAGCACTATGCTTGAAGATTTGAAAAGACTTCAGATACTATTCAGATGTTAGGGAGTCTAATATTTGAGTTTAAGTTTAAAAGAGAATAGTTATTTCTTTAGGAGTGAAGGGCCAGCTCAAATTCTGTTGAGCAGAAGGGATTGCATTGATTGAACACAAATCAGAAACACTTTAAGAATTTTATTTAGGAAAATAGAAATTTTGTTTATATACTGGAAGTATAAGATATGAGTGTGTGGAGAGCGTGTGTATGACCAGTTGCCGAGTTCTGTGAATTCAGTGTTGCTTGCCCTCTGTTCAGTTCCCACCAGCACTCTACAGGTCCACAAAGAATTTCATATTTACTAGGGGTGTGGTCATGGGGATGGTGGTTGTAGTGATGTTACCTGGCATGTACTGAGAGCCATGTGATGTTCAAAGCACTTTACATTTAGGAAATGATCTTGACGAAAACTTGATGAATGGTTAATTCTGGCTATGGGAATGAGTTTAAGAAAAAAAGCAGAGTCAAAGTTTAATTCTGATTTCTAATCTGAATAGATGAGGTAATTGATTTGTGTTAACCATCTCTTGCCCAAATCTTAAGACCTTAAGTTAGAGAACATAGGGGAAGGACAGATTTTAGGAAGAGGTAAATAAGTTTGAGACATTTATAAAACACCTTGAGACATTTATAAAACACCGAAACAACTTCAGATACTTAGGGGAAAAAAAGGTACTGATAGAGTTGCAGCCAAACTGCCTCATGTGCCCTCTGTCCTTCTCAGAGATAACTACAATACCATCCTGAAGTTGCATTATTCTCGCATCTTAATCACACATTTATGTGTTCACAAACAACGCAAAGTTTGTTTGGGTTTGCTTTTTATATTTTTGTGTGTTTAATATAATTTGCCTTTGGTTTTTTTCATTCAACGTTATGTTCTCAAGATTTAGTTATATTATTACATGTAGATCTATTCTTTCACGTCTGTATGAATCTTCCACAGTGTTTCTATCTATGTTCGCAAACTTACTTATTGATTTTTTAGATTGTCAATTCTTCTCTATAAAATGTGATGTCGTAGTAAAACCTACGTTCATGTATCCTGTGTGCAAAAGTGATTTTCTTTATGTGTTGGGGATTAATATTGTCCAAATTTATAAGACATTACCCAGTTGCTGCCTAAAAGAGCAAGAAGATTAAAAGCCCTCATCCATTCCCATTCAGTGCTTGTTCTTAAGTTTTCAATTGTTGCTGAGCTGAGGGAATGAATCAGATAATATCTTGTTAGCATGTACCTGACTACTTTGTATTAATTGTGCATAATTTGTGTTGCTTATTTCCATTTAAAGTCAATCTTAATATATCCTTAGCCCATGTTTTCTTTGGATTGTCTTTTTTTCCATTGGTTAATAGGAATTATTCTTATGTCTCTACAACATTGTATGTTTGTTTTAATATTGTATATGTCTTTTTCTCATCTATAAGTAGTTTCAAAAATTATTTTTATGTATAATATGCACATTTTAAATTGTAACAAATTGTCTGTATCGTGTTTATATGTGATATATATTTAAGAAATCCCATGGATTTTTTTTTGAAGTTTTACACTTACTCAGGTCTTTGACCTATCTGGAATTAATTGTATTGAATAGTGTGAAGTAGGAATTCTTGGCTTATTTTCTCCATGATGATAACTGTTGAACCTGAGCCCTATTAATGGCATAGTACATTTCCCACCACTGATACGTAATGCCACCTTTGAAATGTGCCAGGTGCCGGTATATTCATGGGCCAGTTCCTCAGTGCTCTTTTATTGTATCTAATTTTTCTGTTACAAAACGTTTTCAAAAGGCAGGTGGAAGTCACATAGGCAGAAATGTTTGAAGATACCTGAGGAAAGAGTAACAGCAAAGTCAGTGGATGTGTTACAGTCTGCTGTAGACTGCTTTTGCCTATATTAGAACAAGGAAAGATGTTACAGCATTTGTGATGACGTGCCTTTGGTTCTCTGTATTCCAGGAAAAAGAGAATTTTCATTAATTTTTAATTCTGCATTCAAAGTTAGCTTGAGTGACTGTGCTGAAGTTTTTCATTCTAGTAACATTTAATTAGTTTATTTTTTTTTCTTTAGCTACAAAGCTCAAGGTGTTGTAGATGACATTGTTAATACAGTAATAGACCATATACGCCCAGGGCCCTTTCGTCTGGATTGGGACCGCTTGATGACATCATTGGATATTTTAAAGTATTTTGAGGAGGTATGTATTTAGAATTATGACTTTTGACTGGGGTAGTGTGTGTGTGTGTGTGTGTGTGTGTGTGTGCGCGTTTGTGTGCATTTGATAAAACTCATGGGTGCATGGATGTGGACATAAACATTTATGTACACTTAACATTCATTGTACTCATTGCTTTGAAAATAGAAGTCACAGCAGCGGTTTCCCAGGGAGTCTTGTGCTGCCTCTGAAGAAGGTTCAGCTTTCTTACATTAATTCATAGCTATTAGGGTTGAGTTTGTTTTTCTTAATAGCTCTATACCAGGTGCTGAAGCAAATCTTAGCATTTTTAGCTGTAAAATTTTAGGTTCTCAAAATCTGAAAACATCACCATCATATCCAAGTTTCTAAGTAAATGTGTGTAGATTTTCTTTTGATACTAAACCAAAAACTAAAGAGAAATGCTACCTTAGCATTAGAGAACTGCATAGCCACAGTGGCTTGCTATTTTTATTAACTTCTCACCATGTTTGAATTTTAAGAAATCTAATATTACAGTCAAAGTACTTGCACATTTTTATCTTCAGGAGTCTAAAATGTCTGCACACCCTAATACACATTGATGACATTCATTATCAATCTCTACATAAAAAGATTTGATTATTGGATACTGAGTGATTTGTATTTTTAACACCTTTTTTTTTTTTCTTTGAGACAGGGTCTCTTTCAGTATCCCAGGCTGATCCTGAGCTCACTATGTAGCCCAGGCTGGCCTTGGACTCATGACGATCCTCCTGTCTCAGCCTCCTGAGTGTGGAGTTACAGGCGTGTGCCACCGTACCTGACTTTCTGTGGTGCTGGGGAGTCAAACTTGGGGTCTCAAGTGCTCTAACATTTGTGCCATATCTCCAAACCCAGCATCTTTTTTCATGCCTGTACAATGACAGTGAGATATAGAGATCTAGACTTAGAATTACGGGGAAAATTTATAAAAATAATGTACTTTAAATGAATATTAATTTTTATCAGAAATTCATTTACATAAGTCTGTGTGCATTTTTTTTTAATACTAGTAATGCCTGTCTGACTTTCTGTCTTTTTCAGAATTGCTGTGTGATGCGTTACACTACTGCTGGTCAACTCTGGGACATCATTTCCCCACGAGAGTTTGTTGACTTCTCCTATACTGTGGGGTATAAGGAAGGACTTCTATCCTGTGGTAATAATCTCAATTCCTTGATCTTTCAATCTAGTTTAGAGTTTTGGTTTTCTAGGCTTGGTCATTCTGTGCGAGGTATGTCTTCAACCTCCAGTAGTTACTAGGAGTTTTTTTTCTTTTCAGTTGCTAAACTTTAGGGAGTAAAAGTGACAAGGGTTTGAAATCTTTTTTCTTTTCTTTTACAAATTTTTGTTCTAGTTTTTTAAGTGACAAGTAGACAAACTGGATCCCATGACTACTTCTGAGAAAGGAATCTAGTGAGTGGATGTCCTTGTAAACCACTCTGAGAAGTGAGACTTAATACATTAGAACTTTTTTCTTTTCGAACAATGTTTTTTTTCCCTAAGATTGAGTACAGATTAAAATACTGTCATTGGAAGGGTACTGTTTTTAATAATATATAGGTAAATTGATTTTTTGAGTTTTTAGCTGTACGTAAACACTTACTTGTTCATTAGTAACTAGGTAATACCAAGGTTGGATGCGGTAGTATCTGCAGGAAGTAGGGGTACCGTGGTTCGATTATTAGAACCTTCACCTAGCTGCCAACACTAAGATTTGTAGTTTCCAGGGAGTTATCAGGATGACACATGGCACCTGTCATCTGTTCTGAAGGGATTAGGACTTTTCCCCTTCTCTATCAGAATTCTCCTTGGCAGTTATTTTATTGTTCTACTGTGGGCACTCTTGGGATTTAATTTTCTCTTTGTGGATTAGAAGAAAACCATTTAAATGAGTTTGATTAGAGTTTTAGACAGATGTCAGTTATTGCTATTAAGTGTTATTTTCAAATTGCCTTATAGGGGTAAGTCTTGACTGGAGTGAAAAAAGACCACAGTTTGTCCGTGGATTTAACCATCCGTGTGGTTGGTTTTGTGTTCCACTTAATGACAATCCAGATCAGAGCCTGTTGACGGGCTATATCCAGACAGACCTCCGTGGAATGATTCCTCAGTCTGCAGTAGACACGGCCATGGCAAGCACTCTAATCAACTTTTATGGCGATTTACGGAAAGCCTTAAAAAAATGAATAATATATTCAGACTTGCAGTACTGTGATCCCTGAAGTCAGCTCTTCCTTCAGCCGGTGACCTGTAAAAATTACTCCTTCCTGTCTTCTGCATGGCTGATAGAGTCATTTGAGGTGTTTTTTGTTTAATAATACAATAGTTTATTTTATTTGCAGTGTATTTAGAAATGTATAGGTAACAGAAATTCCTAAACGATAGAGTTCTTTTGCTCAGACTCAAGAAGTTGAGTGCTTATTATGAATATTTTGTCTGTTTGAAAATCAGAGCACAAATGTCGTACTGTTCAACACTATTTTAGATGTTCAACAACATTTTATAGAATTTGATATTTTTGAAAGTAATGTTAATGCTTATTTTTACTATGTTCTATGAGTTTGTCAATATCTTGGAAATCACCCTATTCTATATTTTATAAAGATGAACTTCATTGTCAGTTTACTTGCACTACTCTAAGTATTGGAAAAATACCAAACGTGAAAAAAATAATGGACATGACTATAGCTATGGGTACAATTTCAGTACAGTTTAATTTTGTTAACTAGACATCACCCTTTTCTAGTATCTTTAAGAATATATTTGTGTATTTATCTGTATTTATTTTTGGAATTCCAAAAGCATTTAGGGATGGATATGATTGTACAAAAAAATTGCCATTTAGCGCTGAGGAGACCACACAGGTTGAGCAGTAAATTGAACAGCTAGAAATAGCTGATGGTACCCAACAGCCATCAGTAGAGGTTCATGTCTAGAAAGTCAGATTCTCTGAATGGTCCAGTATGTCTCAGTTTTGAAAGTATCATTGAACTCATAAAACAGCAGCAAGCTGTATCATGAACACTCACAGTGTGGTGTAACTTTAGTCTGGAATGGTAATAAATGCTTTCTTAGACTTAGATGCATGTCTAGAAAAGTTTCTTAATCGGTGACTGCCTTGAACGAATGTTGCTTAAAGGTTTAACATTCCAAGTCATTCTTTTTGCATTGGATTATCCAATTAATTTACTTCTAAAATGAGAATTTGAGGCAATACAATGTGTCCAGGGAAATCTTTGTATGTGTGTGTGTGTGTGTGTGTGTTTGTACAGGCACACGTCTTGAGATCTTTTTCAGTGTTTAATGTCAGTTCTTTATGCATTACTGTTTCCAGTAATTCATTTTTCTTTTTTATTCTTTTTTTTTCTTTGACTCATACTGGGAAAGGTGAACTGTGGAAGTAATTATGTGCCGGCAGGCTACAGATAAGCACAAAATTACATAGTGGTTCCAACTCATTAAAGTTTAATCTGTGCTTTTTACTTTTGTTTTCCTAAGTGTAAAGAAAGAATAAATTAGTTTTTCAAACTTCAGTTGACAAAGTGGCAAAAAAACGAAGCTGGTTTTGTTTAGCTTTTTTTCTTTTTTGCTATTGGAAATGATAATACTTTCCAAAAAAAGTGCAGCATCATGATATTTCTGGTGAGTAATCTCATAATTTCAGAGTGAAAAATAGTGTTTCAAAATCTCACAGAAATGATACACAAAAGATTCTGTATTCTTAGTTGAGGTTTGTTAATCACTAAAGTCATTTCTAACTTGACTGCAAATTTTGATTTGCTAGATTTTTTTTCCCTAGCTTTGTTTTCATCTGCAATAGAGAAAATGTAGCAGTTAAGTTTTGAGTGTCCAGTGGAAACTCTTAAATACTAGTTTTAGCTTCGTCTATTTTTCTTTACTGGTTTTATTATTGTAGAGTAGGAGGTCTCATATATTCCATTAGGGTGGTGAAATGCCATCAGTGTCCAACTTAGGTAGAGCATTTATGACCATAAGGGTGATTATAGCCTGAGCTGGGGGCTCCCAGAGACTAACCTTTCAATGTACTTGCCAGCTTATATATCCAGTAGAGTTCATATGTTTCACTGTTGAAAGTAGACTTGCTGCAAGGAAAGTGTCCTTCATAGAGAAAAAATTTATTTCAATATTGGATAAGAAATTTTGTTTGAATCACCTGAAATTTATGTGCAGCTTTAAATGACTTCTAAGATTTGCTGACTGTAGCTATTTAAAACAGCTTTATAATAGCAGATATAATTTATATAATACTATAGCTTAGCCATTTTAAGTATATAATAGAATGATTTTTTAAAAAGGACATCTAAAGAGTTGTGCAACCATCACAATAGTCCAGTTAGATATTTTCTATTATTCCAAAAGTGTATCAGTCTGCAGATATATGTCTAACCAAAGTTTGTAGCAGTTGCTAGTAGTAACAAGATGAGAAAGATTATGGTAGGTCATGTTTGGTTTTGTTTTTAAGAGTAGAAGTTTGTGTGATTTTAAACTCTGGGACCTCGTGACAATGTATTAAATATGTTATTTCAGATGTTATATAAATGGGTTGGGATTTATTCTTAACATATAGCTGAGGCTGCTTCTACAGTAATGCTGTAAGGTAGAGGGATTATAAAGCCATATGTAACTTAAAATATTCTAACAGCAACTTTAAACAATATTAATAGCTTAAATTTAGTAACATATTTTATTTAGCTCAATATACACAGAATATTATAATTTTAATGTATAATCAATATAAATTATTGAGATAGCTAATATTCTTTTGTAGTAATTCCTTGAAATCTCTTATGTTTGTGCCATATTCTAAGTGCTCAATAGACATGAAAAGCCAATGCCTACTCTGTGAATTGCATAATTCTGTAGTATATGTATTGATGTGTCTTGCTTTAAGATTTAGTAGACAATTTCATGAAATTGCCGTCTTAAACAGAAGTCTTGTAGTCTTGAGAGCCTTTAGTACTTGGTGGTAAGACATCTGGACTTTAGAAATAAATTAGTAATTGTCGGTAAAATAAAAAATTGTCACTATTTCCCTGAATTATTTTTTCTTTAAAGATAAAAAAAATTTTGATAGGGCATTTGAGGATGTAAAATAATATACTCTTGTCATGTTGATTGTTCTCTGTAATTTGTAGCAAAAATGTACAAGAAAATTAGGAAATATTTAATGTACTGTTTTGAGGACATTGACTATTTTAAGGAGATTAGTTCGTATAGTAATTTGTCATAAATGACACTTTTGCATGAAATACTATTTTATATTTGGAAACTCATGATTGACCCATGAAGTTTAAAATAATATTAAGCAAAAATTATTAGAATTTAATGTGTTGTAGTTATCTGTAATGTAAACTGCTAGAGTATTAGAGATTATAAAATTAGAAACCATTGTATTCTTTTTTGAAGTTGGATGTGTGTAAAATTACAGATTTCCATGTGTAAAATTATGTCTCATTTAATAAAAATTTCCCTCTTTTCCTCCCTCTTGGTTTTCTAATGGAAGAACATTTTTTATCAGCACTTAGGTTCAATAAAATTAAAATCTCAAGCTAAAATCTCTGTAATTGAGGTTGCCTTTGGAGATGGTAAAAGGACATTGCTGAATTGAAGCCCTTGATTGTCTATCGAGCTTTTAGGTCTGACTGTTAAAAGCATAGCAGCATCCTTAGAATCTGGTGTTAAGTTCAATTTATTTTAATTAAATCAATACTGTAGCTTTCTCAATTGATAAATTAACAAAATGAAGAAAAGCTAATGGAAATCAGAGTATACCAGGTTTCCATTAAACCTGTATGTATATTTACTTGCCCAGTGTATCTGTTTGCTGTCATTTCCTTCTTTCCTTCCTTCCTTCCTTCCTTCCTTCCTTCCTTCCTTCCTTCCTTCCTTCCTTCCTTCCTTCCTTTTTTAAAATTTTATTCTTTTTGCCAGGAATCAAACCAAGCCTCCTCGTACTAGACAAGTGTTGTGTAACTGAGCTATATCATCAACCTCCATTTGCTCCCATTCAGTTTCTAGAAATAGGGGATGGTTGGACCGGAACATGAGAGAAACCTCAGATTAATTCCACAGCCCAAGACATTGGAATTACAATTCTTCATTTTGTGTTGCTTTCAAAGATTTTATATATATATATATATATATATATAGTTAAATACAAAAATTCACACCTTGCAATTCAAGAAAAGTTATACTGTTTGTAGATATTATTTTTAAGAAGTTTATACTTTTTTATGAATGAGTGTATAAAACTAATAAGAGCATGTATTCATATAAATGTTTATTTTAAAATTGCTATGAAATACCAAAATAAAGATATCTATATACTCTTGTAATTGGCACTGATCTTGTTTGTGTAAAATTGCTTTCACCTTAAGTACTAACTAAATATTTAGTCACTGACTAAATATTTAAACTGTGTAACTTAAATTCCCAAACTGTTACAAAAGAAAAAACACAATCCTGGAAAATAAAATTGACAACACACATTCTAGTCTCTCAGCAGCATCTCATAATATTAACCACAACACTGCTGAATCTACTGGCTCATAATCAGTCCAATTTGTGTTGCTACAACAAATTATCTGAGGCAGTTAGGCAAGGTTTATTTTAGCTCATATTTTGAAAGTTCAGTGCAATAGCAGACACCAAAGAGGATGGAAATAACATGGTGGAGCAAACTACTCACTTCGTAAGCTGGAAAATGGAAAGAAAGAAGATATCTAGGTCACAAATTCTTTTTGAAGGTCTGCCCCCAGTGACCTGTAGATGTCCCACTAGGTACGACCTCTTCATAGTATCACCCAAGGACCATTTAAGCAATGAACTTTTGGTGACATTTAACATCCAAACTATAGGAACTGTTGTATAGTCGGGGCAAATGAATGCAGTCTGCTCTTAATGTAATAACATAGGGTCAGAGTTTATTGTACACGTATTCCAGTAATTGTGCTAAGTTGATTAGGAATTACAAATAGCTTCATTCAGAATAGCTGATAGTAATAAAAAGGACACCCACGGTCTGTGAGATAAAAGCAACTAGGAATCCTGGTATGATAGAAAATGTGACTATGAAGTGGCTTAAACCAACAGGAAGTTATTTTCTTCATTTAATAATACAAGCTGGTGCTAGAGCCTGAATGCTTGTGTTCCTCTAAGATTCATTTGTTGAAATCCTAATCCCCAAGATGATGGCTTTAAGAGGTAACAATGTCATCCCCACAGATACCTGTAGTGCCCTTATAAAAGATTCCCAACTGAGTCCTCTGCCCCTTCTGCTGTGTGAGGACTGATAGGCACCTCTAAGTAACTGGTTTCACTGGACACCAAACCTCTAGGCACCTTCATCCTGGCCTTCATTTAGGAAGGCTAGAAACAAACTTCTATTTATAAACCATATTACTTATGAAGGACTGGTTTTAAAGTCACTGGAATGAGCTAAGATATCTAGATACAGGTAATTGTTAATGTTTTTCAGCCAAAGAATGTCAGGGCCAGTGTTTTCTACAGTTGCCCTGAGTTTTTCCTTTGTAAACAGCCCTGACTAGCTCTGGAAATTACACATACACTTAATTTGAAATGATGGAAGTAAAGGCATGACATCTCATCTCTCTCACTTTCATCTGGAAGCCTGCTTTCCCAGAAGCCTCTGGTAGCTTTTCTTTCTAATCTGTATCACTAGATTATCCCTAACTCCAAAGGTGACTGTGGACAGGCATAAAGGTTTCCAGCCTCTTGCAGAGGAGGTTGATCGTAACTGAAGTGCCAGTTGTAGCGTCATCTGCTGGCTCAGCTTTGGAGAGGAAGCTTGTGCAAACTTCCTGTAGATGTCCTGTAGGAAAGTGAAACACCTCTTAGAAAAATGAAAGAAGAATAGTCACTTGATTTCAAGAAACATTTTTTTTTTGAGCTCTTGTGATGGCAGGTGCTACACGGCTATCCTTCACTGAACTGATACAGTGACTTCCCCTTCTGGGTTAATGTTCATTGTCACCGGCATCCCACAAGGGAGACCTATGTTAGTATTAATTCTCACTTGTGTTGCTGTGGACCATGTGGAAGGTTTTCACAGGCCAGAGATGACAGAACATTGCCAAAACATGTGAATGGCAAGTGTTTCTCAGAAGGTAAGTAGAGGGTGACTCCATGCTACCTGGTTTATCAGCTACATGGATAGATAAGTGCAGAATAATGGGATAAAATATGGATGCAATAGAAGGTGTGTGTAACACGCCTTTTCTTCATTGGTCTTCTATTTGGGGAGCTTCACTTTCCTATAGGTTTTGCATGGGTGACAGGACAGCTGATTTTTTAGAAAAGGTAGTCTAGAGGTCACTATAAAATCATACTAAAGCAACAACGTGTTTCATCTCGTCACAAAACTTGATCTGCTGATAGAAGTGGTTTTCTTCCTTAGCACTTCTCTCAACTGAGAGATCGTTTCATAAGAGAAAGATGTGTTCTCAACAAAGTGAGGATGTTGAACAGGTGTTGAAAATATAGCCAAGTGCGGTTCTGTGGGTGGGGCGGCTAGCCTATTTTCTTCCCCTCATGTATTTCAGATGAATGGTAATTCATTGAATGGCCAAGCTCATCAAAGACTTACCAAATCATGCTGCTTTCAAAAAAAAAAATCACCAGGGTCTTGTTTTGTTTTGTATTTTATTTTCTTTTACTCTCAGGTCTTATAGGTTTGAAAGAATCATTTTGAAGTGATCACTAAATAACTTCTGAACCAACAATTCTGTTAGCATTGATTCTTTAGAATAGATTTCCCTAAACATGGAAAAATCTACATATTTTTACTGAAAAAGGAAAATGATATTGAGAGTAGGTTACATTATGTAGTTACAAAAATGTTTCTGTACATTTGCGAAGATTAAGAAAAAGTGTGTGTGCTATTGTGATTAGCTCGTACAAGGTTTATAATATGATTTCAAGATTGTAAGAAAAAGTAAACTAATGCTAGAGAAAGACTATGATTGCTTTTGTAAAATCTTAGGGAGATTTTCTACTTTTCTATCTTCAAAATCTATAGCAAAAAAAAAAAAAATGAATTGGTACAATTGAGTCTGGTAAGTTGGATTCCAGCGGTAAGAGAATTGGACTTAGAAATGAGCAGCCCTGAACTATTGGCTTCTCAGCCACTGCCAACTTGGATGAACTATTTTGTTTGTAGGATCTCTTTAAATAAAATGAGTTTCTTGGATTAAATAATTATGAATGGTCCCTTTTAATTATATAATTTTACTTTATAGAAAGTAAGTGAATATTCGGTGTTAAAACAATTCAATGAAACTCAAAGTATAAGCTACCTGAAAGAGTGGGAAAACCCTCAAAGAGTGATTTAACTGAGCACTTCAAATATAAAGAAAATGGTCTTTGTGTCCTTGAATCGTGGTAACAATTGAAGTCAGAATGCACACACACCGTCTTGGTGGGCTCTTAAGATGATTTATTATCATACTGTACATGCAAATTGCTTTACAAATTTCCCGGTAGAAAGGTATAAGCTTCTTTCGGTATATTGTGACAGTCTTAGGAAAATCACACAAAGTGGTGTCCCTCAGGAAGTTAAGTTTCTACAATTAGTCTACCTTGTTATTCATGTCACAAATTCTTCAAGTTCTGGGTCAAGACCCTCCCTTCCAAATGAACATATTTAAAAACTGAATTGGATTGTTCAACATGAATCCAAAAAGAAGCCTTGATGAGTTCTCATATTGTTTGTGGCAGGCTTTGGACAACTGGGAATGCCAGTGAATGTTGCTTCCCAAAAGCAGAAAGTGGAAACTCTGGCAGTCACTACCACTGAAGAATATGCTCAGAAAGCAGATGTATTTACATGCGTGGCCAGGCCAGACAACATATTTACCTAAAAGTATTGTAATAGATCTTTAAGGAGTCAGTAGCACCATTTCGACACGTTTTAAAAATGCAATGTTCACAGTTGCTTTTCCAGTGCTTTTAAATTAAAAGCTGATAACCTATAATTATTATGGAAACAAAAAGATTTATACTTTGTTTTTGTCTAGGGACATTCAGTGTAACTGCAGGAGATGTAGGTTTTCTGGTGTGTAATGGTATTTCATTAAGGTATTCTGCCACATTGTTATTGAGCTCCTATGTCCTGTTAGTTCACAATCCAGGGACACAGATTTCACACCTAGAAAAAGACTAGAAAAGGCATTCAGGATAATATCACATAAGTTTCTTCAGAGGAAGTTTGCCTTTCTCAGTGCTTAATAATCCAGTTTCTGTGCCATAATAGCATCTCTACGTAGCTTCTCTTCCATCACTGAGGTGATAGTCGCTGTTCCTAAGTCTAATATCAGATGCCCTGTGAAATAACGTAGTCCCTCACTAACCATACACATTATCAGAAATAGGCAAAGTTACAAGACAACTAAGAGTATTCACACCATAATCTGATTCTAACTAGCAAATTATTTTTAAAGTTTCTGGCAGATGGTTGTAAAAACACTGGCTGCGGTGACTGAAAAAGGAATTTCTAGTTTTTTCAAGTAATTTCTGTGTAAATTAGATAAAAGAGAGGGGCGAAGAAGAAACTTGACAGGACCAGATTGTTGTTAAGGGAGAAAACAGTTGTGATCAGTTTACATCTGGTTGGTTGAGGCTAGCCTTGTGCAAATTATTCATTGGTGTCAATTGTCAAGGAGAACTCCATTTCAGGTCCTCTGGGGGAGGGCCCTTTCAAGTTAGATAACTTTAAAGAGTTGAAATGAAGCCAATAATCACCTTGGTTTGGGCCTCTGCTAGTAAAATTAGCAAGTAGGGGACTTTCTGGAATAAGCAGAGTTTTTAGAAATTTCAGTTTTGCACAACTTAGTCAGTTGTGTCTGGAAGTCTGTACAGTGCAGATTTTGCTGTCTGTGGCTGGGGCTTTCCTTTACCCAGTGACTTGCAGAAATGTCTTTCACAGACTGGGTGACTCTCACTGTGCTTTAAGATGTACCGGACTAGCCCAATATGTAGGGCTAAATACTCCCAGGAAAGGCTGTGCTGTGTCTACCCAAAACAAGGAAGGAGCAAGAAACGTGTCTACTTCAACTTGGCACAGGATTTGAGACTCAAATCTTGGCAACACTTTTCTGCGTTTCAGCTACTCGCACCTAGAGCTATCCTTTAGCACTTCGCCCTTCATTTCTCCACCCTCCTCACTCACACATGCCCACTTCCTCCTCTTTATCTACAAACATTTTCCCTCAAATCAGCTTGTATTCCTGAGAAGCTTTCTTTGGTCACTCCTGAAAAAAAAGGGAGGGTTTCTCTCTCTCTCTATGCCTAGAGGGCTATTAGGGTTTTGGATCTAGAGTGTCCCCCAAATGCCTCGTGTAGTTGGATGGATGTAGCCAGGTAACTGTGAAACCGTGTGTTGTGGGGAGGTAGGGCTGGCTGGAAGGGGTGGATGTTTCAGGTTTGACCTGGAGAGATGGTGTCAACTCCTTAGGACCGGAGGCGCCCAGCACAGAGCTTTCAGATTCGTGTTGTTGACCTGCAGGACAGGAAGTGACAGAAGGGCACTCACCCTGGGTGTTGGGGCTCCCAACTGGCACCCGAACTAAGTAAAGTAAGGGAGTAGGAACATCGTTGCAGGTTCTTCCTGGGAAATCTCTGGCGTTGGCCTGCGTCTCCAGACATTTACTAGCTGCTCACTTCATTTAGCTCCTGCGTCTCTTGGCTCCGTGTCGGCAATGCCATGAGCAGCTCTCCAGCCTCGGCCAAGTGCTTCTACCGTTATTTCAACTTTCATGGACTGTGTGAGGCCTTCTAACACAGTGAGCTACATCTATCTTTCCTTCCTTAAATCCTAGATTTTAGGTATTCTGTCCCAGCAATGAATAACTAAGCAAAGGCCTAACGCTGCCTTTATTTAGCACAGACCACATGTGCATACTTGTCTCTTATAACTAAAAAGCCCACTCCTGGAGGGAGCACTTCTCACTTCTGACTTCTCCATTGCATGTAATAGTCTCTCAGTAAAAGTTTACTGGGAGAGTGGGTTCCTTGAGTGAGCTATTTCTGGGGAGCTTCAAAGTTAGAAAATTATTTCTTTAAAGTGTTCTTTTGATGTAGGCCTATAATCCCCTAACCTTTGCTCTTTAATTAATTTAGGGATGAAAATTAGCTATTGACATTGATCTGTTCACTTCTAAGGTGTGTAAGTGTATCAGTGCCTGCCTGACAGGCTTTCAAACTCTGAGCTATCCAGAAGATGGAACATAGAATTCTAATACGTATTTTGTTATCTTTCTCTCTTCCAGTCCAGTGATGTATGATTCTTGCACATGTCTACCATGACTGGTGAGTGATTCACATGTTTTGTGCCTACGTTCTGCATTATATTCCAGTGGCTACATAGTATTATTGATTGTCGCAACAGTATAAAGGAAACAGTATGTTAATTAGAGTCATACTATAATGTTAGGTATTCTTGGTTAATGAGGTTTTTTTTTTTTATTCAGTATCTCTTTTGTAGCTTTTTGGTTACAGATATTGAAAGTCACACTGAAACATAAAGAGTCAAGAATGCTGAACTTTCAATATGTGGGTCACCTGCTTCCCTTAAGGCAGATATTTTGGAATAAGCAATTTTTATTTCTGTCACAGAAATAGACTAAGAAAAGGGCCCTTCTTGGATTTCTAAATATGTAAGAAAAGTAGATGAACGCATTTACTCTTTTCAGCAAGAACACCCTTTCTTTTCAAAGAAATAAAATATAGAACAGTCAGAAAAACATGGGAATTGGAAAGTAGCTTTCTTACATAAAAGAACTGGCCATTTGCCTGTTACCTGGGCTGTTGACAAGCAAGTTATTGCCATAGTCCTGCATAATAAAGCAGATTTTTCCTAAAAATTAAAGAAAATCTAGTTAATGTGAGTTAATTCAAAATATTCTGAGAGATGTAGAATCAAAGGACTGTCACTTCTTAGTTTACTAAGGAATGGCTTCAAATGGACTTGAATTTGAGATGTTACTACTACATGGTATCATTTATATGATTTTTAAATATAGGGATTAAATTCCTAAAACATACTCAAAATGCTAGAAATATTATTTTCCTCTCCGAACCAACACAATTCATGCACTAAGTTTCTTTTTTGGGAAATGATGCAATTTTGAGTTTTTAGTTCTGTAGGGCAATTTGATTGTTAATTGTACCTCAAGTAGAATTGTTGTTGTGAGATCACGTGCAGCATGAAACAAAATTCACTGAACTTCCCAAGGAGCAATGAGAAAAATAACCTCGAAGGAAGGGCAAATCAAACAAAAAATGTGCATTCTTAGAAGTCATCTAAAAGCATGAATGAGGGCGTCATTTTTTTTTTTCTTCAAGGGGCCAGATAAACATTTTAGGTTCGGTGGCTTCTATAATCTCTTGATGTAAATACTCAGATTTGCCCTAGTAATCTGTAAACAGCCACACACAACACACAGACAAATGGATTTGGCTCTGTTCCGATTAAAAACAGGTCATTAGAACATTTGCTCTGTGAACCAAAATTTTCCTGACTCCTGAAAAACTGTCCTTTGGAGATTGAAATTTCCTTCCTTGTGGAATTATATGGATTTTATTTTTTAAATGCATATTCATTTTATATGTATACCTCAGAGACCAGAGATAAAAATGATTGGTATTCAAACAAGTAAAATAGAGACATAGCATCTTAACTCTTTTTAATTATACCTTTTCTCTATATTCTTAGTTCATCGGGCCTAAGGAATTACTTAAACACCTAAGTCAAGAGTTCCCACTCACTGAACCCACAAGCCATTTTAAGATTTTGAGGGAGACAGCAACGTTTATTGGATATGGAAGGCAGTGCTGCTACTATGCCACTCAGTCTAACACTTGACAAATGAACATGTTAGAACAATCTTTTGACTTATAGATGACCATAAAAATATTGCTGAGACTAAGGGTGCCCCAAACAGGAAAAAAAATAGGTCATGAACATACAGTTTTGTGAGCTGCCCTACTGTTTACTCACGGTATTGTAGGCATATTAAATAGGTCAGGTTAGGAGGAAATTGAGAAATGATAGCTTTTAATTTCGGTAACACTTAATTGTGTTCTTTACAAAGTAGAATCTTATCTGTATATCAAAGGACAAAGAAGTCAGACCTAGTAAGTTTTATCACAACTGATTGTCAGAGTTGGGAAAGAGCTCAGAGAAAACAATGGCTTCCGTAAAATTTCACTGGAAGTCTACTGTATTTGAATAGCTTGAAATAACCTTTAAGGGGAAAACAAAAGGTTATTTAATCTGACTGAGAATTGAATGTGTGTCATTTTAAACAAAATCACAGAAAAGATTTAATTGGACATCTGTTCCACACCTGGGGTTTCCAGGTTAATCTTCAAAATACACTGAAACGAGTGTGGAACACTTCAAAAAGAAAACCTGTGGGAAAAAAGTGTGATTTGGCAGTGTTAGTGTCACTGCCTAGGGTTATGAGTGGAGTTCTGAGCCAGCAAGGAGTCCGGGTTTGCCCCAGGACATGGATTTGAGATGAGCAGTAGCCCACAAGACAAGTAAAGAGCGAGCAGTGGTGGAATCTCATTTCTCCACTTTTGTCCAGTGGCAATGTGCCAATATGCAAGCAGATCACTTTTCACCTTTCAGTCAGGACATAGGGGTACATTTCCTCCTACTTGGCTCACCTGAGCTCAGCTTGGAATATTCCCTTGAGCTGTGTCTGATCCTTGTCTATCTCTCAGATGTTCTATATTCAAAATAGGCTTCTTATTCAGCCCTAAGAGAACCTCTGGGCCAGGTGACAGGGAGAAGACTCAGTCATGAAGGGAGCTAATGTCATGCGACTACATTGTCCTGAGTCTATCTTAGAGTATTTATGAAAATTGTTTTAATTTTAACCAAACAAACTAATTACGTTTCTTATTGTTCTCTAAAACAGAACTAATTGGAGTAAGATTACATTATCCAATCTCAGGTAATATCCACAAGATTAATGATGACAAAAACTTTCCCTCAATAGGTCAAAATATAGAAAGGGGAAAAGCCGCATTTGGTTATCCCTGAGGCGTGTCGCTGTCGGGTCTTTGGGTTCCCTCTCTCCCACTTGCCAGGGAGCAAAAGACTCACCTTGAATATGTCCGGGAAGTAAAAGAAGGTTTCAAAAATTTTTAGAAAATTATTGGGTACATCTCTGTTTATTCTGTGGCTATAAATATTATCACTATGGAAATGACATGTGAGTAAATACTATTTAAAAAAAAACTTTGCAGAGATACAGTAATCATTTGGTAGCATTCAATGAATAAACACTCCAAATATTAGCAATGACCCTGAACAGGTACACATTAGCTGTGAACATTAATGAAATCAGTAGGCAGTAATTACAAGGAGATTGCAAATATTATTACATAAATAAATGTCTGGAAACTTTGCATCAACTTCAGTAGAACTAGGTAACCAAACTGAATACTCCACAACAAGTAAATTACATGATGACATTGTAATTATGTGATCGCCTCTGCTCTGCGTGATTGTCAATTATCGATGGAGTCAGCTTCCATCAGGAGTAGCTTGGTGCTAATTCAAAAATTCAAAATGTTTCTCAATTGGTTTTACAAAAATAATCTTAAAACAGAATAAGTGATTTACGATTTTTATTCTTTGCTGTTTCTGGCATTTACTCTTCTTTTTCTAACTTGAAATGCAACCAGTTTCCTCTATGCCATTAAAACTGAAATATGAAACAAAATGTCTTTAAATGATCAGCCCATAGGCAATCCACAATCAGTTACCTTGCATGTGAACCTGGAAATAGGCATTGTTAACCATTCTGAACTACAAAAACGTTGAAATGTGTGATTGAGGTCACAGTGAAAGGCAAACTAGTCCTTTAAGTCTGCCACTAAAAATGACTAGAGTCTTAATGATCATCCTAAAATCAATATGCAAATAAACTCCAAAAATCTCTTTAAAATCCATGTTTCATGGCAGTGTTAATTAAACCTTTCTACGAATATTTAAAGACAGCCAACGGAGTTCCTACTTGGGGGGCGGGGTAAATCGTAACATCATCAACCTTCATCATGCAAATCTGTACGTTTCAGTAGATTTCTGCAAAGGCACAGTGACACGGAGGTGGTGTGCGGTGAGTCCAGAACTACTAAGCTGGATCCTGTGTGGACTCTTCTCTCAGCGGGGACACGTGCGTGGCCCATACATGATTTGGGTAGGAAAGAATACTGTTGGCTTTTATGGCAGTACATAGGAGATGTTAAGCTGCAGTCAATATTCAAGAGCCAAGAAGGCTCAGAGACTGCAGCCAGTAGATAATACAGCAGTACTCAGGAAAATGGTGTTCGTTGAAATCATGTTAATATGGTAGGAAACACTTCTCAGAGGCACACAACTGTGCAGGAGCAGCTAATAGATTTCTTATTTCACTCTATAACATTTCTGAGATATTATATTGGCCCCTTACCAACATTTCAATGTGGCAGCTCAAATCTAAGCACATAAATTCAAATGTCACTTTGCTCAAAATAAAAGTAGATTGGTGCTGTCTAATGCAGTAGCCACTAGTTACATGTGGCTATTGACTTCTTTATATACTAAAGGTTTAAAATTCACTTATGATTTTGAAAATGTAGTATAAAAATAATTCAAAATCTCACTAACACTGTGTATTGATATAATAATTTGGATAGATTGTATTAAAATATATTGTAATTTCAAATTTTCTAACTTTTTAAAATGTGGCCAATAGAAAATTTAAAATTAAATGTCTGGCTACATTATATTTATATTAGACAGCACTTGTTCTAGACAATAACTGCAGCCATCTCCTTTTAATCTCAACTCTCCTTATGTCCCTGGGACAGATGAGCTCTTTAATAGTGTAAGAAAAGCCACTGGGATTACAATCAAAAAATTTTTTTAATGAGCATAATTCAAGATTTTCCTTCATGGTAAACAAATCAAGTTAATGCTGTGTATCTGAACTTGACAAAAAACCACCATAATGTGACAATTGTGAACTCTAAAATACAAAATGTGATTATTGTTCTTTGCTGAAAATTTAAAAAAATTCTTTTGCTTTGTTGCTATACTGACAATTAGGAATAATGTTACATAGTATTATTTCAAAATGGGCCCATTTGTGTAGCCGTATTAAGCTAAAACATCTTTGAAATGGATAATACATCCAAATTCTAATGAGCAATGTAAATACTAGCCATTCTTTTTTAAAAGGCAACATAAATAGCTTATATTGTATTTCTATGACATCTTTGAGTACTTTGATTCAAATGACCATTCTCTTAAAGTTTGACTTGTTTCCCATTGATATGACTAAGTTAATATGTAGGCATTATGAGGACTTACTCTAACAACTCAAAGTATTAAGACCCCCCACTGATAGATAATGCATTGTACAGCTTATGGGAGATAGAAGGAATTTCCCTCAGTTTCTTACCCAGTCACCAAGGAATGGTCATGTACCATCATTTGAGCAAGTACATTCCAAGACTCACTGGCTGCAGCATTTGCAAAGCTGTTCCTCTAGTCCACATGGCCTCTGATGAGATGGACCCCAGGACTGGAAAGAACATCTGCCCTGGGAACCACATGGGGTGAGCTCTGCGTCAGTGTCAGGATGCCTTCCTGTCTTTCAACTAATTACCACTTTCTAAGGAGACTACTTTCCTCTCTTCTCTTGCTCTCTATATGGGGACATTTACCATGTAGAGCTTTTAAGCTTCCCGGGAAAAAATGACACCAGGAAATTTCTCCTCTTCTTAAATGGAAATCTTAATGCTTAATGAAGAATACTTCAAGGTTAAAAATAGTGAGCCCTTTATAGCAGCTAAAATGAGAAGTCTGAGAGGGAATAATTAAAAGGAAAGAAAAAGAGGACACACACTATTAATAAAAATAAATCAAAACTACCACCATGCGAGTTGAGATGATGTGCTTTTTCAGGGTTTCTTCCTCCACGTCAGCGGCCTGTCCGATCCCTAAGTATGACTATAAGCCCTACGTTGTTTCCTCTCATGAGAATAACAGATTTGTGCTTAGAAAGTAGGGTGTGTAATAAGGTCTAATTGCATCCAGAAGCCAGAGGTTTAATTTCATTTTCAGTTTTATAGTTTTGTGAAAGAGGCAAAAATCATTTAAGGCCTGTTTATTTTACAAAGATTTTTGTATGTCGTTATTGTCTTCATTTCGGACCTTAAAAATAATCCTTCCTTAAAATTACAAAACCTCACCAAAAATGATTCATAATTATTGTAATATAATGTTTATTTCAACTCAAACTGGATATAAACTTGAGATCCTTGGCTTTAGTAATTTCTCTGAGAGAAAAGTATTCCCATGAAAGACAAAGAAAAATATTCTGGGAATAAATCATACTCAAACATCAGGGCCAGGTGTGGTGGCACTGGCCTGTAATTCCAGAATTCTGTGAGGCTGAGGCAGGAAGATTGCAAATTTCAGCCCAGCTTTGGCAGTTTAGCAATTTAGTGAGACCCTGTCTCAAAATAAAAATAAAAAGTGGGCTGGGGATGTAGCACAGTGGGAATGCCCTGGGTTCACAGTACAGTGAAAACAACAAACAAAAAAATTAGGTTAACTATTCCAGCTTCTTAAGCATCTGACTGGGAATCTGTTTGTTTTTATTTTTAAGTGAAATAAAAATCTGCATTGTGCTGGGTTTTTTTAAATGAGAAAATTGAAAACTGCATTATAAAATATGGGCACTTCCATCCTAACTATGAAAAAAGATATGTTAGCTTTCATAATTATGCTCATTGACAGGATTACCTTTTACCTATCAACTGGAAGAGGAAAAAAGCTTTTGTGAAGAATGATGTTTCCTTACAGTACTAAAGTCAATAATGGATAATTTGATAATAGGACACATTATATCCACTCTTATTTTGTCCCCTTTGGCACAAATTTGTGGAAGTGATTTAAAAAAATATTTAAAGTTTATTTGTAGAGTTTATTCATAAGAATATCCTTACCTCTAAGGTTATATGAATTCACCAATAAATACAGTTTTACCTGGGAAGTTAAAAGGAACTGATCTCATCTTCATCTGTCTAAATTTGTTTGATCGCCTTTCCTTCCCTAAATGTCTTGATTCTTCCCAAAGAATTGTTCATCTGAAGAACATTCCATTGGATAGCACGTGAAGTGGGAGAAACAAGCTCAGCGTGTTTGCAAACTACTTTCTCCACAAATGGAAAATGACAGTTTTATGGTAGAACATTTGCTTATTATTATGGGACATATGTAAGGCAGAATAAAATAAAGATTCATTCTTCACATAAGCTTTAGGGATGTATACGAATTCATGCCCTTGTAAATGTTTCAATTTCTTACAATTGTGTGTGAATTTTTTGCACATACTGTACAACTATCATCACCTACGACTATCCCTTTGTAAACAGTGTGAACACATGAATGACAGAAAGTAAATATTGGGAAAGCCTTGGGAACATGCTCTGTCGCAGTAGCTACTTCTAGCTGACCAGCCATTCAAAGGGATTATACTGCCTTGAATCCAGGGAACACAGGATGTCTTGACTTCCAAAGAAAAATCATTTGCTATTATTTACTCCCAATGTGTGCCACTGGTTGCTGACAATGTATGCTTTTAAGTGTTGTGTTACTTGTAATTTCAAATTTAACTCATCAGGATTAGGTATCCATTACATGCCATAGAAAACACGATTATTTTCATCAAGCAGTCACATGCATTGACGTTAGGATTACTGACTGGCAAATGTATTTTTTTTTTTTTGCACCTCAAAAACAGATTCACTATAGTGCTTATCATGCTTCCACAGCTTTCTTGCTGAAAGTCAGAGTACAGAACGTTCTGAGTTTGGCCTCCAGCCCGGAAGGGGGCAGATCTAGTACTCTGGCAGGATCACGTCTTGCTGTGGAACTCCATGGCCCTCAGCAGGTGTTTCCTGCTCTTCTCTGGGGGCTGGTGCATCTCCTACAGTCTGCAGCTGCTCTTCCACCGGGCCCTCCTCTCTTGGCAGGTGAGCCACATTTAGCCCATCCGCTTGTGCCCCGGGCACCATCTCAGGGGCCTCCTCAGCCTTCATATCTGCATCTTCCACCTCTTTCAAGGGCTGCACCTTCATCAGCTCAGCCTTTGAGCCCTCAGCTGCCGCCTGGGCCCTGTCTCCCTGTGGAAGTGCTCTGACGTCCTCACTGTCCTCTTGGGCTGGGGGTGACTCTTGGCCTGCCTTGTGGCTCTCCTGGATGCTGCTGTGGCTGCTGCTGGCGCTTCCCAGCCGGGAGGAGGCCACCACAGCCTTCACTGCTGCCTGGTTGGAGACAGGAAGTTGTCAAATATCATCTCCACTTAAAAATCCTGCATCAGAGTTCAGCAAGTATAATATTTACATTATGAAGTATAGTTTCAAAAATCGTTCTCCAATTTTCCCGTATTCCAAAAGAAAACAACTTTCTGAACAAATTACAGTTTCCTGAACAATGCTCCTCAGGGAGTTCAGGCTTCATCACATGGGAAGTAGCAACGATGTATTTGGTGGGCAAATCACAGTACACAACACATTTTTAATGGTAAATTTCTGAGGACAACAAAGCTGTACGTAGCTTTAGGTCACCATTGTATTTTCAAAGCAAGATTATTCCCTGGTGCCCCAGAAAATAAATAGTAGGACTAGAAAAAGAAAAAAAAATCCTCTTTCTAAAACAAAACCAAGCATATGTCATCTCACCTTAAGCTTACGCCGAGCATTGAATTCTTGGAGCTTCTTTTGAGCAGTGTCCATGTGTACAAAGTTGGCTGCTTTGCCTGTGACCCATGGGTGTTGGAGAGCTTGGAAGGTAGTCAGCCGTTTCTTAGGATCCAAAACAATTAATTTTCTGACCTACCATGATACAGGGTACAACAGATTTAGGGAAACTCTTTCGGTGACCTGCGCTTGACCTCAGCTTGATAACTTCTACACTTTTTGTTTTCCAACTAATCGAACTAAAAATACCCATTAAAAAACAAGTGTATAGGCCCCTGGGTCAGTGGAAGACAGGCGTAAGGCAGCGGAAGCAGAGGGAGGCAGAGACAGTGGTGTATACACCTGAGACCCCGGGATGCTCTTTGGAGGAAGAGCAGTATTTGAGAAATTCTAGCATGGACTTCACAATCCTCTAGAATTAAACTCAAAAGACATCTCCATGGTAACAGAATCACTCCTGCATCAGCGGTCTTTCTGTGGGGATTGCCTGGCAAATAAAGGGATAGTATCCGAGTCCTCAGGAAAACTATTTCATGATTCTCATGGAGTGTATAGTTTTTGCTCTTTAATCTCTTGAGAAATAAGCTCAGAGCTGAGGTAAAAAGTCATCTTAAAATCAGGAGAAGTCCCTTCCTTGGGGGTATGATTTATTTAAAGGACTAAATTCATCCAGTGACAACCTATTCTGAAGGTTTTACCCCTGCTTCCGAGGATGAGCAGGAATAAGTTGCAAGAAAGAACAATGAACAAAGGAATTCCCAGCCCTGGGCTCAGAAGAAGAGATTATTTGGAGTCAGGAAGCATGGCTAAGCTGTTAAACCTCTACCCTGTGATTTTGTGATTCGAATTACTAACATGTATGAATTGGGTGGCCATGGATACTCCTCTATTTCCCCCTTTTGCAATATTGGATCTCATTTCTACATTCTTTTATAAATGTATTCAAATATGTGTATACACACACACACACAATCTAGATCTTTTATTTTCTTACCAATAGCATTGTGTGTGTGTGTCTGTATATATATGAAATATGAACTTCTAACAACTTCAGAGCTAAGAGCAATTTTAATTCACAAAGAAGGGATGGAAGGAAGTTCAGCGAGAGATTTCGCCACTTGCCTAACATCAGATTGTTATTTGTGCAGTTTATATTCAAACTCAAATTCGCATCTTCTACAGGAGGGGAGGAAGGCAGAATGTGGTGGCACACGTCCACAAACCCAACAAGGAGGCTGAGATGGGAGATTTTAAGTTCAAGTATGGTCTGAACAACTAGCTTACTGATTCGGGACCAAGAAAGAGAGAGAGAGAAAAAGAGGGCGATGCAGGGGCTGAGGTTGTAGCTCAGTACAAAGACCCTGGGTTCAATCTTCAGCTCTGCAAATAAGTAATAAAGGACAGCTAGAGGACTCCTGAGATCCCTTTTTATCTTTTATGATTCAGAAGTCAGCTTTTGGTTGTATCTGTGTGGTTTTTAAGACTGATGGTAACTATTTCAATTCTACATTAACATCCTCTTACAAGATGTAGATCCTTCCCCTAAATGCAAATAAGCTTTAATATGAGCTAAAGTGAGAACTAAGATAAAGATGTGGTGGCGCAGGTCTACACTCCCAGCACTCTAGGAGCATCACAAGTTTCAGGCCAGCACTGGCAATTTAGCCACTTGAGACCTTGTTTCAAAAAATGGGCTTGAGATGTAGCTCAGTGCACTCAGTGCATCACTGAGAAGACCCTGGGTTCAAGGTTCAATCCCTCCCTAACACAGCCAAAGATGAAGGAAGCATTGTTAGTAGAGCAGAACTTGTTTATAACGCCAGTGATGCATAACCGGGTTTGTGTTACTGTCAGTGTAAGTTTAAACAAAATTTCAGAAATTATAATTTTTGATTTAAAGTACATCTAATACATAGGCATGTAATAACAAGCTGTGTTAAAACAGAATGTTGTGTAAATTCTGTTTGGAGTCACCAAGCACCACTTTCTTCATAAGCAAGTCTTTGTATTTACCAGGCAGTAAAAATTTGTTAATTAATGGTAAAATAATTGTAATTTGTGGCAAGTTAGCTAATGGTTAATGACACATTTATTTTTATTTCTAAGAAAATGCATTACTGTGTATTATTTTATTAAAAATAAAGTTAAAAGAACTATGATATTAATAAAGACATATTTTTAAATGACAGTCTACATTAGTTAAAAATCAATTTAATTATTTTGTTTTGGTCATACTTACCAAATCCTTGGCATTTAGAGATACTTCATCCCACCAGGGGGAGATAAAGTAATATTCACAGTTCAGAATTCTTCTGAACATGAACTGATCACCTCTTTCATCATAGAATGGTTCAAACCCACAAAGTCTAGAGGGAAAACATATTGGGAATAAAGATTCTTTAAAATACCAAGTGTATTTCATCAACTTTCTGAAGAAATTCAAGACTTTCTTTTTCACAGCTTCTTGCTATGAAAACAAAGCTACTCAGTCCAAGTATGTAATTGCCTTGTTACAAGTCATCATTTTTAGTGTAAAAACACAATCACACCTCCAGAACGAATAGTGAAATAAGATTTCTACAAAAAAACCTGTCACCATGACCATAACCATGACACAAAAGAACAGCAATAACAGTGGCGCACATTAATATGGGCACCATGCTAAACACTTTCCATGGATTTTTCTTTCATGAGAACTAGGAAAGCTTGGGTTTAGTATAAAACAGGATTTTGAAAGTAAAGATGTTAAAAAGTAGAAAGATTTTTAATTTTTTATTTATTCCCATTCATTAAATTTTTCCACAGCAAAGAATTAAGTATGATTTTCCATCCTTTTCCAGTTTGGATTTTAGAGCAAACTAAGAAGCGAAGAGCAGTTTTAGGGAATGACTTTAAGAATGTCTGAATTCAGTGACCAGATCCAGCCACCAGAGAAGAGCAGCCTAGATGAACTTTGTCTTTTTATGTGACCTTTTTTGAGCACTTTAAAGAGATCCCACTAGATTCACTGTTCGGGTGTGGATCTGAACCATCCCTCCAAGGTTCATGCATGGAAGGCTTGGGCTCCCGTGCAGCAGTGTTCAGAGGTACAGCTTTTGGGGTATGGTTAGACCTTGGCTGCATTCATCCATTGGTGGATCCACAATTTGATGGCCTACTGGGAGGTGACAGAAACTCTTGAGGTGGGACATTGGAGGCTTGCCCCTCGGGACCACATATCTTATTCCGGCCCACTTCCTTTTTTCTCTCTTCTTTTTTTCTTTCTCTCCTCTCTCTTCCCCCATCCCTGTTTCTCTGGGAGGCAGAAGCCCCCCTCCCCCCATTCCTTTACCCCATCTGCCATGAGACAAGCTTTCTGCTGTCCCAGCACATGCTCCCAGCCATGATATTCTGCTTCTCCGCAGATCCTGAAACAAAGACATCACCTTACCACAGACCAAAAGCTGTGAAACTGTGAGCCAAAACATTACAAATCTTCCCTTTCTGAAGTTGTTCTTCTCAATATTTTGTCACAGCATCAGAGTGCTAACACATTCATGTTCATTTTCCACAACAGGATCAACACAAAAATGAATGGAGAAAAATAGAGGAAAAGGAACAGGAACCATCTTTGGTGGGGGAAGTGAATTGCTAGTCCAGGATTATCAAGTGTCCCTATTTAGATGGATGGAGGTTCTAAAATAAATGTGAATGAAAACAGAACTACCAAAAAAGGGCAGTCTAGTTATTTTAGACAAGATAGAAGTAAATAAAACAAGAAAAATATAATGGAATTGGGTTTCACATTCATTATGATCATCAAATTATTGTTTCCTAAGTTTGCTGTATGTTGCATGGCTGAATGAGACAGAGAGCAGCCTCGAACAGAAGTTCTAGTCCACCCCTCCCCCCCCAACAAAGTAACAAAATAAAAAGTAATAACCATCTTGGGAAAATCACAGAAAGTTAACCGTAATCTTGTAGATCATGAGAACTTTTAAGAATCTAGAAAATATTATGCAAAGGCAAACCATTTGCATAAAGATGGTACTTCTTCACTTACAAGATGTAGGTGATTATTCCTACAGACCACATGTCCACCTCCGGCCCGTAGGCACAGCCTCTAAGAATTTCAGGTGCTGCAGAAAGAGTGAAAACTGTATTAAATTGGAGCTGGCAATCATCAGTCACTTTTTCGTAACAACCAATAAGGAAGAAACAAATTCAACAAAACTTCAAAATCCCTTCATAACCAATCTTCTTTCTCTAGACAGGGATATGAGACTACAAATTCTTGCATCTATTTTAGTAGGGGAGATTATCACCGCGTGTATTTGGGCTACATATAGTAATACTATTAAATGTAAGATTTTTCATTGGAACCTCATGTTATTGCTCAAATCAGAGGCATATCTCTACTACAAAAGATTCTAAACTTCAAAGGGGGCTTTGTAAAAAGAAAAAGGAAAACTGAAAGCTCAGCAGAGTAAGAGGTGGGGTGGTGGAGATAATTATGCTATTACACTTTGTAATCCAGAGCTGCTGGGAGCAGGGGATATCCAGTGAGTAGTGTCCAGGGCAGATGGGAAGAAAGATGGCCAAATCGCTAATGCTTTGAAGATTAGAACAGGAGTTGGGGACAGCTCTGGCACAGGTCCTGGCCTTGAGAGCTGCGTGTAAGTCTCCAGAGAGAAGCTGGACCCAGTTCTTTGTGTACAATGCTGCTTGTATTAGCCCTATCTACTGTTATGTAAAGGAAGGACTTCTAAGCCAGGAAATGACTCTGGAGAGGAAAACCACTGATATTTTATCGTCTACCTTAAAGCTGTGAAAGTTGCAAGTTAACCAACTAGGTGTAGTCGCCTACAGTGCAGATTGGGAGTGTTGTCCGCCTAACTAACGAAGGAAGACAGGGGTGAGGGCGCGGCCATCTGTGGGGAGATCTGCTGTGACTTACAGCCCAGAGCAGGTATTCTGCTATTTTGAATGGAAGTGCTGTAGGTGCCGGTGGACATCCTGAGGAAGGAGCTACGTGATGAATTCCAAGAGCTCTTTTGAGGGAGGCCTTGGGGACAGGACGGCACGTTCCTCTTCAGGGGGGTGGGCGGTGGGGCTACAGAGCAGGTGAACCTGATCCTTCATCCACACAAGCTAAAATGTCAAATTTGGTGTAGACTGTCAGCCTGAGTTTTCTGGAAGGAAGCTGTCTTTATGGAACTCTGAATTCACTGGAAGGATTACTGCACTTCTCATTGATTTATTTCACTTGTATCCTCTACTTCACTCTTTTCCCATGAGCATTTTCTCTTCCCTTTAGAAACTGTGCCACACAAAATACAGGAGATGAAGCCCCTGCTCTGTGCTATGATGGTGTGTGTACCACGTGTGGCCCAGTACACCGAAGAGCAATTCAGCATGGGGCACTCTGCAAGAACTGTAGCTGGTCCACGAAGTTGTTTCTTATCTACAGTTGATTTATTCCCCCACAATTTTCCTTTTAAGATTTAATTAACAGAATTAAGAAAAATTCATGGCCAAGTGTTAATATCTTTCATTCTGTCAGGTTAGCCTTCATTTCCTGGGGCAGTCTGCGCTGCACAAAAGGTACCCATGAGCCCCAGCAGTCCTGACTGTGAACTCTCTCTTGCAAATGTTTTGTTTATGGCAGTGGGGAGGAAAACACCCAGGGATTAGGCTGCTATTCTGGGAGGGCTGCTGCTGCCTGCCTTTATTTCTAGCAGTTCTAGACAGGAAGCTGGCTGCATGCATATTGAGCAGGGGTGTTTAGTATGCATTAGTCCTTCCCGGTCAGATCTTCACATCAATGATTCCTGTCTGGTTGGAAATGTTATGGAGCCCCATACCGATATTTAATCATAAACCCAGAAATATAGTGAGATGAATCTTTCACGTTTTCTGAGTCTTAGCTCTTTCTACCTTTCATCTTCAAGTGAATTGGACTAGCTGCTTTCCAAGTGTACTTTGAATTTTAACCTGCCTCCTAGTGTGAGATTAGTAAAAGATTACTGATCTTTCAAACAACAAGAGCGGACAAGTCCGAGCATTGTAACTCACAGAAGGTGCAGCGTTTCCTGCTTATCCTGCTAGTGTGGTGCTACTCCTCTCATGAAATTAGCCCTCTTGCTGGAGAAAGTCATCCTAGCAAGGGCCAAGTGTTTGCTCTGGTCACTTTTCATAGCTCTTGGCCCATGAATATGTGTGACAATGTAACTTGGATTCACTGTAAGGAGCCTAAGAATTTCTCTCCCAACAAGCCAGTATCTGATCTTCCTTCACAGCAGAGCATACAACCGTACTCTTCTGAGGCGTTTCATCTCCTATGAAGGCATGATGCTACCAAGAGAATACATCGGTGGTGTGAAAGGCTGAACTTGCACAGTGAGACTAAAGCAATACAAAAATATTATTCTTGGACTTCACAAAAGATTTCTCTCATAAACGATTTTTTAAAAAGGAACTTATAATATCTTAATCAAAATATAAAACTGATGTGAAAAATAACCTAGACTGCTAGGCCATTGTCAATAGCCTTCAAATATTTTCAATTACTCGCCAGGATGACCTTGACTTTCTTCAGAATCAGCAGAATAAACTCTTAAAAAAATCTGCCTGAACACTTTCCAAGAACCAAAAGCTCTTCAAATAGCTTTTCAAATAAATTCAGGCCCTTGCCCTCCCGTGTGTCAAGTCTCCGAGCTCTAAAATGTCCTCATAGGTGATTCTATTAATTTGCGTTCTTAGAATAAGAAGTGTGGGGTACTTTGAATTTAGTTCAAGAAAAGATACGAACTAGTCTATATTTTAATGCTGCAAGCACTTAGCTGTCCTTCATATCTTTCCTCATCTCATTACCAAAACAACAAACAAAATTAGGGGAGAAGAAATCATTTCCAGGTACAAAACAGTTATTTTAACAATGTCCTTTAGCGAATGGAGGCATAGAACAGTGGTTGAGTGCTTGCCCGCAATATGAAAGACCTGGGTTCAGTCTTTAGCACCCAAACCAATGGCATAATCATATCTTTTAAAAGCCTTATAGTCATATCTTCTGAGTAGTCAGTAGTCATTGATTTGTCTGGGTGCTAAGTAAGTGAAAGTTGCCTGTTGTGTCCTCAAATCACCTCATTATTCACATAATTCCTCACCGAACACTGAAAGCGCCAGAGCTCCCAGAATGCTTCCTATTCCAGTCTCCATGGGTAATTTTGGTAAATGGCTTTAGAATTCCCAAGATGCCCAACATCCCCCTTAAAAAAGCAATTTAAACTGTATATAAAATTATATAAATATTCAAATTTTGTGGTGTTTATTCACCAGCCCACCACCTAGACCACGGATCCCCAACCCCAGGGCTGAGGTCTGTGGCCTCAGACAGAAGCGCATGAAGCAGGAGGTGAGCACAGAGCAAAGCTCCACCACCTGTCACAGGGCTGCTGATCTGACAGGAGGTGGGGCTTTGCTCCTGGATCCCTTCTTGCTGGTGCTCACCTTTTCAAAGCTGTCCTCCCAACAGCCTACTGCATAATGGATAACCCCCAACCCCACTCCTGGTCCTGGTCTTTGGCAGAATGATCTTCAACTAAACTAGTGTCAAAAGGGTTGGGGACCACTGACCTAGACCACAGAATGCTGATCTTTTAAAACAAATATTACAGAATAGTAGATGATTTGGGGGAGGTGATGGTACCATTAAAACATCCATAGAATGAAGGTCCACCTAGAGATTGCAATGAATTCTATTTTACCTAATAAAATCACTGTATTCAGTTCTGGAAATGTTCTCGATGTTGAAAGCATCAAGTACGGCCTTTGACACACAAACAGGGACACTTGGTATTAGAGTTTTCCTTCTTTTCCTAATACTTTCATTTCTTCAATGCCCTACATGAGCTGCATGAACCTTTTCTACTTACTAAGTAAAAACTACAGCATAGCATTCTTTACCTGAAGACTTTTCATGCTATGTTAATTCTTTTGAGAAAAACACATTTGTAGGGGACCTCAGTCTCCTACAATAAAATTAATAGATTTATTCATTCACTCATCAGTTTGTCAACTACTTATTACTCTCTGCTGTCTAATAAGAATTGAGTGTGCAGAAGGCTGCTGACAGCTTAGGATGGGATTAAGGAGACTAGGTCCCGGCTGTCACAAAGCTTACATTTTGTATGGGGAAGTATGCTAGTCCCCTTCCTATTGCTGAGACAAACTACCTGCTACTCTACTGGAAGGAGGACAGGTTTATTTGGGTCATGGTCTCAGATGCTTCAGTTCATGGCTGCATGTCTCCAAAGCAGAAACAGTTGATGGAAGAACATGGTGGGAGAAAGCTGTTCAATCCTTCAACCTATGGCAGCCTGGACAATTGAGAGGGGAGGGATGCAGACAGAGTTGGAGACAGCAGGTAGGATCAGACACAGGAAGAGGATTCAGGACACCCTTTCGAGTCAGCACCCAGTCACCGTCCCTTCAACTGAGACTCACCCCCATCCCTGGATTAAGCCACAGATGACTATCGTGCTCCATTGCTCCAGTCACCTCACAAAAAACTCCACTAATGCACACATGAGGACATTTTATATTAAAACTATAGCAGGATGTAAGTTCATTTTAAAAAGCAGAAACGCACGAAGAAAGGCAAAGTAGTAACTGGAAGTGCCTGGAAGGATGGACTCTTCAGTGGGAGGTGGCTGGTCACAAATGCCCAGAGAGATTCCAAGAGGAAGCAAAGTTTGAGCTGAGAAATGAAGGGCCTAAAGAACTTAACTAGGCAAAGGAGGAAGGGCAGTGGTTGAGGGAGGAGAGAGAAAGTTGCAAGTAGAGAAAACACCCAGGCAAAGGCCCTGTGGTTGGGGCAAGAAGAACTTTTTAAACAACCTAAATGAAAAAACATATGTCAAAGTTGGATTGACTCTTATCAGCAGTGCAAAAATAACAAGAACAGTGATTAATTGAAAGGGCGTTCAAAAAAATGAAAAAAAGCCAGGAGGGTGGAGTGTGGCCCAGGTGTGCAGCAAGGTCCAGGTATAACGAGCTCCTGTGAGGCAGGCAGGGGCCACACTGCAGATCCAGGGTCAGGCTTTTGTTTAACTTCTCTGCTTTCATTTTAGCAACCTAAAACATTTGAGGAAAAAGAGTCTTTGCACATCTTCAAGTCCGACGCTGGCTTTCCAGAACTACTCTCCCTGCCAGAGCTGATAGGAAGCCATGGTGGGATTTTTCACTGCAGAGGCTTCTCTTGAATGCAGGAGAGATTTGTGGGAGCCACAAAAATCCATTGAAGCCGCCAGGTGGGGGTGGCGCGTGCTTGCACTCCCAGCACTCTGGGAGGCAACCCGAGGCAGGAGAATCGCAAGTTTGAGTTCTGCCTGGGCAAGTTTGTGAAAACCTTATCTCAGGTTAAAAAGCAAAGAAAAAGAAGAAGAAAGAAGAAGGAAGAAGAAGGAGGAGGAGGAGGAGGAGGAGGAGGAGGAGGAGGAGGAGAAGAAGGAGAAGAAGACGAAGAAGAAGACGAAGGCGGCTGAGTGTATAGCTCAGCAGGAAGGCCTAGAGAGCCCTGGGTTCGCTGCTCTCTGGTACTGGGGTCCGGGAGTGCGGGGAGCCCCTGCTGTGCTGCCGGATTGTGCTTCATACTGGGGACTGAGCCTAGAGTCCTCACGCTACGGCCGCAGCCCATTGCATTTTTTGATTTTGAGACAGGGTCCCACGAAGCTGCTGACCTGCCCAGGCTGGGCTCAACGTTGCCGTGTTTCTGCCTCTGCACCCCCACGGTTCTGAGATTTCAGGCCTGCGCCGTCAGGCCCAGTGGCGCCCTGCATTTCTAACCCAGCCTCTAAACTGGGCCTTTGCGGAACCGAGGTGTGCGGGACCAGAACAGGAGCAAGGGAGCGGAGCGCTGGGGGCGAGGCTGCAGGGAGCGCCAGCGCAGGAGTCGGACACTCGGCGCCCGTCCCTGTTCCTGCCCTGCCCCAGAGGACCAGCGCGCCCCGAGCAGCTGCCTGGGAGGAGCGCCCGCAGCCCGCCGGGCTCCAGGCGCCGTCGGCGCCGTCCTCAGCGGCAGTACCGTGGGCAGTTCTCTGTCCAGCTGTCTCCTACATCGGCCAACAAAAACCCACCACCTGTTAAACGCGCGAGAGCTGCAGGAGGGGGAAGCGCCCGCCACACCGACAGCAGGCAGGACGCCCAGCGGCTGCTGCGAGGCGCCCTGACAAGCGCAGCTGGGACCGGAGCCTCCGTCAACTTCCGGGGGCAGTGCTGGGCCTCTCGCGGGGCCTTGTCTGCGCCTGGACGCGATTTCCCCAACGCTACCGATGCTACACCAGCCACGCTGTGAGTCTCGAGGACTGAGCGTGTTCCCGAGGCTTCTGTCACTTAGCTACCTGGGACCGAAGATTAGAGCACAAAATGGAAAAGTTTTAAGGATGTTTTGGAGCACAGCCGTGCTCTTAGTGTTCTAAACGTTGTTCCTATGCTGCAAGGCTCTTGGATTTTTACACCTCCGTATCAGTCGAACCAACTCCTGCATTGTTTTTCATTTAAGTTGTTTATAAAGTCTTCCTTGCCACATAAATAATGTAATTTTCTCTTTGTATATGTGTCAGTGGGCAAAGACACAGTCTATTTTTCTCTCCTTTGTTTTTTTTTAAATAGCTCCCCCAAGAGAACATTAAATATTTGAGAACACTGCGTGCTTTTGACAGAAGATAAAGGACAACCTATTTTTATTAGTCTCTGAAATTCACTTTTCTGCGGTTCCTCTGAGCCCGCCCCTTTTGAGGTAACTGCCATTTTCTCGCATGCCAATCAGATGGAGTCTTCCAGTCATCCCAGAGTTGTGATGGATGCGGGCTAAGGAGTATTAGCTGTTGAAAAGTTGCCTTTTCATGTCGGTGGGATAAGGGAGAGCATACATAAGAGCTCTTCTCCATGGTAGCATTATGTAAGAATCTCTTCTGTACGTGAAGATGCAAATAAAAAGTCGGAGACTCACAATTTAAATTCTTTTTCATATATTTTCTTAGGGCAATGACTGTGCTTTTTGCTAAGGGAACAATAAGCTTTCTAGCTGATGATTATCAATAATAATTCTTCCAAAACTATATTTTTATTTTATGCACAGCTTTTTAATCTATGAAGAGTTTCAAAAATGGAACATTTCGTGGGTGTTCAGGGCCAAAACGATCCATTTTAAGCAAGTCTTCTGCCCACTTGCCATCAATCACCTCTTCCTTTTGACCTGGTTGCCTTCCCTCATTCCACCCGCACGTATGCAATAATAGAGCTGGATCCTCACCGAAGTTGGGGCCTCTGGCACGGCTGGCTCTGTTCCTGAGGAAGCATCTGGTTGTTACATACCGGGGAAAGCGGAGCCTGACTTTTGGTGGGACAGCCCCCCTGCTAAGGATGCCCGTTCCATCAAAAGAAGACCTCAAACCTCCAAGAGAATATAGGAGTGAGAGGGTGGCATTGGCGACAGATGCTTCTGGCTCAGATTTATCTGCCTCCTTGGGCCCAAATCCACTTGGTTAACTCTAAGTGGCTGCTCTAACCTTCAATAAAATGCCTACTTAGAATAATAGATAGCTTTTTCACGGTGTTAATTACTATCGTTCATTATGTATCTGTTGGGTCACACCAGATTAACAGGACTCTTCCCTGTCCCCTGACTAATAGCCCTACATTGTGACAGCTGACCCAGTCGGCTTTTGCGAGCACTCCCTAAGCCAAGGAATGACAGCTCCTTCTACTGCTGATGGGATTAGGTGTTAGGATATTCTTTTGTATACTGAGCCCAATATCTGTGCCTTGTAACACCCATCCATAGTCCCTTGTTGTGTTCTCTGGAGAGTCCATTACTATTTGAAGTTATCCAAAGAACGAATGTAGTTTCTTCTGTTTTCTCTAGTCTTTTAAGAACAGTGCTGTTAGAGATCATTCTGGGTGTCTCCTTTTCCACGTTGGGAATGCTTGAAATCCCTATATGCTCACAACACCGCATCTATACTAACACCCACGTCCCTGCCCCTAAACTTCTGGCACATCCTTTCCACCCACATCTTTTCCACTTAGGTATCTAGTAGACATCTCAAAACAAACGAGTCCAGACCTGTTGTTCCAAACGACAGTTCCACCTCAGTAAATGGTAGCTCCATTCTTCCAGGTGCTACACTTCTTCCTTCTGCCACCCTGTTGTGCTCCAGCTAACCAACCTCCTTGCTAGAACTTAAAGACACCCAGGTGCTTTCCTGCCTCAGGCTGTGTGCTCTGTCTCCTCCACTGAACATTTCGTTCCCTAGGTTTGCATGTTTCTATGTGCCCTGCTTTCTCTCTCTCTCTCTCTCTCTCTCACACACACACTCACTCACATAAACACACACACAACATTCAAGTTCTTGCTCAGACATTCCATTCCCTCACGACCACACCCAGCAAATGGTCTCCGGACCACACATTTTAAATTACGACCCAGGATCTTTTCCTGGCTTTATATTGCCACAAAGAAATGATCACCTCTCTCTGTGTAATTTACATATTTATTTCATTATTTGTCTTCTCCCATTAAAACATACTATTCCTAAAGGGGGGTGGGGGGAGGGTTCTTGCTTTGTTTTGTTTCGTTTTGCTGTTTCCTGCTCTATCTTCAGCAAAGAAGTTAACAGGTCAATAAATATTTAGTAAATGATAAAAAGACTGAATAGCTATGCAACTAAATTCCCCCAAATACACCCCGTTTAGGATAGTGCCACGCCAACGTGAAAACCCAAAGGGGCTCATTTTCCTCCTTCAACTTCCAAACTTCCGAGAAAGCTTAAGGCAAATTTCCCCCCAACATTGCAGTGTCTGTCTTCTCGAGCGTGTAAGAGGATCTCCTGGAGACCTTTCTCCATCAGCCTCACATGCGTGCCCCACCCCAATTCTCCTAGACCTGGCACAATTCACCAGACTCAGCCTCTCCAACCATGCCTGTGACAGATGACGTGGGGACACAGCCTACCCCAGGGAGAAAGGAAGAGTGCGGTTAGGGAGGGAGATGGGCCTCGGGTCCCCTCTCACACTTGCTTTGCACCCACTGCCCTTCCCCTCCCGCTACCTGCGAACCCAAAAGAACTCAAGTGTGCACACCAGTGGGGCCAGGAGAAAATTATAGGGAGTGAAGGTGGCGCTTCGCTATGCATTCAAATCATATTTGTAAAAAGTTCGTCATAAAGAGGGAGTTGCTTCTGTGGGTATTTAATTCCTGGGTGAGGTTATTCTGCACGTGATTAGATTACAGATAACATTTGATTATCCTGTGCTTCGCTGTAGCCATTTATTCTTCTTGAAGTGAACATAAGCTCTAAGAAACTATATTGAAAGATTTTAGGCTACTGTGTTTTGTTGACTTCACTTAAAAACTTCCTACACTTTCCATGTTACTTACTGCTTCTGTTACAGAAAATGTGCCTTATGGGTTGACATTTGTTTTTCAGAGAGATAAACACAAATCTCTTTGTTCACCTGTAAACTATTTAAAGCTTTGCTGGCATCATGAACTGGCATTAATGGAAGACAAAACTTGCTTCATGGTGCTCTGTCTTCGTGGAAAAAGTGCTTCATTAGTGGTATTTAAAGGAATACATTAAGTGCTGATATGTACATGCCATCTTCAAGTGTTAGATCTACCTGATATAGTCCAATAAACACCCTAAAAAATGGTTCTTATTAAGAAGCTTTTACATCCTTGGAAGTGGCTAAGGAGTTTGTGTCCATGTTTGTGTGTTGAGAAAAATGGATTATTCTGCCTTTTTTATCCTGTTAAATACTGAACTAAAATTTAATCCTTTTTTCCCTGACTATAAAAATATCAGCAACCTATTCCCCCAGCAGCTATTCAAGGGAATCTGAGATTCCTTGATCAGCCCGTCAGGGCTGTTTACTTGAAGGGCTCATTTCTGTCCACAGATAAAACACAAAACAACGAACCTCGAGCACACAAGGGGCACTGACAGATCAGATGCTAAAACTGACTGAACCAACTCCAGCACCTTTCCTCTTTCACTCACATCCTGAATTTTATTCAATTATTTCTTATTTTGTAGAAATCTTTCCCCATGTCATTTTATGTTTACTTAGTAAAAATGTCAACAAAACTATTATTTGAAAAACCAACTAGGTCTTTAATCTTTCTGCCTTTTTAATGTAATGGTTGACTTTTCTAATATTTACCTTTCCTTTTTAGAAGCTATCATTCACGTTGAGTTTAAAAATCTAGGAAACACTAGGAAAGGGGATGACGAGAAGGTGGGAACAGAAAAGGGAAGTAAAATGCAGTATGTAGATACAGCAGTTCTCCAAGTTGAAGGCAATTGTCATGTATCATAAATACAAAGGAATAAAAAGAATAGTTTTGGGAAAATCAATATAATAATAGTCTATAGTAAAACATATCATTAAAATTCTGTAGCAAGGTGTCAAAAAATCTAGAAAACTAATAAAAATCTATCACAAAACCATAAGTTCAGAAAATATGAAAGTGAGTTACACCTAAAGAGAACATTTTGAAAATGTGTCATTTATGTCAAAACAATAACAAACAAAAATTATGATAGAGATGATGTCATTTCAAAGACTTGGAACATAATTTCCCAACTATTAGGACTGTTGTGAGGACGAAACAAAAAAAAAATCACAGAAACTGAATGAAGAAATCGATAGATGTTAATAGTTATAATAAAGGTGATGATGAAATACTAATAATTACTGTAATTATACTTATAATAGCTATTATGTATTTCCTGTTTTCAGTTGTGAGGAATTAGAACATGAAATAAGAACTTTACGTGTATTATTTATTCCTTATCTTAATTGCTAAGAACTTTACATACATGATCTTGTTTATTCCTTATCACAGCCCTATGGCACGAGTGCCATGATTCCCATGGGAGAGCTGAGGAGACTAAACTTTAGAAGTTTTCATTAATGTATTCGAGGTGACTCCCACAGTAAGATCCAGCCACCTGGATAGTAGAATGTGATTCACACGAACAATAACACAGCCACCACAAGAGCAATTAGCAGTCTATGCCTGTGAGCAGCAGGCCAAGAAGTCAACATACAGTCAACCCATGCCTCTAAGCCACCCTCACAGTGTGTGGTGAAGGCAGATTATGAAAGCTACATGGCATGCCTTAGCATGCATTGAAATTAGACATGTGATTTGAGTATTCATCATGTTCGTGACATTCACTTTTATGAGTCCTTTACGATTTGTTGATCCATTAGAAGGTATCATTTGAGAGCATCTTTAAGGGAGAGAGGATGACACAATCTCTTTTACCTGTGACCCCACACTTTGGTCTTGTTTGTTCTAACCATCATCTATCACATCAGTTCTTTATCACTTGTGATAAGAATGGCAAAGCTCATCAGTTACAAGGCAGTGTCAGTTTTCAAGGCTGAGACAGCCATAGCCTGAATATACAGAATAGAAAGTTTCTCTACATAGAAACTCTCAGAACATTATTTATCTGCACTTGCAAACTCTAAGCACAGCTATTTTTGCTGATAGTGGCAGCTCATTCTTCCATAGTTCATAATTAGTTTTCATCTTGGTTTAAATAAAAATACAACATATATTTCCCATCACTAAAGCCTGGGAATAGCAAAATACTGTTATTCTTAGGGGGTTTAACATGTGAAACATTTTATATACTAATATTTCATCTGAATTATGCCAATAGACTGTCTTAGAAAATGATGAGATCTTGGCAAATGTTGAAAGAAAATAAATTCTTAATAGCTCCTGGGCTGTGAAAAAATAGAATTTAAATAAACATAGAAGTACATATATGAACACACATAGTTGAATTGACTAAGTTTGGTTTCTTTTGTAACCTAGCAGTTTTCATTTCTGGTCTATGACTGGGACGGCTAACTGTACGTTCATTAGAAGCCATGACCCCTTAGGTTTCTGTTTAAGACCCATGTCTTTTCCCAGTGACAGGACGTTGAGCATGTCTCAGTGCTGAACTCTTCATGGATGGTTTTGGAGCACTGGGTATTTGTTTCATTTATCTGAACCTCAATTTTTAATTTTTGGCCTGGAGTTGGGATTTGACTGTTCACAGTTCCTAGAAAATGACAGTATTTTCTTAAACATGAAGCATTTGTGATTTTTTTCTTTTCTAATCCCTTGTAAGAGAGCCCTCTCTTATTAGTGGCCTGGGGCAAAGGCTCTATGAAATGGGTGGCTTTTCTTTCAGATTTCCTGAGAAATGACAGATGGTATAACAGAAACACTTGCTGCCTCAAAAGATGCTATTCAAAGAGACTTCCATTAAAACTAGAAATTACACATGACTCACGTAAGGACGATTGATCTTGGATGCAACCACCCTTATACAGCAATTAGAAAAGCTCAGACTTCCCCTCTCTGCAAGATTATGGCCTCAGACACCTTTCCAAGTTAATGTAACATCTCTGTAGTATAAATACTTAAAAGTTTTCAATACAGTTTGACGTTTTGACATCATAAAAACTTTTGGGGCTGCAGAGAGATTTCCCCTCTTGGTGGTAGTTAATTATTTTTCTTTATTTTTTTTTGAGATAGAATCTCTCTGTAGCCCAGGCTGGCCTTGGACTCAGGACAATCCCCCTACCTCAGCCTCCCAGTTGCTGGGATTACAGGAGTGTGCCACCTTGCCCAGCTTCATATGGTGCTGGGGAATCAAACGCAGGGCCCTGTGCTTGAAAGGCAGCACTTTAATCGCTGTGCCATTCCTCCAGACCAATCAATCTTAAAGATAGTGCACCCCCACCTTTTGGAGCATGCATCACTCTGATATGCAAACTAACCAACTCTAAGTGCCCTCTATCAGGCCCCAAGATCCCAGGAAGCAAGATTGAAATCCCAGGAAGCAAGATTTTTCTGCATTAGTCACCCTAGGGCAAAGTGGCAGGCCTCTAGGGGAGAGCCTCTAGAGCTTGGAGCCCTCCAAAGTTATTCAAAAGATCCAATCTTAATCTAGTCACACTTGACCATTACCTTGCCTTTCTTGGGAAACCCCAATAAAAGCTGAGGCCTAAACCTCCCCACTCTTCTGCCTCCTGACCATACTGGTATCTTCCCCATGAGTCTTGTATATGGACCGTGTGGTCCATGTTTCCTATCTCTAGAACCTGTGTGTGTGCAAGGTCTGTTCACTGTACTATATCCTCAGAACATTTTTTTTTTAATATTTTTGATTTTGAGATAGGGTCTGGCGAAATTGCTCAGGCTGAGATTAAATCTATGATCCTGCTGCTTCAATTTCTCAAAATGCTGAGATTGCAGGCTTGGGCCACTAGGCCTGGCAATAAACCCTCTCTTTCCATCCTTGTGGCTATTCTCTGTAACCTCTGGTGGGCACACCTGACTGTTTATATCATAACAGAATACAAGCCATCTCTGGGTAAAGTCACAGTGATGGCTCTTATCGGGGGTCTCACTTCCAACTCTTTCTATAGATGGACAGTTTCTTTTCCATCTACCTGCTGTTGGGAAAACATGTCCAGCTGATTATAGCACTTACATGCCCCACGGGGAGAAAGAACTGGAGTTGAGGTGATCCACATTTTGTATTTTAGATTACCTGAAAGTGAGCTGATTTTTACATGAAAGATGAAGATGAATACTCACTTTTATATTAAGATTTGTTTCCTTGAACTTGGATTTCACCTCTGGCCTAGGTCGACTGCTTCTCGCGCTTTGGTGACAGTGTGACTTCTGTTTTACCCTAACTCACGTCTCCTGGGTTACTATATAAAAGGAAAACCTCTAAAATCCTGCTTCTGTCTATATTCACTTTGAAGTAGCACTTCAGACTATCTCTTTTGGGTCAGAAACATGTTTGAATAAATATGGTATGATTTGTACAAATGTGTATAATTTCCATGTTGCTCTTGTATGTAACATATCGACCTTACTCATCTTGTACTGCCGAGCCTGCTACAGTCCATGGACAGGCAATGCCATGTGAGGCTAGCATTTTAGGGTCCATGGCGCATTCCCACTTAGCCTCTGGATCCCAGGATGGCCCTCTGAGGTAAGCAGGTTCCACCCACCCCAGCCTTCTTCACTGTTTTTACCTTTTTTTTTTTTTTTTTTAGCACTACTGCAAGTTCTCCTTTTGGCTGAGCTGTTGCAGTAGCAGAGTGGAAGGGTTATCTTGGTCACCGTCACCCACTCAACTACCTCTTGACCCATCCTATAGCATAAAGGATGCAGGAAAAAAATATCCACTGGACCAAAACTAGGACAACAGAGGAAATAGTCCTCCATTATGAGATGACATTGCCTACTAAAATGAGACTGTTTGTGTCAAAGGCTAGTTACAAAAATAAAACTATCACTTGATATAAAAAATGATTAAATTTCTAAGTAATTAACATATACTGCCCACTGAGAATCTAAGAAGGGAGAGTAGGACATGTATAGTCTTCTGTTATTAGAAAAGCTAATAAAACAAATTTATAATAGCTCTCTAATGTGTTTTCTTTCCATCTCTTTCCCTCTCAGATCCATCTGTCATAATGCTTCATAGTACAGATATTTAGAAAATACAGACTTGATTCAAAACACTATCCTGATTATAAACCTTTGTGGTATTACTATTGCCTAACAAATCATCTGACTTCCTCAGCAAGATGTGCAGATGTTTTAGAAACACAGTCCATCCTACCTTTTGAATCCATCTGTACCTTGGTACCAAGGAATTCGCTTTCCATTGGTGCCAGGCAGCAAGGTGATAATGAGCCTCTGACCTTGCAGGTGCGGCTACTCCTCCGCGACTTTGTTCTTCCTAAGCTTATGACGAAGAATGACCCACGGACGCCCCTCCAGTGCTGGCTCCTACTCATCCTTCAGTGTACAGCTCAGATCACCCCTCGCCCCCCTTGAAAGATAACTTCAGCCAGGATTCATAGTTCCTTTCATTTTGTATCTCTGAGCCTTTGGCTCAGATTAATATAAAACTCATCACAACACACTTTGATTTACTGCTACAGGCCCTTCTTATTTTAAAGCCCATGAAAATCACTAAAGAACAAGACCATATTGTGTTTATCCTCGTAACTTCGGTGGCTAACATGGAGTCTATCAGACATTCACTGTTTATCAGTGAATGAATCATTCTTTCATAAAATGACCACTCTGTCATGCTGTAAGAAAGAGCTGCTCTCCTTGGTGTCATTCCAGTCTGTGAAAGGATGCTACATGCTCTTAGTCACAGAAGGGACTTCCGAGATCACTGGAGTAGAGCTTCTTTAATCAAAAGCTGCTCAGTTCTTAAGAATTGTTCCAAACTACCCACCCGCTGGGAATATTAGTGTTTGGTATTAGATAATTATTATTAAATTGTCCATTAGCTTTCTTCTCATGGAAAATCCTTAATTTATCATTCCTAATTATCTTTCAATCCTTTTAATTGGTAAGCAATTAGGGATGCTAAATGGTAGTTAGCACATGATGCTAAATTCAGGGTTTCCTGCCACAGACTCGGAGACTTCGAGGCATGAAAGGAATACAGAAGGAGAAAGTAAGATGAGACGCATCAGAAGTGGGAAAAGTACACGTGGCACCAGGAGGAGGGGAAAGCCGTAGAGCCATTGCCGCATGACAATCCTACAGTAGAACACCAGAACAAAACAAGAGGATGTCCGTATAAAGTACGGCATGGAAAAAAGGTCTTCACACATCTTTTTCTAGGCATGGGAAATTTGCTTAAGTCTATGGCAGAGGAGACAAGTTGCCTATCCTAACTTTGCTTTTTATTTTTTTAAATACTAGGGAATGAATCTAGGGCTTGAACATACTGGGGAAGTGTTCTACTCCCGAGCTACACCCTCAGGCCCTACCCTCATTCTTAATGCTGCTATAGAATGAATGTGTGACTCAAAATTTAATATAAAATCCAGGCTCTGGGGCAGTGATTAAACCATGAGGGTAGAGCCCTCACGAGTGGGCTTGGTGTTCTTATGAAAGAGGCCCAAGAGAAAACATCAACTTTTTACCACATAACCAGAACATAACCAGAAAGTTGACCCCTAATAGACACTGAATGTTTTAGTGACTTGATCTTGGACTTTTTAGTATTCAATTCATGAGCAATAAATTTGAATTATTTATACAGAAAGCTAACAACTTAGGGTGTTTTGTTACAGCATCCTTAAGGGACTAAGACATTTAGTAATAGAATTTATTTGGGAAACTAACATATCTAACTATTTCAGAAATAGCAGCTCCTAGTGAAAGTAGAGATTACGACCAAGTACAGCCAGTACGATGTAAGTGCTGGTGACATGTAAGTATCATGAGAGTGCAGAACTTTGCAAAGACCTTTCTCCTTTCTGCTATGTTGAATGCTGCTACTGTAGACTAAGGTGACGCCGTGTGTCTGGGACACTGACCCACAGAACCTGCAGAGCCACAGTTGTGGAAGCCATTTAAACTGCCCAGCTCTAGACGTGCAGCATGAGAGGAGTCAGCGTGGAGCTTGTGTAATCCATGGTTCTTTGGAGTTTTCTGAACTTTCTACTAACCAACTACTCTTGGCTTCGAATGGCTCAGGATTCAGAACAAGAATCTTTGGCTCAACGTAAAGATTTAATAGAAAGATAATTATGCCTAATTCTACACAGCTACTGGATTTATTTAAAAAACAGTAAGTTGTAAGGAAATAGTGTTTTAAGTTTACCAGAGAAATTTACTTATTGAAAGGTATAAAATGTCCCCAGGTTATTTTGGCTGGTGATTATCCTCCTATTCCTAAGTGGGTATAAGAGAAACTTCTACCCAGAAGCCATTTTAACAGAGATGTCCTCAAACAGATGTTGGTGAATCCTCCAGAAAGACCAAGTGGTGGTCTGAGTGTCATTTTTCTATGGCTTCATCTTAGAGGCCCACACCAAATTGTAAGTGTTTATAAAGACATTAAAAATTAAAAATATAAAAGCATTAAAATAGATTCCAGTAAGGGTAAAATATCAATCTTAAAGAGCATACCGCAGTACCCTGGGGTTCCACATACTGTCTTCATGAGCACTTGGTGTTCCACAATTTTAGACAGTCCAAAATCAGCTATCAACATAAGAAAAAAAATTAATGTAGCAAATCTCTTTTCAGCTTTTAAAAATGCTTCTGTTCTTCAAAAATAAGAGTTATTTCTGTTTGCTGTTGTATTGAATGATGGAGTCGGTGTGGGAGGGGACAAATTACCTGAGGAGAAACTACCAAATAAATTGCTGCAAAAATTCAAGTCTTTCTTTAAACTGGAGAAAATTATGGCTCCCAAGCACACATACAAATAAATTTATATCTTTGTTTTTTTTCTATAATCTGAGATTTTAGAAAATAAGCTAATTTAATAAAGTAATACAAAATATAATCGTTGGAACAGTTGTGTTTTCTGTAATGGTATTAATTCTAAGATTTATGTGACCATAAACCTAAGGAACCGAAACAAACTCAGCTTTGTAATTCAGAACCTTTAATACATTGGTGGAGACAAAAATTTAGACTTTCATAAATGTCAGGGAAATAAACCATTAAAAGGCTTATTCTGAATGAAAATAAGTCGTATCAGTCCCTAGTTTAATTGTCAGATAAGAGTTTACTCTTACGCGGTGACTGTAAGACTTTTCTAGGAAAAAAATCATTTTTATTTATTCCTCAGAAAATCACCTAGGCAAGATATTATCACCTTGCTAGCATCATGATTTGCTGGTTACATCCCCCCTCCACCCTCTGTTCTCTGAGGAAACATCAGAAACCACTCAAGGCCATTCTTCAAGAGAGGCAGGTGAAGAATGGATGCCGTTTTAGACTTCAAAGAGAAACCACATTTCCACAGAGGTGCCTGGTCCTTATCAGGGAAAACAGCAGGAAGCCCTTCCGAAAGAAAGGCTATCCTGCCTAAATTAGTATCTCTCTGTCCATTTAAAGAAATGTCTTTAAGGATCAAATCTTTGAAAGTGATGTCAAAGGCAATGGGAGCTCCCTGCTGTCCTCTGCCTTCCAGGAGTGATTATGGGAACAAGCTGACTGCCCAGCAGGACTCCCCGAGGTCTGTTTTTTCCTTTATGTTCTCACATTCATAAAGCACATTCATTTGGTTGTCCAGCTCTGAGCGATTCCATGATAGAACAACTTAATTTTCAAAGGTGCTAACACTTGGAAATGCAGCAAACACAACAGCTTAGTGCTGTAAAGGACAGCGCCAGGGGGGCAGGGCCCTTCAGAGGGCTTGTACAGGCTCTTCAAAGAGACTTCATGTAAAATAAGTTTTACTTTTTATTTGAAAATCAATGCTTACCTTGAAAGTTATATGGAAAACAACATTTAATAGAATTAATTTTCCTAAAATTTTAATTTTGCCTTAATTTTTCATAAGATTTCTTTGGGTAGATCAGAATTCTCCCAAGTTCTTTGCACTTGTTCATAACATTTATTAGCACAGGGGGAAGGAAGGAAAAGGGTTAGTTTTGGGAAAAGTCTTGTAGCATACTGTATAATAGGTTTCATCCATATGTTATCATATTTTAAGGTTCTGGAAAGTCCTGCAGGAATAAAGGTTTTTTTAAAGTTGGAATTTCCTAGCTTATTGGATGAACTATAGCACCCCCACCCACACCAAAGAGTTATTATTGTCCCCACTGAGACACAAGTATGCCACTTTGGGAAACACAGGCCTTAATTTATATCTGTTCCTATTAACAAATGGCTCAGCATGTAGATTCACTAATATGTTCTGAGTATTTTGTGTCAAAGTTCCTGATTATCTAAAACTAAGCTCCAAATAATTCACAGAATGAAAATTAATACGCAAAAAAGAGAAATGCTTGTGTTCGCATTATTTCCTTATGAGCTTCTCTATAAAACACAAGGTCACCTCCCGAGGTCCTGATCCTTGCTAAGAGCTCTGATTCCTACGTGTGACCACCAATGAACACAAACTTCCCAAACTCCTCTAATTTCCAAATTGACTTTCTAGAAGGAGCACAAACTTCTAAAGCAAAGCATTATGCCTCCATAGTTACACTGGTGGAAGTTGGGCAGAGGTGACACTCCAGAGAGCAGAATTTTAAAATTTCACAGAACTAATTTCTTCTGCTTTAGGGGATGGAGGAGTGGCACAGTGGTTAAAGCACCTGCCTTGGAAGTGGAAGGCCCTGAGTTCCATTCCCCAGAACCACATAAAGCTGTGTGGTGGCACGTGCCTGTGATCCCAGCACTCAGGAGACTGAGGCAGGTGGATTGTCCTGGTTCCAAGGCCAGCTTAGGCTACACCAGTGAGTTCAGGACTAACCTGAACTACAGAGCAAGACCCTGTCTCAAAAATTTTTATTTCTTCTGCTTTAGAAAAGGCATTGTGAAACATAAGCGAGTGTTCTTACCAATTTTGAGAGGTGCATCTGGGGCTGGAGTTGCATAGAGAAGATTCTCTGGTTTGAGATCACGATGGACAATTCCGTTTTCATGTAGGTACTGTATACAGGGAAAATAAGTGACCCATATATCATTCTATTTATAGTTCCAACATTCACATTGAATCTTTTGAGAAGTATTACAATTTTACATGATTTGACAACACACACATATGATTTAGAGTAAATATCACAAAGGCAAATGTGTTTTAAACTACACATATAAATGAATAGCTTATGAGAGCTAGCTAGGCCTGTATCTTAGTGGTAGAGAAGATGTCTAGCATGCATGAATTCCATTCCCAGACCACCCTACAAACGAATGATTATGTAGTGAGCTAACATAAAACTCAGTTTAAATTTAGAATCAGTTCCCCCAATAATGTATTTTCTCCTTGGGCAGCATTACAGTTCCATTTCGGCATACTACCATATCAATTGGAATTGACTATTATCATAATAAAGTCAAGACTCTGTGTATTGCGATTTGTATAGTTTATATCTTAAAAGCATAACTGCATAATCTTAGAAACTCACAAAGAATTTATAATTATTCTTAAAATGGACATTTACACGCAAGTAGCTGTTACACAGAAGTATCTTTAATAGTGTTTGATGATGCTGAATGTTATCAAGACTTTCAAGACCTAATACAGACTTTGCTATAGAAATTAAGTTATATTTCTCATGGGTCTTCCAAATCACTTCTAGCCACCTGTTCATTTTTAATTATTTTATAAAATTCCCTGTAATCACTCTTGTCTCGCTGTAAACAATGAAGTCTTACCTGACGACCTGACTTCCCTTTTCTAGTTCCTCCTTCAAATGTCTTTTCGTCAATTCAGCTCTTCTTCAAAAAGTTGCCTTGGACATTTTCAAGCATCAGTATGTGTATACAAAGAGATATCTCTGGTTTCCTCAATTTTCTTACTATCTGTGCTATTCATATGATTTGTCTACACTCTTGCACATAGTGTACCTTTGAGATGTTTCTGCTTATCACTTCACTGTGTTCTATTAAACTCCTGCACCCATGTACTGAGAGCATCCTTATTAATTTTGTTATTCCTTTTGATGGTCATGTGAGATATTTTTAAAAAATTACTTCAGTTGTGATGGATAAGCTCAGTGGTCAACATGGCTGGCTGAGGAGCCACCTGAGGAACTGTTAATAAAGCACATGTCTCTGTGTGTCTAGGGAGGTCACGGAGGGATGACCTTGGGTAGTCATCTGACCCCTGTGCCCTTCTTCTCTGGCACCGTTCTGCTGTGCTTCCTGTCAAAGCATTTCTGCTCCCTTGCCCTTCTATTATGTTTCTGCCTCGGAGCGGGTAGACCATGGACTGCATTCTGAAACCATGCATCAGATAATCTCTTCTTTAGGTTGTGGATGTCCAGTATTTTGTCCAGCAACAAGACAGCGGATGAATACAGCAGTAATACACTTAATAGCTCTTGCATATTTGGGTAGTTCTACTCCATTTTGTTAGAACTAATTCCTACAAGCAGAATTGGTGGTATGTTAGATGGTACACAGAGATTTTATTTTAATATAGTGCAAACACACTATCCTAAGAGGATCCATCAATTTCTCACAAATTCAAATCTGTCATCTCTCCATTACCTATCTACTATCTAATCTGTTGTCTGTCTTTGGCTGAGCTGGAGTGTAAAACTGTCTAGTGTTTGACTTAATGTGTGTTTTTCTGGGAACTAGTACAGCTGGGTCTCTTTGTCCTACTCGACTGGTCTATTCATTTCCTCTTCTATGAAGGGTTCGCTCGTGTCCTTAGCACATTTTCCAGTTAGATGACAAGAATAAGTTGCAAGTGTGATATAGTCTTCTTCCTTTCCTAGTTCTTTAAGAAAAATAGGAGTCCTTTCATTCTACCCAAAGATGTAGGATATAGCTGCAAAATCACTTAGGGATGTGAGGAAACGGCCTAATAACTGGCTCACTCACGAAAAATTCAAAGATCAAAGGAGGGATGGAATGGATAAGAAAGGAAGGGGGGGGGGTCTCAGTGAGATTCATTTATCCTTAAGTAGTAGCTGGGCAAAGATATCCACTTCTTGTGGGCCCATAGTGGACTCTGCAGAAGGGAATCACACTTGAGAAGAAACTCTCTGTGGGACTGTTTCTTGCTGGATGATGCCACCTCAGTATTACAGGATGAAGTACATGAGAGTACAGACAGTGGGCAACTGAGAAAGCGACTCCTCAGAGAAACTAGGGTGAGAGAGCTGCCCTGCGATGGAAGGATTTCTGTGGGAGCCATCGATGCAGCCCATAAAGGAAAGAACAATGGGCACTGGTGACCTATCAAACCCCACGTCACTGATGCCAGACCACAGCTGCACCAGTTACGTGAGACCTGTCTTTCTCTTCCATCTCCCCTTCCTCTGCCCTTTACCACTTTCACATTCCAACTCTGGGAGGACCACACAGTGCAGCCAGCTGGTTAGAAGAGAGAAAAAACACCTAATAAGGATCTTTACCCTCCATGTTTAAGTAGTATGGATTTCTAAGGTCTAAGCTATAGGAAGATAGAAGGTGAAAATTGGATATGGGCCTAAAATGTTGACCTCTGTGGAGGGTAGAGGTGTATCTCAGTGGTTTGACAGCTTGCCTAGCAGGCACAGGCCGTGGGTTTGATTCCCTTGCACCACATAAGCTAGGTTTGGTGGCGCACGTCAGTAATCCCACCAGCCAGGAAGCTGAGGCAGGAGGTTTGCCGTAAATTCAAGGCCAACCTGGGCTATACAGTGAGTTCAGGACTAGCTTAAAGCCCCTGTCTGAAATAACACTAACAACAACAACAGCAACAATTATACTTACAAAAGTATTTAATCTTCACAATGCTGTATGAGATAAACCGGCTAGTACCTGTGCTGCAGTGAGGACACCTAACCACAAAGTGCGCAAGAGAAGTAGATATTGTCACCACCAGTGCTGTGGTAGGATTCAGAAGCAGCCATTCGACAATGGAGACTAGAACCCAGGCTATTACTTGATTTCCAAGGTGCTGCTCACTAGGTTCTTTGGAATGAGAAGAGACCATAATTGGCTTTGTACAATAGCTAGAAAAACCCTGCCATATCCTTGAGGAGGAAGAGACGGCCTCTTGGTACAAGCCGGGTGTGCCAGGGAGGATAGGAGTCGCTCATCTCTTTGGAACATACCTAAGAATTGCAGAGTCTGGGACCAATAGCAGATACTGAGTTTTCTCCCTAATCTCACCTACTTTGGAAGGCCCATTGCTTTTGGAAAAAAATAGTGACAAATAGCAGCACAATAATAAGAAAAAAAAATGACTTATAAGCTTTGTTTTAGCAAAGTACTAACTACACGAAGATTCCCATTAGATTTATTCTGAATTTCTGGAACAGAAACCACGTTTTTGTTTCAAACATAAATTAAGCAATAAGAAAATAACAAAAATAAAAGGAAAGACAACTTGGCACTGCCTACAGGAGAGCTGGAGCGGACAGAAGAGGGAAGGTCTTGGGGGGAATGTAAGAAAATTAGGAGCTCTTCACTACCAGAGGGACAGAATATAAAAGAACATAATGAAATCTGTTTCTAAGGTTACCACTTTTTTATTCACCTAAAATAAGTGCTGTGCACAGTTAGTTCCTGAGTTGTTGTGTTTTAAATTGTAAACTGTTAAATTTTGTGCTTATCTTCAAGGATAGCTTAAGTGTATAAATATTATTAAAAACATCATCAGCTAGGAAAAACATGAACCTCTGAAAAAGAGGCAGGCAGAGATGCTCATTGATTACCCAAATTCCATGTTTCTGTGTTATAGAATTTGGAATTCATGTATGAATAAAAAAGTGTATATATACATAAATTATTGGCAAGAGAAAGCTAAAATTGCATACATAATACAATTGTTAAATTCCTGAATCATGTACCCTTCAATGTACTGAAATCTGAGATTCGTTTGAATTTTTTTGATTATTGTAGGATTTATTGTAGAATTTTTGATTTGTATGCTGTTAAGTCATGGCTGCCTTCTCCGTGCTCAATATTGTTTAAATTATGACTTTCAAATAATAAAGCAAAATTTCAATGAAAAAAAGTGAAAAAAATAAAATCAGAAGAAAAAACTACTTGAAAATTTAAAGGATTTTTATGCAAAAAATAAAGTGATGAAATATTAAAGATTATCAACCTGGCTTTAAAAAAAGTCATTCAGGGGCTGGAGGAGTGGCACAGTGGTTAAAAGTGCTTGCCTAGCGAGGATAAGACCCTAGTTTGATTCCCCAGCACCACATAAAGCTGGGTGTGGTGGCGCAGGCCTGTAATCCCAGCACTTGGGAGGCTGAGCCAGGAGAACTGCTGTGAGTCCAAGGTCAGCCTGGGCTACACCAGTAAGTTCAGGACCAGCCTGGGCTACAGAGTGAGACCCTGTCTCAAAACAAACAAACAAACAAACAAAGACACTTAGGCAGCAAGGCCTGGTGGCACAGGCCTTCAATCTCAGAACTCCACGAAGGTGAGACAGAAAAACCAGAGGTTTGAGTCCAGTCTATGCAGCTGAATGAGGCCTTGTCTAATACAAAAAATAAAAATGAAAAATAAAAATGATCTGGGGATCTAGCTGTGTATGAAGGCCCTGGGCTTGATCCCCAGAAAAATCAATTAATCAATCAACCAACCAAACAAAGCAAGTAGGGATAATCTGCTATGAAGCACTTGCTGTAGAAAGATTATTAAAAGTCATTAGGAATGTGTGGGGATAGGCATTTAAATGTAATTAAGTGAAAAATGGCAGGAGTCTTTATTTTATGTTTTATTTATATACTTCAGTTTTCTCTAGATTTACTGGTACTAGCGGTTATTTCCATAGTTTACATTATCTTACATTAGGAGGCCAGAAAGAAGGAAAAATAGGGTCTATAATTTTTATCTTTCCTCAAAAAGATACAATCATAAGTAGTAGCAATACTCTTTTAGAGTATAAGTTCTCAGGAATTGCTCCCACTAAAAAAATTCTTGAGTTCCTCAAAGAGCTTTGCTTAAGAGTGTTCTATGTAGTATTATTTAATGTATTAGAAGTCTAAGCTGAAAAAAAAATGGAAAGCTTATAATTTTTAAAACAATAAGCTCATAATACTAACTACAAATGTTGCCCAGGCTAATGTTGAAATTGTGATCTCAAGTGAGCAGGGATGACAGGTGTGACCACCATACCCAGTTATAAAAATATCAGTATTTCCTAAAATTGGAAAATAGGAAGTCGGGTATTAATCTTTTGTAACTGTACAAACATTAATTTCTGGCTTAAATAAAAACAGCCGAATTTTCATGTCTGCTCTGCATTCAGCCTATTGCAAACTCCATATACGAACCCTGAATAAAATTTCTACTAGACTTTCATGAGTAGGAAGAACTATCTTCATGCGTTGATGAAGTAATGGTAACATCAAAGACTTTTTGAAAAGGTCTCAGGGAACCTCCTTTGACCCTACTTTGAAAACATCTTAGAACACCTGTAGATGTGAATATTTGCATAATAAGCATGCTTCTCTTAATTATTTCCAAAGTAGATTTTAAATGAAAAATAGACCTGTAATCTCATCAAGCACTAATATCACTTCAAGATCGCTGCACACAGAGAAAAAGAGAAAATCATGGGTTAAAATGTTCCTAAAAGTATACGTATACAAGGGAAAATACGCATGAACATTTATAACATTATGATACAGTACAACTGATAGAGAAACATCTAATTATGGATAATGTCTTAAGGATATTGTTTTTAACTATAGATTATTCATATCACAAGATTCAACCCAAATAGATAAAAGTGCTAGAGAAAATGAACAAATAGAGTAACATATAGGAAAAACAATTCCCTACCTATTTGTTTTTTGTTTATTAGGTTTTTTTTTTTTTTTTTTTTTAGTTTTTAGAAGTTAAGAAAAACAAGTCTCACAGCAATTAAATTTGAGATGATTTTACTATAGTCTTATCACTGTAAATTAAAGGAATAGAGCACTGGGCCAGCCAAAGGGCCAATCATTTGTCACTGAGGGTTTCCTGCTTAACTCTGGTGGCGAGATAAAAAGGATGACCTAGCCTACCACTGACCCTGCTTTTAAGGTTCCTAAAGGCTGCAGGTTTAGGATTTGGCATGGTCCAGAAGTTGTAGTGTTACAGGAAAAAGGAATAGGATGCTGGCAAAGATAATTAGAGATCTGGTGATGAGGGGCAGAGCGGAGAGTGAGGAGAAGAGGAAGTCAAAAATGATTAAGATGTGATAGATACCAACTTCCCAAGATGAATGCAATTATGGTACACCACAAAGCGAAGCTAATAAAAAGTAATTATTATGGGAAAAAAACCAGACAGACAAAAACAACCCCAAGTTATGAATGCTGCTGGCTAGCATAGAAAGAAGGGACAAGAACAATGACTCCAGTTCCTGTCTGTGATTGAGACAGGAGTCTCTTGCCTTATTAAATTAGTGTGGACTAACATAGGCACTTTCACTGGGTTAGAAATTCATTTTTTCTGCCTATTTAGACACATGCCCATCATCAGCTTTACTTTGTATGTGTTCTAAGAATAAACTATATGGCAGTGCTGTGAGATATGTTTTTATTTGCCCAATTTTTGTTAGACTCAACTCACAATCTAAAGCATCACTCGACTAAGGTATTGTTTCTTAAGATTTCAAAGAAAAAGTTTAAATTGCTTTCACTAGCAATCATTAAAAAAACATATCATTTTAAATTAGGCACCAAGCAAATTTAAAGAAATGAAAAGTCACGTGTCCAGGTTTAAATATGCAAATCTGACACTGGCAGCATACAGGGTTGAGAGAGAGCAGAAGTAGTGTGCACACGTCATCACCCAAAGACTCGATACCTGGAGTCTATTTGCATATAAGTTTAGGACAAACGCATGTTGTGAGACAACTACACACATGGCGCATAGTCGGGAAAAATTTACAAAAGTGATCTAAACTTACAGAGAAAACAGTGTCAAATTTTATAACGGGGCAGGGGACATCAGGTCGGGCACCCAAAACATGAGAGGAGCTCCCAAGTCCTCATCGTCTGGTCAAGTAGGATTAGAAGATCTTGAATTTGTCCCCAGAAAGAGGCTTTACATTGTCCAGAGAGTCTGACTGTGCAGGACTGAGGATGGATAGAGAAGTCAGTGCCTCCCTCAGGCCGAGGAAGCTTCTTCACAAGGTTAAGGAAGCAACATTATTAAAGATAACTGTGCTTTAGACTATAACACATGCTCTACACATTAAAAAAAAAACAAGGGTGGATATTTATGATGTAGTAAGAGAAAAAATACAGCTTTTGAATGCCAGTGAAAGATTTATCAAATGTGACAATGCATGAACATTTGTATTTCATAAATTTCCTTCAAAAATATTTAAATACATATATGCATAAATGATGATTCCTAAATCAGTTAAGCATTAAAGTAGAATGTGAAATTTAAAAAGAAAAAATAGCCCAAAATTTATCTCACCATTTAGTCCTTTAAAAAACAAAAGCTAAAATTCTTTCTAAGCCACAAAGATAATACGGCTGCTCTTAATTCAGGGGGTGTCTAGACATGTAATTAAACTCTCCCTATGGTCCTGACAAAAACTGTCATTGTGTAATGAAAGCTACTACATAGTCATTTAGTTTAATTACAGCTATGCTGTGTTCGATGGGCTGTGTGTGGTTAATTGTTAATGTCTCAGGAGTTGGTAGGAGGAAGTTCGAATCTCCATAAAATTCTAACAGGACAAAGGAAAGTCATTGCAAAAAAGAAAACAGTATTCTGGCTACACTTTCTTATTGTGAAGAAAAATTGAACTGCACGAATTTGGCCTTTTCTCCAACTTAGAAAGCTTAGAATCAATACACCTACATTTAAATAAGAACTGAAAATGAAGAACTCTTAGAAATTCTCGTGATGCTCACTTTGGGGACTTGTCACTTCTGTTCTTTATCTTTGACCTCTACTTGGTGATCACTTCAGACTCATGCACAAAACAGATGACAATCATGTCCTGTGACTCGATCGGCACATCTGGGGAGGGTGATCTGAATATGGGAGCCATGGAAAACCATGGCTCATCCTGTGACTCACAGCCAGGGCAATCTACTCAGGCGAAGTGGCCAGTCACATGCCGGCTCTCATTGGCTTTCCTGCTCATGTCAGAGTCATCAATCCTTCCTGTTCCCTTTCCCCTTGCCAGCCTTGGCCAGACAGTTCCACTCACAGCTCCCCATTGGACTTGTCGCTTCTTTTCATTTTCACTGTCACTGCTGAGCACAGTTTTTCATGTTTTCTACTGACACTACTACATTTATCATTAGCCACACTTGTATATCCATATGCCTAGATAACAGATTCATTTCAATCCTCAATCTGAAAAAAAACCCAAATCACTTGAAATCCTTGTTTTTCTGTGAGCTGAAGTCAAGTTTGTCCAATATAAAAATTAAAAGCCCTCTAACATCCTTAATTTATGGCTGTGCACTGTCCTGGGTCAATCTTACCATGCCAATGGCTTCCATCCAGTCTTACTCACTGCTCCTGTCATGCCACACACATTCTTATTTGAATTCCCACAAACAATAACCTTGTGCCAACACATATTTTCTAAACATTCTTAAAATAGTGTTATTCATCCTGTGCACTTCTCAAATCTGCACTCTTCCCTCTAGAAGTAGAATCGAATTTTCCTTCCCTTGAACCTGATGTGATTGGTAACCACTAAAATGGACAGTCAGACTCACGAGGTTAGACCATTAAAGCCAATGCGGCTTCCATTTTGTTTGTTAGATGCTCATCTTTGGATCTCTGAGCCACCACGTCATAGTCCAACCATCATAAGGCCATTGTGTTGTATGATGGCCAAGGATAGTATTCTAGCTGACAGTATCCACTGGGATGTCATACGACAGACATGATCAACTGACAAGACATGTCAGTGGGGACAACTCCAGATGATTCCTGCTTCTAGCCATCAAGTTCCTTTAAGAAAATTAAACTGATTGATAATACTTGGCTGACAGATAATGAGAGGCTTGCCACCCCCCTCCTGCTGCTGCTTGCTCTTTCAAAGCTATCCTCTACTAAATCTAGAAAACAGATCAACACAGGGTTGGCAGCATGTGCCTGTTATCCCACCACTCTGGGAGATTGGGGCAAGAGGATCACAAGTTTGAGGCCAGTGTGAGCAACGTAGTGACTTAATGAGATCCTGTTTCAAAATGAAGTAATAGAAAAAGAGCTGGAGATGTGACTCAGTGGAGATAACCTGGGTTCAATCTCTTGGTATCATCAAAAAAACCAAAGAAAGGGAAAATAGTTGCATTAATGTTTTAAGAATTATTATAGGCTACATTTTCTTTAACGTTGAATGACCTATTTTAATATTCCCTTTATATAATATTTATATAATTTATCTAGCTAATCAATATTTAATGTAGAAAAATGAATACTCAGATAAAAATATTACAATAAAAAAGGTAGTTGTATAAATGTCATTAAAGTAACCTGTTTAAGTAATATTAGAAATTAAAGGTTAGTAATCTTCAGATACAACTAGAAATATGAATAACACACTTAGTAGTTTGTCCAGTATAATGATTATAGATAATAATGTGATGTACATTTCAAGAAACTAGAAAGATTTTTGAACGTCTTAACCTAAGGAAATGACAAATATTTGAAGAGGTATTTTCAAATTGACTTAAACATTATGCAATGTATATATGTATTGATCACTACATGTGACCTATTAATATGTATATGTTTATGTTTTAATGTGTTAACCAAAAGATGATGATTCTGAAAAGTACATAATCAATATCTTTGCCTGTATTTTTTGGTTGTTGAGAGATTCTCCATGTTCTATGACTGTCATAAAGTCTCTTGTTTCTTTTGGAGCGAGGTGATCAAAATGATCTATTATGTTCAGTGATATTTCCTTTATAAAGTGTAGAATACAACTTTATAAAAACTTTGAAGGGTTCAATATATTGACTTTGAAGTTACTTCAAGGTCTTAGAAAACCTCAACTCATATGTACTTTAAAAGATGTCTAGGTTAATTAGGGAATTAATTCCCATTAAACAAAATTTTAGATTATAATAATTCTATATAGTCAAAATGCCTTAAGGTAGGTAATTTCAAAGCTTTCTTTGAAGAACTACTCTAGGAATTCTAGAGCCACTCTTTGTCTGAAAAGATTACTTAAAACTGGAACCTCAAAGATTCTCAACCAGGAGCCCCTAACCCCTGCTCCATGGACTGGTATCAGCCTGTGACTTGAGAAGGACAGGCTCACCAGGACAGATGAGCAGCTCGCAGGAGGTGAGCAGGGAGTGCAGGCTGCCCCTCTCCCATCCGCGCGCTCTTATTAGGTCCGGAATGCCCCTGCTGATCTGACAGGTAGAACTTTGCTCCTCGCTTCCCTCCCTTGCTGTTTCAAAGCTATCTTCCACCAACCTACTGCATAAGGGGTGCGTTCCCCCACCCCAGCCCTGGGTCTGTGAGAGAAGGACCTTCAACTAAACCAGTCCCCGGTGTCAAAAAGTCAGGGGTTATTACCATAAAGTATAGGCTCATAATATACATGAAGGGAGCAAAACTCATGTTTAAATCTATTTTTAGCTAACAATTTTCCATGGTTTTAACTACATGAAAGGTACCACTCTAAGTAATTTACCAAATATATTAGTTCTTACAAAAATTCTATTACCTGCCATTTTCATATACAGAATTATTTGCTCCGATTCACACAGTTAGAAGTGCTGGGACGTGAACGGACTTGGAGTACGTGGTCTTCATCAGAAAGCCGCGGGGAGCAGAGAGGTCCACAGTAAAGGCAGACCTCATCTCCGACCCCAAAGTTTTTTTGTTTTTTTTTTTTTGTTTTTTTTTTTTTACCATACTTGAGCAAACTCAGAGGGGCTTTGATGCTTAGTTACTCGGCAATTTATTTTCAAATATTTAATGTTAAAAAATGAGGGCACACCTTTTGACAGGCCTAAAGCATTTCCAGAGAGAAACTCTTGAATACCACTCTTCTCTATGGGAGAAAACTGGGTACTGAAAAAACCCCCTTTTGAGAAACAGGAAATATAATGAAAAAGGAAATGCGGCACTCACCCACTAATTCCGCTTCTTTTCCCATTTAAGGAAATGCTCAGAGCTATTTCTTAATTCCCTCTGGGCTACTGGTACCATGTCATTGGGCATGTGGAAGGAGCAGCTTGTCCTGAGATCATTTTAATAGAACTAAGTCTGCATACTTTTTACCACCTGGAATCCTTTCTGTTACTCTGTGCAGTAGATGCTGTATTTTGAAAAAGGTAACTATAATGCAACACCTGGCAGGTGATAATTAAACGGATTCTCTCTGTCCTGTTAACCAAATGTATACAACCGAGTAGCCCATGTTTGGGGTCTTTTGGCTCACAGCCACCACTTGATCTACAGGAAGAAGTACTCTAGGTAACAAATGGAAGCCGAATTAAATAGCATCGAGGTTTCTGTTAACTGTTACTCTCTCCCCCATATAACACATGTGATTTCCATAGAACTCTGGAATAGTAAAAATTGAAACAATTAGGCTAATGCTTGTGTCTCTAAAATTGAAGAGTCATAGTCTGGGAATCGGCATACTGTAGGATGAGTACTTGGTTGTCAGGTGTTCTATGTGTCAGGAGAAAGATACCAAACATGGTGAATCTTAGATTCCTTACCAGGTGAAGTGTTTAAAATTATTTTTCTAATGAAGTTTCGGAACAATACACATGTGAAGGTTAACTACTGTTATTGGTAGCTTGTGAGGTCTACCAGCTTAAGGTAAATAAAAATTCATTTTAACATAGCTTGTCTACACATATTTGTGTGATAGAATTTTAGATTATTTTTGGCTAAAAACATAGTGTAGAATTGTCTGATTAACCTTGATGAGCTGAGATCTCAAAATTAGCCCTTTTCAATATTGCATCTCTTGGTGAAATCTACAATATATAAACCAGAAAAAACTGGGCAAATCTTTTAAAATAAAATTAAGTGTTTTATAAAAAAAATTTGCTGTGAATTTTCAGGTGCCTCATACATAAATACTAGGTGTTTTAGCCATTTCAGGGACTCACAGGTCAAAACAAGAAGTTCAGTCATTTCATTAAATGACACATTTTAAGTTTCCTAGTGTTGTCCAAGTAAAAGACATTATAAAAAAAATCTAATTCTTCAGAACGCATATGGACAAGTTCAAAGTTAAAAGTCCTGAGGTAGTAATACGATAGAAATGTAATAGTAAACCTAAACTCAATGCATACACCAAACTGTTTATCCAAGAAATTTTTATGTGAATGCAAATGTATTTTATAGTTTTTTAATGGGAAATAACACAGTATTTAAATGCAGAGCTAATAAGCTACACAACTTACTGTTCAAAACCAAGTGATTTCTACTGAATTGGTTTTACCTGTCATATGAAAACGTGTAGTTCCTTTTAGCCTACCTTTCTTATAATTTCTGGTACTTAAAAACTAGATGAATGAATAGATAGTTCTGAATTCTGACAGTTGGTCTGCTCTTTCTGTATTTGCAGCTAGACTTACATATAGAAGAAGAAGAATTAGTAGCAGTAGTAGTTAGTAGTAGTAGAGAGATGTGTTCCACAAAGAGTCATCAGAAAAGGAACTAGCAAGTGCATTTTAAATTTTGAAAGCACAGCTACCCATGTGTGGCAATCAGCGTGGTCATCCCCATCCCCTAGAATCACCTGTGTCAGGTAAGCCTCACCTGCAAAATCACATTAGTGGGCTGCACTATATTTTATGAACCCCCAAAATTGGTAAAAGAGGACAACTACTTGTGAGTAAATATAATGTTAAGGAGAAGTTGAATTTGACTATGAATTTATTAATACATCTTACATACATATCTCTTACTATTGACTCACTTCAAGGAAGCTTACTTTTGATGTTTCCATAATCTCAGATATGGACAAATTCCTAAGCAGCCTGCAAGTGGAAGAGGTGTACCTGTGGAACTATTAGTGTTTCCACCGACTCCTGTCCTAGTAAGAATAGAATATGCATCTGCATGTTCTTAATTTATTTGAGACAGATTTCATTCTTAATTATAACATGTAAAGTGATTCTCTCCTGTTATATCCAGTAAGAGTTTTCTTAGAATTGAATCCAAGAGAAAAAAAAAAAGCAGAGAATATAAACAGGCAACACCTGCTACTGCAATGCACCTGTTGTTTAAAAAAAAAAAAAGTCTGTTTTTTTTTGCGTGTGAATTTCTAACTGATGGATCTCAGTTTTCTTGTTCCAATCTTAGACTTGAATTCCTGCCACAATTACATGTCTGTCTGTTCACCTGGGTCTATGGTTTTGGTCCAACAGTCTATAAAAGAGTATGATAATGGGGGAAAAGAGTAGTAGGATTAAAAGTATAAATCATATTTAAGTTCTAATTCCATGGACCAGCCATGTAATCTTAAAGCTACTGAATCTAAGTGTCAATTTTCTTATCTGTGAAATAAGCCCATATAATGAGTCGGATAGCTTAAGTGTTAAATAAAACTATACATGTAAAGTTTTTGGTTAGTGTGTGCTCCACAGAAGGTGGCCAGGGTCTCACAGTAGCGATATCCAAGGTTGGTCAAGGTTGGTTACAATGAGAGTTATTTTTTAAGTCTTTGTTATGTGTGCCTCAGTTAATACCCCTGGCACAACTCTATCTGCTTTGAGGGTTTTCCACTGAACAGAGTAGGCCCTTCAGCTCTTCACTAAGCACAAGATACGCATATGTTGTGTGTCAGTATATGATGAGGCTTTCTCTTTGTGACATCCAACTTAAAATAAGGTAGAATTTGGGAAATTCTGCAGGATCCAGAGCCTTTAATCTGAGTGTAGTTATGTTTGTATCAGAGCAATTTCACAGGCCAAAGATAGGAAGAGAATTTAAAAGTTAGATACACAGTTCTGGATCAGTTCCCACACTCAAGGAAACATTTCAAAGGATAAATTACACAGCTAATCTATATATAACACATTCAACATATTATTCATTGACATTTAAGTACTTCAAGGTTAAGTGCTGAGAAGTAGAAACTTAACCCTAGTTTGAAAAATGGATTTACGAAAAATACAAATTTTCAACATGAAATTTTCCCTGATCTATCATTTTTAAGTTCATCGAAATTAGATGTCTGTCTCAAAATGCAGGGAAATATGCCGTGTCTCTTCACTGGGATTTTAGAGGCCATTATATCTCATGGAAAGTGCTCTCTTGTGGAATTGGACTTGGCATTATCACTTATGAAAGTAATGTGATTTAACAGTTTCTTGAATTGCTGAATATATTTGGAGTCCTACTGTCCTTTAGAAACCATGCACTGGGGGCCACTTCTAAAATATTCTCAGCACTCAAAAAGCTGGAATCCTAAACAAGTTTTTGTAAATAATTACATTCAACCCAATAAATATATATTGTGCCTGCTGTGTGCAATAAACACAAAGGAGACAGAGAGTGTGGGGAGTAAAGGAAGTATGACAGAGACAGATGACCACGCCACCATGCCTAGCCTGGAATAACCCGTGCTACCACTGGACGCGGGAGACCTGCGCACAGCTCACCACAGACGAGTATAGTGAGAGCTATGCACCGCCTGGTCCAAAGTGTCATGGGAAGCGCAAAGAACCCACTAACTTTGTTAAGAATCTGAATTTCTATTGCTCAGAAAGGAGAAGAGATCAAACCAAAATAACTAAGTGCATCAAGCTTCAGAACTTAATGAAGGGGAAGGTAGGACTTGAGAGAGGAAATGTCACCTTTCAGAATTAAGCTAAGAAATGGCCCATGAAATCAGTCACCTATGTCTAACTTGGATCCCACACTTTGCTATCACCAAAAATTAAAATTTTAATTTGATGCTTTGTTATCATGTCAAACTTTCTTACCATTTATGCAAGCAATTAAGCAGGGCTTTACTTTCAAGCCATACATTTACTAATAACTTTTTCAATATTAAGATCATTTCAATGTCAAAATACGTCTTGGTTATTTTTTACTGGGATAAATTACCCTCCAACCACTACTTAAGGGAGGAAAGGCTTATTTTAGCTCACAGTTTCAGAAGGTCTCACACAGTCCATTCATGGGGCACACAATGGTGAAGGCCAGGGAGCTACTTACGGCATTACAAACAGAAACTAAGTGAAGCTGGAGCCAAGTGAGAATGCAGACTCAGGCAAGGCCAACGCTTTCCTGGGAAAAAAAGCTATAACAATATTTCTTCTTCCTTCCTTTACTTATGTCAAGTTGCCAAGTTGGGCCCCACACCCAGAGTGGGTGTCCCTCCCTCACTCCCAGGTCCACAAGTCAATAACAAACTCCTGAAAGCTCTTGGGCAACCCCCAGTCTTAAGAAATCAACACAATCCTTCCAGTCACCTGCTGCTTCATAGAACTATGAAGAATTGATTCTCGAACAGGAATTGAGAGCAGCCTGCTCTCTTCTTTCACCTAGAGTGTCATGTAAGACTCAGCAGCTCTTCAAGCATCAGCCCCTTCCAGCCAGGCCCAACCTCCCAATAACACACAGTTCTATGGTCTTTCTACTACATCCACATACATGAAGCTTTGGGAAGGCACTCCAGATCCAAATCATAGCAAAGATACATGAGACATTTGAATAAACAATGTAGATGCTTTGTTAAAAGATCTCTGCTAAACCCTCTTAATATAATTTTCTGAAACAAAAGCTGGTACTCTAGATCATGAGTATATTTCTCCCTGCTTCTGTATTTCAGAGGATTTTAGAGGATCCATTACTGCTCTTCCTTTTTACCCTTAAACTAATTTTAAGAGAACTGATTCTGCTCCAACACCTGCCAGTAGATAAGACCAGTGGGTTCTCCTTGGTGACCGTCCCAGTCTACCGTCTCCCTCCGTGCTGAAACCCAACACAGCCATGCTTTTCCCATCTCCAGCCTCCTGCAATTTTCTCAACTGTGGGTTGGCTGGAGGGAGGAGGAGTCATCTGCTGCTCCGTACAACTATGAGGAATTGATTCTCGAACAGAAATTGAGAGCAGCCTACTCCCTTCTCTCACCTAGAGTGTTAAGACTCAGCAGCTCTTCACGGCAGTACTTTCCTAGCTCCTGCTGCTTTGAGCCTAGTCTATCTGCTGGCACATTTGAAGGCCTTTTATCTCCTTTTTTACGTTTATGTGGCTTCAAGTCCACGTTTAGTTCTGAGAGAAACAAGAGTCCAGCATGAGTGACTGCCAGAGAAAATGCTCACAAAAAGTAACACATTGGGTGCCAGCCCTCTGCCTGCGGGTCCAGCTCTGTGGTGAAGGGCCACCGCAGCCTCACTGAGGACGACTTTGTCACTGCTTCCTCGGTTCCTCTCCTGACTTGGAACTTATCTTCTGTATGCTCGGTAGTGATTTCCATTCAGAGTTTAGAACCTCATTGACAAATACTGCTTGTTCCCTTAAATGTTGAAAGATTTGTGTGTATGTTTTATTGACCTCAGTAAATATGAGAAAAGAAAATAAAGCCTGAATCAGTAGCCACTTTCTTAATCTTGAAGCCAACACGGCCGTTGTGTCAATTATATATAGAAGTTATTTAGTAGGAATAAAATGAAAATTCCATTGTCAACAGATTTAATACTGCTCGAATACTCCACTTTTGATCCAGAAATAATATACATTTCACTTGATTATTGCAGAAAGCTGTCAAATTTTTCAATATCATTTCTGAATTAGCCCAGCCATTCCTACAATAAAAATCCCATTTTATGAGTCAAAGACTTCAAAGCAGCAAATTCACATCACTCCATGTAATACAGACTAGGACACCATTTCACCAAGAGGGGGAACACCTCAGCTGTTTGGTAAACAATTCTTCCCAGAATAAAGAAACACAATTTCCTTTCTGATAAATAATCAATGGAGGAACAACACGGAAGTAGCTACAGCGTAAGCCGTCACTCCTTGCCATCCTTGGGGAGAAACACAAGTACAAAGAAATGACCATTATGTACTTTTGAATAATGAGACTTTGGTTTTTCCCCAAGGGAAATTTTTTCCTGAAAGAGGCTCCTCAGCAAAGGCACCTTCCCAGAGCCCTCCCCGTGGCCAGGCCTAGGTCGGTGGAGCTGTGGCACACAAGCTTTATTTACATGTCTAAGGAAAATTCTGCCATCTTAGGGACTCCATCCTGGGCAGGAGAATACTTTAACTGGGATCACAGTTCGCAGAGCATTTAATATCAGATGAACAGATCACACGTATGTACAATACAGTGTCAGGAGAGTAGACTATAAGCAAAATAATTGATAAAGGTGAGTTTTTAAGGAAAAGTATCTTGGGGCTAGAAATGTAGCTTAGTAGCGGAATGCTTGGATAGCATATATGTAACCCCAGGTTCAGCCTCCAGCACTGAAAAAAAAAAAGAGGGTAATCTTTGACTCGAGCCCTATACACAGTTCTTTAGACGGGCAGTTTTTAATGTAAAGTATGTAGCCTTAAAACTTTGTTTATAGCTTGATTCTATTTTTCTTTTTGTAATTCACTTTAGTATTTGTAGGTTATTTACAGAAGTAAAAACAATGCATGCCTTTTCCGACTTCAAGAGGGCGCTATGCACGCTTCCCTATTATTACAACGTGTTTCCTTTTCTTTCACGCTGTTCTCATTAACCAGTCACCGATTCCTACCCTAACTTGAGGTTATCTAATTCTCCTACTCCGAGATTAATACTTCCTTGACCCCCCTCCCCTAATAGATGATAACCTGGCGAGATAGCTGAGAATGAGCTTCTCGGGACTGCGATCCAAGGACATCCAGCAAGAGTCAAGCCACGTCTGTTCAGTAACCCCATGCTCAGGACACTCAGACGTGTGTCTGCAGAAGGGAAGGTTCTCATCTCAACCGTGAGGATTTCAAGGAAGATGAGTAATAGCTGTTATCTTATGAGCCCATCTTTCTCATTTAACCCTTCCAAGCAGAGGGAAAAGACAGCTTTGAAGATGTGGAGAAGGAAAGACGAAGGGAAGAACAAGAAGTCATCCAGGAAACTAAGAAGCTGGAAAGAAGAGAATGAAAGAAAATGCAGGGAGGAAGAGAACAGAGAGGGAAGAACAACGGGGTTGTGCAAGTTGTAGTATCAAATGTCAGTAAGGGCCAGAAGGCTTGATGAGAGCTTCTAATTTATCCACTAAGCCTATCATCTGCATGTTGCCCATTACAGATTATTTTGCATTATCTCAAAGTTTTCGTGCTTGCAAACAATGAATCAGAAATACTGACAGTGAAGGTCCCAGAGGAATTCTGGGCTTAGCTGATCAGCATATTTTATTCATAGACTAAAAAAAATCTCCCAGGGGAAGTTTTTCATTGCTTGACTGGACATTTTAATGACCTCTTAAGTGGCTGCCCTCACGTTTACTTTGTATGCTCCCTGTGAACCGGCATGAGAAAAGTACTCCTGGAATTTGTTCTTTCCTACTGCCTGCCTGATAATTAGTGGTTTAACTCTCAAGCTACTTAAAGCTTCACCTGGCAAGATTTCTCTGACTCAGTTTCTCCCAAACCTATCAAATAGCTTTCTCCTTCTTCAACGTCTGGAGGTCAGTTTTTACCATACGCCCTTGGATCTACTTGCTTTGTGTATTGGTGAAATTCTTGACCTGTAACATAATAAGGATTATGACAGTTCGGAACAGACCAGGGACAGTAATTTTTGAACTGAATTGTTGAGACCTTGCAACATGTACAAAACACTTCAACAACAAGTTATTCAGAATGTAAATTATCAACATGATATTTTGGGGGCAATAAAAATTCCTTCATATATTCTCCAGAATGTATTGGTACTCTTCTGGAGATCAAAAGAGAGAGGGAGTCATAGGCAAAATTTGATAAGTCTTTTATAACAGTTATTATCATTGTTGAAAATGATGTGCTTAGACATTTAATAAGAAAGATTCATCTTTCCTTAGCCTGGGAATTGTTTTTTAGATCTCCAGTTTTCTGATATTGAGCTATAATTTCAGAAGATTTTTTACTCCAAAATTTCTGATAAAATATCTTGCTTTTATTGAGCCACCAGTCTACTTTATTGCATAAAGCAAAATATTACAACATCAATTTGAATGTTTATTATTTGTTTTCAGGTAACTGTGATCTCTCAATTCTTAAAAATTGTATAACTGTGTTTACTTTTTACTGATAATTAACATTATGAAGTTTCAATGTCTGAGTCTTACATTAATTAAAATCTATCCTACAGAGATTAGTGTTCAAACTTGAGTAACAATACATAAAATTTTTCCAGAAATATGCAAATGCCACAGGACCAATAGCTTTGAAACAAACAAGGAAAAAAAAATCTACATTCTCTGATTTAGCCTCTCACTGCTTAAGTGAACTCTCAAAACCTTCTTGTTGACCGCAAGTGGACAAAAGTAGAAATATTCACAATGAACAAGTGTCAAAAGCAAACTTATTTTTAACAGCCGCATGCCTCCTTGTCCCTTCAAATTATACTTAATCCTCATTTAGCAATGTGTGGGTATTTGATATTCAGTGAAACTCAATTTTTTAAAAAAATTATAGGGCCAGAATCTTTTTATTTGGGACGATGTTCTTTGTGCGATGATTGAAATGAGTGGAAAATTATACAACAGAATCATTACTAAAATATAGTAAAAAAAAGTTTAAGTTCAGGATGTTATTGCTTCAAGAAATAGGATACCCTACCAAAAGTAACAGAAGTACTAAAAAACTTATTATTCTTCATGAAATATAAAGTAGGAGGAAAATTCTAGTGGCATCATCTTCTGTGTTCTTGAATAAGTATGGTTGTTTTATAATTATAAGACAGCAAAAGTGATTTCCAACATTCTATAGAGACCCAACTATCCTGGTGAAAATGAGAAATATCGCTTGGGTCTTCTTTTATTTTCAATGGGATGCTTCCCCAGCATTCATAAGCAGGCTGCTCTTTAGGATGCATTGGGCAAGATCAGGCCGTCTCTCTTCCTCTAGCTGCAAGAAAGGCTGGGAGAAAAGTTCTGGCATTTTTCATCTTTCTAAAAGGGACCATTCATGGAATAAAAGGTTAAAGTAGATCATTTTAACACATCCAATAAGTAAAGGTGAATTATATAATTCTCAGAAAATGTACAAACATTATTGAGCATAACACTCAATACTAAATAGTGATTGAGATTTATTTTAGAGTTTCCCCTTTTACTATAATTTTGCCGGCTCTGGAACCGTCTCATGGACCTGAATAGTCAGTCTGTGATCATTGTAAAGGACTCTATGATTATTAGAAACAGAAACTTTGGCAGTTTTCTTTTCAAATAACTTTATCTACAACCTAGTAAGCCTTTAAATTTACTAGTTCATTTTACAAGGCTGAGATTTGAATTTCAAGCCCTATTTCTTCTTCTGCTGTTACTTCCTTTGTGGCTCTGACATCTAAGGGCCCCAGGGAGAGAAAGTAGGAGGCTGGGGTGGGGATAGGGCTCTCCCCTGCAATCGCTGCTGCGTTGGTTTTCCCGCTTGCTGCTCCTCCCTACACGATGCTGGAGGTACACTCACCCTGCAGTGGCAGGCCCTCCTGCTGCCGGGATTGAGCACAGGCAGTGGTTTTGCCCGGGCTCCTGGGCCAGGCTCAGTGCCCATCCATGATGACACTAGCACTAGATGGCTGAAGCGTCACCCCCAGAGGTTGGAGTTCTGGGCTCATAGGCAATTCCTCCCAGCAGATACCAGAACCAGGTAAAGCATGAGTCCTCATTACGCATGCATTGAACTCATTCTTTAATCTTCTAGTTTCAATCATTTCATCCTCTTCACTTTTCTTTTTTCCAGTAACTGTGATATCCATTTCCGAACACTGCTGTCTCCACAGCACTTAGCTTAGCGATCCCTCCTGCCTATCTAATCAGTTACCTATCAACTTATTTTACTATAAGCTGAATCTATTCTTTGAGGGGTGAAGTTATAGATTAGTATTTTTTATTCAACTAAGTATTTTATCTTTCTCTGTATCCTTATATCATTTTCTATTTTTTTTTTTTTTTGATGCTTAAATATCCTATGGTTGTCCACAATTTAAGGGATCAATATTTGGTTTGCAATGTCCACCCCGTCATCACAGTGTATAGCACAATTCTAACCAAAAAGCTGTGCCCTGGGATGGCAGATAGATTTAAGAACTCCTCAATCATTTCCTTGTATATTTAAAAAATTCATCCCTGCATTCCACCTGTATGAGTTTCTCCAAAATTTAAACATACCAAGGAAAACTGTGGCTGCAAAAAAGAGAAGAAATTCTGTACCAGTGGTGGGAGACTAAGAGGGATACTGTCTGGGAACAGAAGCATAGAGCCGATTAGTGGTGACAGGGGCAAGTGGAGGGCGCAGCTTTGCTAAGAGCTGTCAGAGGAGAGTTCCTAGTCATCTCTGCAAGTCGGTGGAAAAGGTATCTTCAAAAGTGGCATTGTGCTACTGCAAGGCAACTCTGCCAGATGTCCAGATTGACCGTGGCCATTCAGCTTTGGGTTGTTGGTGTTCATTTCAAGAAAAAAAATACTCAAAATAGCTTAAGAATCTTTGCATGCCTGTAAACCCAGCACTTGGGAAGCTGAGACAGGAGGACTGCCATGAGTTTGAGGCCAGACTAAGCTACACAGTGAATTCTAAAATCACAGAGTGAGACTCTCAAGAAAAAAAATTGATGAACTCAATTAAAATCTAAGAGAAAATGCCTTTGAATCTTCAAAATTTAAAGTCTTCCACAAAGGTTATTAAAAGCCCCCTCCAAAAAGAAAAAGAAAATTATAGTCAAAGAAATACTATAAAATAGAAGGGAAATACTTGGGATGGGGTGTAGAGGGAGAGGAGGATTGCAAGTTTGGTTACATATTGGGTGTAATTACTTCTGTAACATAGCTCCCAAAACCTTTTCAATTTTTAACTTTTCTGCTTCTGTGCTTTTAATGAGCTGCCTTACAGCAGCGTGATCTGGAGGAAAAGGGAGGTGCGTCACTGATGACTTTGTGTTCCTTACTGTCCCACTTTTTATGTCTAGAGCTTCATAGCTGACAAACAATTTCATAAACACCACCCTTTTCTTTCAAGTTTTCCATTGCTTTTCTCTCAATCAGTGAAAGACACAGGAAAAGTTTTAATCTTTTTCTTGAAATTTACCCTCTGTTGCAGTAATTAGAGAAAATCTGATGTTTATAAGGCATCTTTCAGAGAGTGCTTGATTTGAATGTGGTAGGTGAGTTCCTAACATGGGGTTTTGTGACTATCAAAAACAGAAACCAAACTTTACCAGGTGGAAACTTGTGATGCTGACAGCACCCATTTTTCGTTTACTGAGTGGGAACAGAGTCTCCTTCGTCTGCCACCCAAGGTATCCTAAAGCGAGGCCTGCGCATGGTGGCAAGCCAGCAGCGTCAAGAGCTGGTCTGTGGATGGGAGAACACACTGAGGATGGTGAGTTTTGAGGGACAGGCAAAGAATGAGATTGCAAACAAGCAGAAAGTAATTTTACGCACAGATGCAAATTCTACCACATGGTTTCATATAAACTGGGTCAAAATATGATATTAAAGATGTCATCACGTCTCATCATCTAGAATGGTAAAAATATTGAGTGGTTGCTCTTTGGGGGGAATTTTACCAATTTTTGTTTACTTAGTACTTATTTATTGAGTGCCTAGTTTTATCAGTTCCTGTTGTTTTAGGCACTAGGAGGACAACAAACATTATCAACTTCCTACTTTTAAGGCCTTGAACAAGAAACACCAGACACGATGATGTGCAATTTCAAACAATTACAAGTGTCTAAGGCAATGATACACGGTTGAGAGGAAGGGGGCTTGGAAGTAATGGGGGGCATTATTTTAGGTAGAGTGGTCAAGAAAGGTCACCCTAGAGAGGTGATATTTTGGTAGAGATCTGAAAGAAAAAAAAAACGAGCCACAAAAGAGAGGAGCTGAAAGATGATTTCAGGCGCAGATATCACAAGCACCTTGAGATGGGGATGAACTTAGGTCTCCTAGAGGGTCAGAAGGCTGGTGTAACGCAAGCACTGGAAGGGCTGGCAGAGAGACTGGATGGTGAGACGGAACCTGAACGTGGAGGACATACCAGCGTATGTTAGCAGCTTTTGGTATTTTCCTATCTCAGCAGGATGCCATTGGGAGTATAAGCGTCAATATATTTGATTTATGCTAGAATTTTAAATAGCAACTCTGGACAGCACAAGGGGAACAGATTTTCGCTTAAGAATTGGGATGACCAGTTAGGTTTTGGAGCAGTGTGAGTGCCAGATGATGGAAAGTAAAACCAAGGCTCAGGGAAGATGAAGCAAATGATCACATTCAAGTTGTAATTTGGAGGAAGATTGGAAAGTCTTAATGAAATTATTGGGATGTAACGTAAACAAATGCAAGAGAAATTCCAGAACTTTAGCAAACAATGTTGAACAGCAACATCATCTACTAGGATCAAAAAACCGGAGGGAGCATTTTGAGAGTCCTGTGCTAGTATCCGTGAACATGAGAATCCTCACATTTTTTTTCTATTGTAAAAACAGACAACCTGACGTACAAAATAGAAGGGAATGTCAGGAATGACTAACGCTGCCCACAGAGAAGGCAGTTCTTACGAGATAAACAACTGGGAAGTCTGCCAACATGAAGCCATACTCAAAGTAATACCGTGTTTTACGGCAAAGGACAGACTGTCACTTGAAACTGTACCAACGGTGCAGTGAAAATTCAAGAATGGAACACATCCTGGAGAGATAGGAATGGCAGGAAAAAAGACCAGAACAGGTAGTTGCAAAAGGCGTGCCTCTTGGCGTGTCAGACGTGTTCCCGAAGAAACAACAGCCTGTTCCTTTAATGCAACCCCGTTCTCAATCCTAGGCCAGCCCTGTCGGCCACATGTAGCTGCACGATTTCCCTCCTGTCTTAGGGAGGGGTGCCTGGCTCAAGCCGAGCCAAAAGTAGCTTCTGTCTTGAATTTGGAATTAAAGTGATATTTGTATCCGTTTTGAGGGAAAGCTCAAGCTCGTATTTTTACTGTAATATTAGTGCAGGAATGTTAAGTTGACCATATGTCACGTCGTGATTCTGGAAGGGAGAGAAAGTTGATTTGAAGAGAGAAGAAAGCGGGTAGCGAGGAAAGAAGCCGCAATGGGAGAAGACGGCCAGTCCTGACCGCAGCCCAGGTCACGGCTGGGCTGAGTCTCCACTTCTGCGTCCTTACAAAACCTCTCCCTGTCGTGTGCATTCTCTTACTTGCACTGAAAGGTGGACTAGGAGAACTCAGCGTAATCACTTTGTCGACGAGTCCATTCTGTAATACTGCCTCAGCAGTAGGCTAGCGTGAGGAGAAGCAACTAGTAGCTGAGGGGCAAACGCCCCTCCTCACCGCATCTGCTACCCACAGTATCATGTGGCATCAGAACGTAAGGCGCTGTTGCACCAGAAAGGAAAAAACCTCCTGCCTGACAGATAACAGTGCACGACTGAAGGAGAAACACGAAAGCGCACGAGTTCACCTGAGTAAACTGTAAACACACGCACAGTGTCCTCCCTTAAGGACCGATTCGAAGGATACATACTAATTTTTCAACACATTTCTTTTCAAATCTTTTTATTGGCATGATATACATGCAGAAATCTAAAGTATTCAATTTTCACCAACTGAGCTTATCTGTGCAATCAACACATCAGGGAACTCAAGATTACAAAATTGTTTTTTTTTTTTTAATTTTAGTACTTAGCCAGGGATTTGGCATATTTGTAGAGTTTGACAGCATCTAACACATCTTTAAATGAGTACTCTGAGTCTGAAGCTGCTTCCCCACCCTATTTCCTTATGTTTTAAGCATCACTATGATTTCCATCTATTATCTTAATCTTTTCCACAACCGTGTTAGGCTGAATGCTATGACTATCTCACAAGAGGGAATTGAGATGCCATGGTGCTTGGGGACATGCCCAGGCTCATGCCAGGAACTGAACTCAGCCCTGGCTGACTCCCAACATGCTCCTAATTACTGATTTGCCTGATTTGGACAAAATAATGAGCATCACGTGCCTGCAAGTCTACTTGCACATAGAAGCTAAGGTCTGCAGCAACTAGAAGTGAGATTTCAAAATGGGAACTTGAGACAGACAGGAGGCGGCTAGTATTGAACTAAGAAGTGACAGAGTAGAAAGGGTAATTGCCAGAGAAGATTCTGGGCTTATACACTTCAGAATAGAAATTGGAAGCAAACAGATATGTTTTAAAGAAAAGTCTTCCCAGAAACAGTCATAGAATGATGAGGAGTGGGATGAGTTTCATGGACATTTAACAATTTGCTCAAAGTTGGAAGGCAGCTGTCAGGAGAGAAAAGGGGGGGGAGAGAAGAAGGGAAAGCAGTTCTCAAGTTTGCAAGCCTAAGAAACTGGGGTGATAAAAACAATCTGGAATGAGGTGGCTATTTTGGGGACTGTGAGCTGAGAAATTTGCATGTGATGTTCAATATTCATAAGATCAAAAGCTGTGTTATATATTTACAGTAAAACTTTATGGCATCTTTTTTCAGTATTCTTTAGTCTCATTTGAAACTTTTTGACACCTGCCAGAGTAAAATGGCCAAATACTTTTACAAGAAGAATACAGGAAGACCGGGCAATGCAAGTTTAGTAATGAGCGTGGATGGGTTACAGAACGCTTATTTCTTCCAGCTCTATGCAAAGTTTGTGAAGGTTGTGTCTCAATTTTCTTTTTCTTATTGGTCTACAAGCCAGTTGGACACCAGCACTCCCTTCCTTCCTTCCATACGTTCTCATTCCTTCCTTCCTCCCCCCCTTGTTTTTGTTGTAGGTAACTTAAATCGGACAATTGCTTGTGTCACTTTCACTGATTTCTCAAGGTATTGAAGTTTGAAGTTTGGCTAGAACCACAATTCTGAATAACAGTGTATACCTTAATTCTAGGCATGTTTCACAGATGTGTCTTTTTAACTGATTCTGATAAACACTCTCCCTTGGACCCAGTTGTGTTTATAAAGAAAATCATTTATTTTGGCTTTACATGTGGTAAGTGAAGCACTATGACATGTTAGGTAGGAGACATCATTAAACATATAGAAAGATATTTTTCTTACCAATATAATCTCTTATGTAAGCAAGTATTACCTAAAATCCAAACTACAGTGTGTCCCAAAGATCACTGTACACAAAATATATAAAAATTTGTCTGTTCAGGATAATTTATGTTTAAAATAAAACTAATGCCATGAGAAAATTATGCAAGCCCTAAATTCAGTGTACATAGTGTACAGATTATGCAAAAGTTGCCATATAAAAAATTAACAAATTTTGGTAGACTCTGTGAATATGTAAATGTGTGCGCATTTGTTTCTACCATTTTTAATATTTATATTCCACTCTACATTTCTAATTTATATTTCTGGAAAAAAATGTTATTTTTTCTAATTAACTTATTTTTTTTTTTTTGTCTTGAAACAGAGACCAAGAGAAATTTTTATGCTTCCAGGTCTAGAGTATATAAATCAACTTTCCTCCAGTTTCCTACCAAAAGTAAATAAAGAAAGAAAAACAATAAAGAAAAATGTATGAAATGAGAAAGAGAAAAGAAATAGCTAAAGGCACTAACATCTAATAAGGTTTAATGTTAACAAAATAGAAATTATTTTAGCAAACTTATGGAATCACACAGTAGGACACAACTTCCAGAGACTGAGTAACAAATAGAAAATGTAAATTAACTAAACATGTTTTCTCACAACCATTTCATACTTTTCTGCTTCCAACTTGATGGCTTATCACAGACTTGCACTTCATAAACGGCAATTCTGTAAAAGGAAGATATCATCAAGAGCTCAGTACACAACTGCAGCTACTTCTGACTTACAGCGACTGCCTCCAGGATCTGTTTAACAGCGTCTGCAGCATCTCGCTCACTGTAGTACCCCTTTTCCACGATCCTAAAAGAAACATGAAAGCCTTCTAAGACATGTACAGCTGGTGGAGCGGATGTTAAAAGAAGTCACCTAAATTAATGTCAAAGAAGATACATGCGAACAATTACAGCATCCCACCGTAAGACCAAGGGAAGCATCTACATACACTGACACACTAAAACTTTGAACTTGAGAAAATGAAAAGTATTTACTTTAAACTGCCCATTCTATTTGAGAAGTGTATTCTTATTTAACTTAATCTTGTGGGTGATTTTAAATATACGCTCAGGATTAATGGATACTAACAAGGAATACCTCAACATAATTGTCACATGATTTCAACAGTTACAAATTCCTGACCCATCTCCTTCTCTCTTTAATTACTCTGCTCCTCGTTTGTTATCAAGGAATTATATAATTTCATTCCTAATGTTTGACATATCTTAAAAGGCAAATAGTTTCTTTTAACTAATAACCATAATAACAATACCATACTTATAATAAACCACTAATAACACCAAATATGTAGTGCTTCCAATTTCCACTATGTCTTGGGCATATTAGAATTTTTTGTTTCAATTAGTATCCAAATAAGATCCGTAACACTTGCTGACGCGTTTTTCAGAATATGTCTTCATATAGCTTCTGTTTCTTCTAAAATATTGTGGCAAAAGTTTTAAGCCCTCAAAGTAATTAGTGTTAGTAACTAAAATTAACGTCTATAAAATGTTTCCAAATGAGGCTAGAGAGATAAGAAAAGCAGAATTAAACAAATATGTTGTTAAAAACTTCAATAATTATGGCTGTCAATATTTAGGTGAAAACTCTAAAATTCCAGTAATTTTACTTTTTCATGCAGTTATTTAGAGGGCTGGCAAAAAATATGGTTGTCATCCTTTCAAAGGATGAAAGATTAAATATCACGCCTCATCCTTTCATTGTTTACACATTTGTTTTATGTCAGATCAAATAAGACAAGATACTAGATTGTAATATTTATAGGATGGTGATGACTTGGCTCTTCATATAATATTGTGAACATATTTTTTAAATTCATAATTTGATTAGGTAGTCGACTTACTAAAACTTTAATTGTAATAATTTCTTAAACTACATTGAATATTTTAATATTTAATCTGAGAGAAGGGACAAAATCAGAACAATTGTGATAAAAAGTTTACTTTGAATAACATTATATCATCTGCATTTTGCTTCAAACGTAGATGTTATGATAGGTGTACCAGATAGCACACATGTAACTAGCATCTCTCCCGAGCTTGGTTTTACATTCTTGCTAAGACAGAGGGATTCTTACAGAGATGATGAAGGTATTAAAAAAAAACAGGGTGTGTATTTCTCATGGATGCTTACCCAAGCTAGAACTTTAGAACAAATGCTCTATGACATTTCTCTGGGAGTACTATTCCTTTCTTATTTCGTTCAGATAGAATTTCAAGGGATTGGATAGAGTCAGCTTGCACAATTGTGAGCCATGCCTCCTGTTGGCTACTAAATATTCAGTTCTTAAACTAAATATACAGTTTATCTAAATAGCAATCTTCGGAAACGCAGTTAAACCACTAAAAATTCCTGTCTATACTAACCAGATTCAAACTTTAGCCTAGATATGATATTTTGTACCTCAATTAATTTGAGTATAATTTAGGATTAAGTGCCTGGTATGAACTAAATGTTTGTGCGCCCCCAAACTTCATTATGTTAACACCTAATCACTAATGTACTAGCTATTAGGATGTGGAGCCTTTGGGAGGTGGCTAGGTCATGAGTGTGGAGCCCCCTGAATGGGATTAGACCCTTAACAAAAGTGGTTTCAGAGTGTTGCTTTCTCCCTTGTACCATGTGAGAACACAGTGAGTAGGCATCATGTCAATAAGGAAGCAGCCCCTCACCAGACAGTATGCTGGCATGTTGATCATAGGCTTTTCAGGCTTGCAACTGTGAGAAGGAAATTTCTCTTGCCTATAAACTTTTTAAAGATTTTGTTGTAGCAGCCTTAATACACGAAAGCAGTATCTGCACCAGAACATATCCTTGTATGAACATCTGTGGGCTGGCTGGACTGAGGAGGGCTGGTTCCAGGTGAAGCAGAAAGTAATAGTTATGTGAAGTTAATGAAGCTTCATTCATTTGTCCTGAGTATATGTAAGTCAAATTAGTAAAATAGTTTATTAATGGACAGGAGGCATTCCAAACACATGTTCATTCATTCGTTAAATATTATGAAGTAACTTTTATTTGCAGGGCCCTCAGCCATGAACGAGACTGGCTTCTTCTTCCCGGAGTTTCTTCTGGAATACGTAGTCATAGAACAATTTGCTAAATGCTTTCTCAGGGTCCCAGAAAGGCCATTAATCTATTCTGCAGGCCTTGTAGGGTAGGGAAAGGTTATCTCATCTCAGACCTAAAAGTGCATACAACTTTCCAGATGCACGAAGGGTGGGAATTGGAGCTGAGGGTGAGAGAGAGAAGCAGGGGACGAGGAAAGAGAGATGTCGTTCTAAAGAAAAGAGAACAAGATTATGGTAGGAATCAGATCATAAGGATGGGATGACAATATTCATTCATTCTGTCTAGCATGAGCCAACTACTTTTCTGGATATAAAAAGAAATAAGATTTGGACTCTAGTCTAGGTGAGACCATGGTTAATGGAGAAAAGTTCTGAGCAAAATCATTGTCAGAAATGTGATGTACATTGTTTCAGGGTTTGTACCACTGAGAATTCATTAATTCTACAGTGAGAAACAGCATCTCTTGTAGGTGTAGGGGACAAGGACACCAAGCCTGGACACTTCCTGCACCTTGGCTCTGTGTGAACTCTTGCGCCTGATCTTTGCCCACCACCACCCTCCAGCTGCTTCTCTTCCAGGTTGCTTCTGGCAAGGAATGTTATTTTTCCCTTCAGATAAGTGTTAATTAAAATGCCCTGGGTTTAGGTTTCTGGAACTCAGATATCTGCTTTTAAATATTTTATAAGTTGAGCTACCACTCAAGCCATTTGAGGCCAACTAGAAAGATCAGTAGTAGTGAGCTTTTTAAGTCACAAATGCAGACTTAGAACTCAAGACTCCGATGGTAAGTGAAGACATCAGTGATGGAACAAAGGAAGTGATGCACTCCATCTGTGCAGGGTGGCCTGCCGAGCAGATGGTTCCCGGAGGGCACTGTGGTGACACTCTCGGCCTTCTCACTGGATTGCTGCTTGGCTCACTCACAGAGGCCAGCAGGCGGCCAGGCTCGTGACAGCCAGTCTGTAAATATTTGTGGGACCAATTCTAATTGCCAAGTGAATGGATTTAGCAAAACTTCAAACCAGGAACCTTTGGATAAGTCCATTGTCTGTTTCGTATCATGGGGAATGGAAGCACTGGACTCAAAAGGGATGCCCGACATAAGTAACGTGGCCAGGACACCTGAGGCAAGAGCTGTGTCGGTGCTTCCCCAAGGAGAGCGCGGTAAGTAGGATTATCGCTGGCCTTGGGAACAGCTCAAAGTTATATAGTATGAGATATTATTGTAGCATGAATCTTTTCATAAAATTTACTTGAAACAAAAATCAAAGTGATTTAAATTCAGCAAGATGGATGTTTCATAAAGTGACACAGCAATTTTTTATACATATTTGAAAATCTGGCAATGAAATCAAACATGGGCAGGCATCAAAGGTTCAAAGCTTCATTCAGGATTTATCAGTAATTTTGATTTTTAGCAACAATGAAGTTATTCAGTCATTGTAGGGGTTTAAAGTGTAAAAATAGGGGAGTCATTTTGAATGTTATGTTTTTTGTGGGTATTTTTGGTATTTTAATACAATTATTTCTAAATTTCTCTATAAACTTAGTAAATCAATCCACTTTTCAGGTTTTGCAAAATACAAAAAAAAAAATGAAGGTGCTACCCAAATTTCAAGATCATTTTTAAAGGCCCAAGACCACACAATTGGCTTATGCCAGGCAATTTCACAGTGTTCGATCGTGGTTGGACTGGAAGGTTTATTGCTACAAAATAAGTGTCTCTTGGGTCTGAAGCCCAATATTGACCACAAAGACTGCCCAGGGGTGCCAAGATCTAGCAAGAAAATGCAAGGCCACCAGGATTCCCTTGGCTCCTGCCTGCACCCCTCTGGTCTCGATAGCCTTTTTCTTCCACCCCTCACTGTGTGGGTCTATTGGCTTGTTTCTCTCCAGTTCGTCTGTTTTCTTTTCTATCATTTTAAAATTGTAGGGAAAAGAGACTCCTGGTGATGCCTATTTCCCTCCCAGGATCTGCCTCTTGCGCATTTGCCTTGTCACGCTAATTGCCATAAATTGAATTGGGCACATCCTCCGTCCAGGCAGGCAGCGCTGGCCCTGCTGCTGAAGAGCTCTAATCTGATCATATCCCAAGGCCCCAGGTTTCCCGGCATGTAGATGAGGAGCGCCGCTGTTCCGTCCCCCAACCTCAGCTTTCCCTCAAATGGCTGTGTTATTAGATAACTGTACATTTATGTGAGAAAAACATTAGTTTCATGACGATGTAGACTGAGGGAAAGCATGTCAGAGGGTAAAAGCCTCAACATATATGAATTTCAAAAACCAAGTCTAATGGCCTCCTTACACCATCGGGCCGTTACTTAAAATTATACTAAAATGAATTCTGCTGCTCCCAGTGTAAATTCAGTTTCCTTATTTGCTTCATTTACTGCTTTTTTCACTCACTGATGGCTTTTTTGATACTTTAAGAACTCTCCAAGAGAATATCAAATTTATTTAAAAAGATGGTTTCAAAGGCACCACCAGATCCTGTTATATCTGTGCAGTGGGGAAGGGGTGGGGGTGCTGTCCAGGGACTTGCAATACAAGAGAAAAAGGAGCCTAATTCAAATTGCAGACCTAGGAAAGGGCCTAAGGGATTCTGAGTTCAGTTCCCTCACACTGTAAATGAAAAGCCTGACCTGAAGACTTCATACAAACTGCTGCTGGGGCGAGCACTATTTACTCAGCCATTCACTTGACAAATATCTAGTCTCTGCCACGTTTCTGCCTCGCCCAACATTTGAAACAGAGACTAAGAAATTAATATCTCACCTTTGCCAGTTTGCTGTGTTTTTGGATAGAACCTTGCCCTGCAAGTCCTTCTCCCAGACCTCCACTGGATAATTTCAAGTTTCTAACATAAGATTTAGTTCAATGTCACCCCGAAGGCATTTCAGACTTAGAAGACCCCTTTGTTGTGTACCCAATGCACAGTGGCTGCATCTCGATTATAATACTTAAAATCTTCACATGAACGTTGAGAGCCGGTCTGGGGCAAGCTGCCAGCAGAGCAAGGTGCCTTCTGATATGTGTTTTGTGGACTAATCCTCCTCTTATTTTACCCTAAGTCCCAGTCCCTCCTTTATTGTATTTTTTCTCTTTTGATGCTGTGGCTGTCTTGAGAGTCTCAACACAGCCTGATCCAACTTGTGCTTTAAACACGGAAGGGAGTGACACTAATATCAGTTCTGAGTTGATCACAGTGGGAAAGGGATTGTGGAGGGTGCAAAGGGCAGGAGCAATGGGGAAGGGGAGAACTGGTACCTTGGAGAGCTGCTCAGAGAAAGAATCCTGAGGACAGGACAGGAGAAGGGGAGAGGAAGCGGTAGAAATCCCTACCCGTTAGCCTAGGTGGTGAGTCAGTTCACAGAGGCAGAGTGGGGAAGCCAGAGGAGAACTGAGGGAAGGATGCTGAATTCATCTGAGGACACGGTAACTTAGAGGTGCCATGTGGTGAAAATGCTCAGTAGGCTGTTGATCATATGGTTTTTATCTGTGCTAAAATCCTGGTCACCAACGCAGCTCATGTCACAGGTGGGTGTTGAATTCATCCACAAGGGAGGTAGGAAGACATTTAAAGAAAACACGCTGCCTTAAGAGACAGGGGAGAAGAGGAACTAAGAAAAGAGACCAAGGAGACATCTGAAATCTCAGAGAAACCAAAGGATACAGATGGTGCCAAAAACACCACGGAACACTGGGAAAGGCGTGGTCAGCAGCCCAAAATGCCACAAACCCGAGTCTTCAACCCAGATCAGCCTCCGCGGACACTCCTGCTTCAGAAGTCTTCATTGTCGCTGTCTCTTCTCACACCTTCCCCTTCAAACGTCATCATTTTCTTCCCGAAAGATCCTACTCTATTCCCTTTCAGCCATTATTTGAAGACAAATTTCCCATCACCAAAAACACCGGAAAAAGAGCCTATTAACTCCAAAATATTCTGAGCCTCTTACACATAACCCTCCTTCCTGGCTCTAGGAATACACCACTTTACATCTCTCTAGACTTGTCCTGACTGGCAATGCCACCCAAACAAAGGCAACACAAGCACAGTCATCCACACTTGTTGTGTTCCCACTTAGCACAGGGCTTCTGAGGTTTGTTAAGGTTCTGTGGCCACACACTGTGCCACATGCAGGTGCCCACTTGGGCTGCTGTCTGCTCTCTTAGGAGGGTAAGGCAAAGGGAACTGATGCCCAGAGTGAGGCTGCGCTCTGACGAAGAGTGCCCTGCGTCTCCTACTCAGAGGCCTAAGATTGTCAGCATCCGTGAGGAAGTGAAGACATTAGCTTACACATCAGGTAGAATTGGATTTCAGTTCCACTATTGTTTCTCCCAACCTTGTGATTCATTTGAAAATTGCTTCAACTAATTTTGGTCTTTTAATTGTTTGGTATTATGTCTTTCTTTCTGCTTCAAGGGAAGAAAAAATGTTTGCTCCCCTAAACAAAACTCTTTATTTGACCCTGTGTATGCTTCCTTCTGTGTCTTCTCTGGAATGTTCCTCCACACACACAAAATGCCTTTCACACGTATCTCTCCCATTTCTCGTGGGTTCCTTCCCACCGGAAAATTAGTATGTTACCAGTGTTCTGGGTTAAGATAACAAATAAGCCTTCATTTATCCTGTGTCTCCTCACTTCTTTCCTTTATATCCAAGCTTCTAGAAAAAGTAGACTGTACATCTAGTACAATAAAAGCAAATGTTCTCTTCACATATAGCAGATAAAATCAGATTTAAAATACGTATGGCTGTAAAGCAACTATATACTTACAAAGGCTCACACAAACCCAACACGAGAGGAGGACAAAATGGTCGATTACTAATCTGCAGCTTTATTTATCCACTGTACTGCTGGGGATCAAATCTGGAATCTTGCACATGCTAAGCCAGCACTCTACCACTGAGTTACATATGAAATCCTGAAATTTTATTTCGAAGTGTAAGAAAATTGACACTTGCTTATGCAGGAGCGTGACATGATAGAAAAATCACACAGTGGAATGTGACATATGTGGTCCAATATCAGTTCATTATTATACTCTGCAAGATGAGTGGCTTAATGGGAGTTAATAGGCAAGGTGGCCTGTGAAAATGTCTTTCATACGATACTCTGTATATGTATTGATGAAGGAATAAGTGATATGATAGGAAAGTGCCTTATATATATTTGAAATGCTTTTGGTACTAGCATTCTTTATAGATTACACTGTAGAACTTTACTCCACACAAGTATATTAATGATTTTTTTTAACAGAACAGTGTTCACACATCTAGACTTTTCTCAACTTTGGTTAAATCTAATGTTAACCATGACACAAGTCTAGGGATGTAGGGACAAGAAATAGCCCAAGTTCTATGTCAGGAACCCATATCTAATAGCCATGTCCTAAAAATTCGATTTGTTTTCACCATGCGTTAGAGCTCAGAAACGCTAAAGTAGAAATGGTATTCAGGGCTGCTACACTGGGACTCAGTCAGAAAATCCGCAGGCTAACCGCAGAGTTCTCAAATATAACCCTTGCTTTCCTCGCACAGTGATAACTCGCAGTTTGCAAAAAGAGCGCTCCTCAGTTTGGAGAATGCAAAACCAAACAAACCCAAGAAGAATCCCTTCCCACCCTTCCACTCAGAAAATATCTTTGGAGGCAAACAGAAAAGAATGTCAAGCTTGATGTTTTGACTTATCAATATCTTATGTGCTCTTGAAAAAAACTGTGGATAATAGTATCTTTTAATACTTAGAGGTTACTGAGAGGATTATATACATCTTTACTTGGGATCGATTACAACCTAGGTTCCCCAGACATAAAATACATGACAGTTTATTCTCCTGGATAAGATGTGAAAGAGGCCACCTGGATTTGATAAGCAAGCAAGTGAAGCCGTATACAGAGGAAAATCAAAAGTCAGATCAAAAGACAGAGGGGACATCTAATTTGGGGAGATCATTTATCATTACTAATTTTCAGTTTCTTTATCTACACAGCACCCTGCTTCCCCCAAAGTCTGACTTTTTGAAAGAGGAAAAGATACCTAGTGTCTGTAAAAGACTTTCCAAGAGCCCTGGTGCCTTCTCAGGTGGGTGTCTAAACAAGAACAATGAGAATAAGCTCAAGAAAATAGTTTTTAAAAATCTATTTGAAGACTTCAGAGAGTTGTCAGGGAAGTGAAAGTTTCAGGAACCCAGACGCAGAAAAGAAGAAAGCCTACAAAAACTAATCTGCCATCTGATGCCTGCGATTCCTTCTGAAGGCACTTATTGATTCCAAGGCGGCAGCCGACAGGCCGAGAAGCTCAGCTGAGCTTATAGCCATCTCCTAGTGCTGAGGGGATAGAAAGCAGCATCGGAATCTGTCAAGGAAGAGACACAGTGGTAAAATCCACTGGCTTAAAGTTGAGACGCTTAAAGAACAAAACCCTAAAAGTGGAAAACTGACAGGAAATAGGCAAGCCCTCGGGAGGCTCAGCTTCCAATTAGCCCAATAACGGGTTGCATCAATGTCATCTCCTGCTTACCCTTAAATATTTATCAGAATAAAAAAATGCAATATTTTAAAAGGAAATGTTCAAATTTTCAAAAACTTTTATACATAAATTTTGTTACTGGCAAAGCAAAAACAAAAGAAAGCATGACAGGCACGAAATTCACAAAATATCCAGAAACAGGAGTTATCAGATAGAACTCAGAAAAAGCACATTGACATATAATTATGAAACTCAGATTACCGCTGAATCTATTGCAGGAAAATGCAATTATTTTCTGAAAGCATCAACAGCAAAAAACCTTGAAAATGTATTTTTAAGGCAAATGACCTCAGACCTGGTCCACTCAAAAAATTCAATGAAAAAAAAGTTAAGGTTTTTAAGAATTGTAATAAAATGGAAAAGAATTGAAAGGTTTGGAATTTCTCTCTTCTCATGATGTCATACTCTAGGCGTATGATTTTTCTTGGCTATAAATAGCACTGATTTCATCCAAAATCTCTAGTCATTTCTCCCATGTAATTTGCTACTTACATTCTACATGAAAGGGCAGATCCATTTGCATGTTAACTCTACCTAATTTCACATAAGTTTCATGAAATGGATCTTTCACTAGTAAAATACTAGCAGTTTGACTATAATGGACTAATGTGATTACTGCTGCATCAGTTGCTCCATTAGTTCATCCATTAGGCATTATTACATCCTTATTAGACCAAGAATGAATTCTTATGATGACAAATTTGAGCTTGACTTAAGTACAGGAAAAACAGCCTATGACTTTAACTCTCAAAGAAGAAAAAAAAGCCCAATAGATTGTACAATAGAATGGGATACATTTTCAAGTTGATAAAATTTAAAGATAACTATAGAATTAAGAACTTAATGGAGAAACCAAGTTCATCTATGTTGATAATGTGGACAATTATACTCAAGGAAGAAATCTTAATCTTCTAAAACCACTAAGAGTCTGTTAAAGTGGTTGAGTGCTTTACTGGCCGTCTGCCACTTTTTTGATATCTTCTAAGTATGAGTTTTTCATCTATTTGTGTCTGCAAATAAAATTTATCAATAGCATTTTTTAAGGTCTGAGTTAAATTGTATCACAAAATATTTCATAGAAGATAGCTTAGAAAAAAGGAGGGTAGAGACTCTTAATGCCAAATTTACTCAAATAGGGGTAGGTAGTTAATTGAATCTTAAATCACCCCCCAGAAATCGCCCCCAAAGACTCATGTATTTGGGTATTGTGGTATTATATTAGGATTTCATATGCTACTAGGAGGTAGGGTTTGGTCAGAGGGGTGGATTGTTAGGGCTCAACTTGGAGGGACATTGCTTCTTCACTTTCAGTTTTTCTGTTGTCCTGCTGTGCACAACTATTCTATGGCCAGACCCAGCCCTTCCACAAATGTAGACCTCCCATAAATGGTCTGAGACCTTCTAAAACCATCAAAATAAATCTTGTCTTCCTTAAGTTGTAGTTGCTGAGTAGTGTGTCCCAGAAATGAAGAAACAACCAATAGGAAAGTTGGTACCAGGGAAGTAGGGTTGTTGCTGTGACTTCACCTGACCATGTGGTTAGAAGCCTTTTAAAGTGGTTCATGGGAAGAATTTGAAAAGGGTTGAAGATGCCTAGAAGCTTTAGAATGCTTTGAGCTGAGCTTGGTGGGAGATTCTGGTCTAAGCTCAGAAAACACAAATACTGGTAATAAATGGCACCTTTAAAGGCAATCTTGTGAGGTTTCAGATGAGAAGGAAGCCTCTATTGGCAATTGATCCAGAGAGCATGTATGCTATGCCCCAACAAAAAGTGTGTCAGCATTACATACCTATCCTGAGACTTTATTTGAAACTAAGATTAAGGGAATAGTTTGATGGAGGAAATCTCATAGCAGCCAATGTTCAGGCTTGTCACATGGGCACTGATTGGGGGTTTTAGACAGTTATGTAAAAGCAAGTGAAAAGCAGGAAAAAAAGGCAGAGTAAGAGATGTAAAAAGCTTTGAAGTTTTGTAAGCAAGCGACTGCAAAGTTGGGATCAAAAGAACACAGGCTTGTAGAGATTAGCAGTAAAAAGAAGCCAAGTACTTAGAATCTGGACTGTAGAAAGGGAGCCTCGAGGCACCTCAGGAATCCAGAGGACTCCACCCTTCACCTAAAGACATTGAAAAAGAAGCGATTATAGACAAATTTAGGCAGTACTGAAATAAGGTAGTCCAGAGGAGACTTTGTTCTAAGCACACGGGAACATGGTTTTGTAACAGACTATTTATTCCTGTCACAGACTGAAAATCTAAAACTACTTAAAACAATGCTTTCCAATTTGTTTTGATGTTCAAAGCAGTTAAGCAAGTTAATCTAGGCCATTTACTGGTAGAGTTAAGTGTTCAGAAATGGGAGCCCATGAAACCAATGAAGGCTACCAGTTCCTACTTTTTTACTTGGACCATTATTCTTTTAATATGAAAAGTCAAAATGTTATAATTTTTAAGAATGTCTGTTATGGTTGGGACCCAAAATATCCACCAAAAGACTCATGTGTTCTGACATGGGGCTTCAGAAGTGATGGCATCAGGTGACTATCAACAGGTCAAATCTGTTGGACTTAGATTTTCATGACATTATTGGGAGGAGATGGAAACTTAAGAAGGGGTATTTCCTAACACAAATAAAAAAAAAACAGTCCACTTTAGATGTCTTTGTCCTCATAGTTTATCCATTGTAGCAGTTGCTCATTCATTCACTTGTTCAGAAAATATTTATAGATCATAAATTTATGGATAATCATCATCATTTATAAATCCCAGGCATTCAAAGTCTCTTTTGCCTTTCCTTTAAATTGCAGCCTAGTTTCATTCTAAGTCATTCTTTAGCTAAGGCCTGTACATCACTGTTTATCATTTCTATCATATTACACATAATTTCTTTATCTGCACCCAGTTTCATTCTTTGATTACCCTGATGACCACAATAAGAGCACATCAGAGCAAACATGGTACTCTGCTGAACAGGCGGGGAAGGCGGGAAAACTATGGAACCTTAAGGCTTGTTAGCCTGTTCTGCCAGATATAAAGGCATTCTCCTCCCATTCTCAGACTTCTGCTCGGACACATGATAATTATGAACAGACAATGAAAATAGACAGTAATGGCAAAAATCAAAATATATCTTACTCTGAAACACTGGACTCCTACACGGACTATGCAAAAAATAGGTTTAACTCAAAAAACGAATGCTGGTGAAGGAACCCTCTTACATTGTTAATGGGACTGTAAATGGGATCACTATGGAAAACATTACAGAAATTCCTCAAAAAGTGTAAATCAATATTCCATTTGATCCAGCTATACTTCTTTAAAAACAGTTAAAGTCATCATACAATAGTGATACATGCATACCCATGTTTACAGCAGCAAAATTTATAATAGCCAGATCTTGGAAAAAGCCAGTATACCTACGTGTAGATAACTGGATAAAGATATATACCTCAATGGAATACTCCTCTGCCATAAAGAATGACAAATACGGGTCATTTGCAGGAAAATAAATGTGCCTTGAGACCATTATGCTATGTTCGATGAAATGAAGCAGACCCAGAAAGTTAAACATTATATGGTTTCCCTAATATGAAAAAAGTGTAAGAAAATGTGTGTGGGGAGGAGGGCAAAAGATGCAACATGTAAATTTTAATTTTTAAAAAAGTAGGTTTAAAATAATCATTTGAAAAATATTTTTGGTTTTGGATCATAGAGAACACAATTATATTTAACGATAATTTTTCTCACATTTCTATATATATTTAGCTGAAATATAATTTTAGAATCTCTACTTTTATTGAGGAAGCCACCATTTTCCAAGGTAAGTAGATATTAGAATGTTTCTCTTTTTACTATCTTGGATCTATTTTTATCTACCTATATGTGACCAAATATTTTCTTTAACATTATTCTTAAGATTTTAGAAAAAAATAACTAGAATAATATTAAAAAACTTAACTTTCTCTTAGATTTTTTGGTGGCCAAAAATGTATTTCTATGGTTACAATTCCAGCTCCCACTCACCTGTCAAATAGTTCTCCTCCTGTGACAAGTTCTAGGACAAGACTGATTTCTGTAGGGGTTTCAAATATTTCCTTAAGTTTTATCTGGGGAGAGATATGCATAAATTAATATCATATGTTCATTATTTTTATTTCCTTGAAAACATCAAATTATGTTCAAAACAATAATATTACATTACTTTGCAATAGTGATATATTGAATAACTCTTAATAAAAATCCCTCATTCCAGTATCGGGCAGATATTTGTCAATCTTTCTGTGTTGTTTTTCCCTTTCCTCGTCTTTTTCAAAGGTTTTATTGAATTTAATACTTTTGATAGTTGAATAATAGCTGCTTTAGACTTTCTAATTTTCTCCCCACATATTTCAAATTCTGAATTGATCTAAAAAAAACAAACAAAAACAAGGAAAACCCGAAGTTGCTCTCCCACGTGAGAGCCTCATGTTTGTTGGCAATGCAAAAGGATGTGAACCATCCATCTCGGAAAGAATGAACTGGGGATTGAGGTTGGAGACGGAGCAGGACCAGCTTAAGGTCAGACAAAAGATGTCCTGAACAGCTCAAGAGCTGCTCGGGTAAAGCGGTTCTTTGACAGGAAGTGGTGGCTGATTGATCACACCAGGATTTTTGTCACATTCAGATAATACAACCAATTTGGGGCACTTTTCTCCAAACTCCGAGCCTTCACGCAGTCAAGATTTTGTGACCATTCTGGCCCATAAAATTTGCGTGGTTTTGCTGCGACCATGTCTGAGTTTCTTTTTCACCTGCTTCCTCTGTGAGGCCCTTCCATTATCTTATTTGAATTTAAACCTGAAGACTTTTGAGGAACGAGGAGCAGCCTTTTTATACCCACAAGGAAAAAAGCGTAAGGGTGAAAATGAACACACTGAGGATGTCAGAACAAAGGATGAGCAATGTCTAGAGTGGAACAACTGCTAGAAACTGTCCACTAGTTCCTTTTTAAAATGCTGTATAGAGCTATATGCATCCATAAATCATAGACTAAGTTTAAAATAGTTTGCCTGAAGCCTAAAGCATTGTAGGCATCACAACTTCTCAAGAGATGTGGGTAAAAATATTTTTTAAATAGAGGGCTTAATTCATAAGAACAATTTATGGTTTAGAAAATGCTTTTGTCATTCTTCACTTCATTGGTTCAGGAAAGCTCTCCACTAGACTTGTTCCCACAGAGGCTTTGTTTGGACACAGCCTGAAGCAGAGCTTCCGAGGACATTTTATTTTCCACATTCAAGTACATCATTTATTTGCATCATCACATTTCTGAGGCAGATACTCTAAGGAGATTGAAATGACTTTGGAAAGCAACGCATTTTCTTCACAGGCTTTTCTGACATTGGCATATTTATAAAATAAATACACAAAAGAGGAAGAAAGCTAGTGTTTTGAATGAAATAGAACTTTCCAAATTTCATCCCTTCATGCAGAAATACAGAAGTCATATCTACTATTAATTTGTCTATTTTAGAATTGATTCAGTAGGTTCGAAAATTTTGTTTTCCAGCCAAAGAATTGACGGTGTGATGAGGTGAGGCCAAGGACTAGGTCCTCCTGGCTCCCAGGAGTGGCAGAATCCCCTTCTCGTTATCAACAAGGACCAAAAAATGTCAACATCCTAGTCTGCAGCTTTGGCATTTGCTTGAAATAGTAGTTTAAAATCCACTTACAATGTTTGGATGTGATAGACGAAGCAGTACTCCGATCTCAGTTCTTACAATTTTTTTGTCCACCTAAAAAAGAAAATAAGAGACAAAGTGAAGGTAACTTCCATTTTTAAAAATAATTCATTGTCAAGATCATAAAAAGCATTGCCCACTGGGCAAATGAGACAACTGGGAAAGGCTAATCAGGTGTTTTTCTTAAGTCTCTTTCCGCTGCAGGCCTCACACCTCTGTGTCAGCTGTAGAGTAGATCTAAAAAGGATCACAATTCACAAGACCGCTGGCATGTGCCTCCCTCCTTTCTTACCAAAAGTCCTCATTATCTCTATTACCCCCAGGGCACAAGGTCACCTGAACCTATCCTTCATCTGTTCTTTCATTGAGAGAAGCGTTCGTCTCAACCCCAGAAGAGCTGTCAAATCCCTTCACCAGGCCTCCCGACACAGCGGTGGCACATAATCAACACCAACGAATCAGAGCGGCTGTCCCTTGCCTGTGGTGACAGCATCACAGGTATTCAGCAGACCCAAGTCATCCCAGAAGGCTGTTCCTTGAATTATTCTCAAATAATTATGAAGGAGGCATTTATTTTTTCCCTTAAAATTATGAGAACAAAAGACAACTCTGTTACAAGAGACCATTTTTAAAATATCCTTTAGACACTGCTTTGCCATAAATGAAGATAACAATTGGGGAAAACAGTTAAAAAATGAAGAGTATCATTAATATAATTTGAGGGATTTATTTACATATGGACTTGTCTTTTGAACTTTGATTATGAACTTCTAAGATAGTTTCCCACCTGTTATCTGGAATTAGTCTCTACTGTTGGACATTAAACACACTAATCGGCTCACCATTTGATCTGTCTGGGACAATAATCATTTAATTTAGCATCTTTGAAATTAGATATGATTTCACTCTATCTAAGCCCATTACTAATTTTTATTCCAAAGAGTGGGAGCTTCAGATCAAAATTCATATGCATTCAGAAATATTTGAGCATATTTTCCCTTCCAAATCCATCAAATTATAGATAATGCAGGCAGCAGGCTTACTCTGGTTTCTGCACCAGAGCCTCGCCTAGCAGTTTATACAGTTTTGGAAATGAGCATGAGGAGCTTCATGTACAATTTACAGCCAGCCTGTGGGCAACTCATGAGATTGCTTTAAGGAAGAATGAATTCTACCCTTTCAGGTTCTGGACCTAGGGAAGAAAAGGTGGGCTTGAGAAATTCCACCCCATTTCAATGAAGATAACCAACCACGACTTTCATGATCAGGAACGCCACCTGTTTTAATTTTTAGGTTCTTATGCAAATATTAACCAACAAGGAGTTATTTGTTGAAAATAAAAATGAAATACTCAAAGGAATTTTACAAACTGTGTGCATTCTTTTTCTTAGTTAAAATGCACTCATATTATACTTTTCTGGCAGATAAAATTTGCCAGTTCCTAGAATACTTAATGAGGACCAGTCACCACTTACAAGTGTTTTTAGTTTTAAGAAAAAAGAAGTTCTAAAGAAATGAAAGCGATTTTTCATGAGTCTGTTTTACAATAGTATACAAAGCATTTAGTAGCCACATAGTAATGGTACCACCTCCTAAACTAGAAAAGTACTTTCGGTTATTCATGCATTCAGCCAGGAACTCAGAGATTTAACGTATTGTTGTTAAAGAAAATAATCAGACTACTAAAATGAATCCACAATTCTATAAAGCAAAAGTGCCCTGCATATGTTGGCTGGATGCTGTTTGTGTAACTCAGAACATTTAGAAGTCTGCATGAACATTCCACATAAAATCTGGCATCAGTTTTGAATTCTGACTTAAAGGAGAGGGAGACGCACGCGATCTTTCTCTTTTAATAGCTGACGGCTACTATAGGCAGTTCATTGGGCACAGAGGAAAAGAAGCCGGTAAGAGCCTAATTCAAGCAACTTTACAACGCCCTGATAGGCTCTGGGGTTTTCACAGTGAAGGATCAAGGGATCCAGTCCTACACACACAGTGCGCTGTGAGCCAGAAGCTTTGGGAGCCACCTCCTTGGTCTTTCGTGGACATTACAGTACAGCGACTTTTCACAATTCAGACAGACTTTGTCTTGATCACAACTGTTTTCAGCTGTAAGAAGTAAAATCCTAGTTTAAAATTTGCTTACGCCGAAAGGGGAATGTATTGGCACATGCTAACTGAAAAGCTAGGGCCAAATTAAGTACAGTCCCACTAAGTCCAGAGGTTAGGACTCAAATAATGCACTCCCCCCACCCCCCAACCGTCGGTGCCTGTCTTTTTTCCTGCCATCTTCATATGGCATAAAACATACAAGAGAGCCTCCACATCTGTGTCCTTCAGCCTCACATTGCGAAGGGAAGAGAAAGCCCTCTTTCTACATCACAGGCTAATCTCAAATAGGATTCTCAATGTTCTTTAGCATTTTTCCCTACGGCAACCTTTTTGAATTCATACTGAAAGATTGACACAAGGCCATCGTGTATCAGGTGACTGAGACCAGCAGCCTATGTAGAAATGGCTCTTCCGATTTGCTGTTTCCCATCTCTGGGTGGCAATTTTGCCAATTGCTTTGATGCTCCTGGTGATACGAGTTAAAGATAGTGAGGCAGTCTAGAAAAATAATGGCTCTAGTCAGTAGGAAAGCATGGAGTTGCAATCTGAATAAAGCAGCTTGTGAAATTTATGTGCTTTGTGGACAAAGCAGATCAATTCCCTTTATCAGATTGGCCAAACTTCTGAAACAGAAATACACCTACTGTACTGATCTACTTAAAAAGAAAATGTTACATGAAGGTGGTTATTCAAGGATTTCTGGGTTTATTCTTTAATGTATTTGTAATGAATATATGGTATCCAGCAAGGGACTAGCACAGGATTTTGGGCTCTTTTGGAACATATGAAAAAGCAAACAAAATACGGCCTTGCCTGGAGAAGGATGGCAGTAAAATTTGGAGAATGAGACATAACCACATAATGCCGTCTAGAGATAGTTGAGAGGCAATAAGGAAGAATTAAGTCTTAAAAGTTCCACAATTCAGTGGAAAGTCATCCTTTATAAATTAAAAATACTCTTCTATTTAAGTGGTAGGATTATTCTAAAATATTGATATTTTTGAAATGAATATAGTCATTGAAGAAAGTAATAGTGTTGATATAAAACCAAGAACGCGTGTTAGAGAGAGGACAGAGAAGGTGCCACAGGTGGGCAGACAGTGGCTAACCCACGAGGCAGGCAGCCGGACGGATCCTTGGGGTGCGGACAGCATGGTCGCTGAAGAAGTGGATCAACAGGACAAAACTGTGAAGGTCAGGAAAAATAATTAAAATTTCAAACATTTTTCATTCAGCACAAGATTTTCCGGCTGTACCAAATGCGAGACCCTGGAAAAGGACAGGTATTTCTAGGACACTCGGACGACCCTGGTGATCTCCTCCCAGGAGTCTTTACCTGCCTTTTTAATTTTTGCAGATACTATTGACAAACTTCTGGCACAAGATACTATTTTTAATGAATTTTAGTGTACATATGTAAGATATACAATATGCTATACACACAAATAGTAAAAAATGACCACAGTTAAAGCAAAATTCACACGCCCGTCCCCTCACGTCATTACTCTTTCTGCTTTTGTGGCACACAGGAGCAGCTGTCACCTTGTGGTTTGGCATGACTCTCCATCTATGGCGGGCGTTTCCGGCCTACGGTCTTCCGGTTGTCTTTTGGCTTGCTCACTTTGCGTACCTGCTACTTGATAATATAGCTTACTTTTGTTATCATATCCTCTCTAGGTCAGCCTCCGTAATGCAAAATAATGTCATAATTGCATGATGCTTTCAACTTTTATTAAGAACACAAGAGTCCCCCAGTAGAGATTGTTAGATTTCTTTTACTGATGACACGTTCGGAGTTTACACAGTACAGGGCCTTCTTTCGTATATTTCTGATAAATGTAAAATAGGAGATAGGAGCTTTTTTTTACATTTTATAGTTCGCAAAATTATTCTAATACAAATATGTATTTTCAACAAACTTATTCTTACTTTGTTATACAGCAAATGTTACATATTAGGTATTTTTTGTTCTTTCAATGTTAAATTATATAAATTCCAGAACAGGTCATATTGCAGAAAGTCAGAGATAGGAATGTTCTGGTGTGATCATTGTTTTGAGCTCAGATTGGCATCTCCTTAAAACTAATTTTGAAAATGGCTGTTTTTCTAGTATGTCCTGTACCTTGTTGCTCAGCTAAAAATGCGGACTCTACGGTCTGCAAAGGCCTTCGAGGGAATGTGTGACGTTTTCCCTCTACAAATTTCAGACCTTTGGTTAGTATTTTCTTATGTATCAACCAAACCAAGAAATTGAATGCAAACGTAGAAGGAAATCAATCTTTTATTAAGCTAGACAGTAAAAAGATCGGCAAAAAGCCACTCTTCTTGCTGTCCATATTTTTTACTTTGTGTGGTAGAAGTAGTTTATTAAAATGTTATTTATGATAAGATATACTGGGCTTATAGTAATTTAATAAATAAAAATCTTTAATATTCTGTTTTACTATCTAATACAGTAAATATATAAACCTATTTGGGGTTCTCAATACTTTCATTAGTTTAAATGGCTCCTAAAGGTTTTCTAAAATTAAAAAAAAAAAACATTCCAAAAAGCATAACTTTATAATTTGAAGACATAGACCAGAAAAATATGTATAGTCACAGCAATTTAAATTTTTAAAAAACTGAATACCATCTCATTTCTGTTCTATTGAAGGCTCAGAGGTTCAATACCTTGCCTTTTGGCAGATCAGGTCATGACGTAAGTGGAGTCTGGGAAGGGTATAGGAAATCAGAATTTTAGAAGGACCTTAGCAAACTCTCCACTCATCCAAGAAAAGTAAACCAAATAATCAAACCGGGACTATAAGTCACAATAATGGTGGCCAAGGAAACTTGTGAAGGGTAGAGGTGAAAGAAAGATGAATCAGAAATGAGCAGACAGTGGCTAAGAAACCAAGAACACAGTCATACTGGTGTTAGGAAATCTTCCAAAGGAAGACAAGATCTTTCGTTGCTTTTACCCCCCATTTTATTGATACGCAATAACACAACACATACTATTTACATTGATCTTGAGTACTTTGTGCATATATATATATATATAGTGGCAAAATTACAAATCCTTCCCACTGCCTCCCCAGCCCCACCAGTTCCCATTATTCCCCTCAATTAGTTCTATGAAATAATTGTGATGCTTTTTTGAAAGGATCTTTCAGAACCTACTAGACATACCTTAGTATCTACACAGTACCTTGAAGAATGGTAGTTTCCATTACCAACAATTTTCAAGGATAAAGAGTATATTTTACTAAAGTCTTGACTTAGAGAACATACCTTAATTCAGATTTTCTGAAAACAAATGGGAGGCAAGGATCAACATCCTGGTGTCATATTTGGAAGGTGCAAAACCACCATGACAGGAAAATCGGAAGTGCAGGTATGTGAGGGAAGATACAGCACACGGGCTACGGTGTCACAAGACGTGACGACATCCAGCAGGTCACACAGGTAGTCACTGTGTCCAACCGGCACACAGTATTTCTATGGAGAGACTCTACAGAGCCACTATGCCTGGCTGGAGGAAGAAAGTGGAGCTTACTTTTCCAGAAATCTCTTCTCATTTCTCATGGGTTAAATTTAGTCTAACAGCTTAACATTTTTATACTTTATACTTTTGGGAAGCACGGGCAATCTCTTCAGGAGTCCATTTCGATCCCATAGGGCCCCTCAAGAGAAGTCACATCTTACTCAAATCTGAAAGTGTCTAGAAGAGCCAAAAACTTCAGGAATGTGGCTGGGTGGTCTAGGTGCATGAAGTGGCCAAAGGGCAGTCCAGTGCCTCACCCTCCACCTAGGTAGAGGCCAGAAGAACCTGAGGAAGCCCATTAAGAATTTCACCTAATCACTGGGTCTTGAAGTTGGGAACACGAAAGTGGATTGACAACAGTGAAATCACAGTCTTACTTTTCTAATTAATCATGTTTGATGTTCAACAGAAAAACCTTCGTCTTCTCCTTATAGTCATTGCTCTAATTGCCGAAATGAAAAGAATGCTCATCAAATGGCTGGGCACATGGGATTTTCCCAGGGAGCTTTGCTTTACTTCTGTGACTTCAACTACCCTAAGTAGTCTTTCATTCTCATAAAGTTACTGTTTCCAGTGTTAATGCCTTTTGATAAGCTGCCAGTCTAAAGCATACTTTTTGAAGGTTGCAAATGGGAAAAAAACGAAGCAATCCAGTATGATATACAGATTCATACACTTTTGAAACTCCACAGGAGTCAAAATTTCTTAATACCAAAAGAAAGTCCAATTTCAATACAGTCCTACAGCAACAGCCAGGGAGAGCTTATTACCATTATGTGATTAGACAGAGCATGGATCCTTGATTAAGACACACAGCCAACGTATCACTACAGCAGTGCTGAGAAAGGGAGGAAGTATTGAAAGATATGTAATAAAGGAAGATACTGTGTACTTGAAGAAAAAGGAAGTCAGTTTCTGCATGGTAGGAATGAGAGAAAAGGAGGTGTAGCTCCAGATTGTTGGTCTCGAGCCATTGACTACCTTAAATAAGGCTTAGAGCCAGACCCTTAAACTTCAAGTCCCCTTGGTGAGCTTGTGTCCCTCTATCACTAGAGATGACTGCTCTTATTTTTAATTTATATCAGTTAAGTGCAGCTGCATTTTTACCTAACCCAGTCAGCCTTATTTTCCTTGCAGAATTGAGACTGAGTATCTTGCTTTACGTCTCTAGTCTGCCTCACTTCTGATTTGAATTATTGTGCAGACAGTGATTCAAAGTACAGAACTGTGTTCCTCGGATCTTTTATGAAGACAGGGAGAAGATAAATTGCTAACAGACAATACATAGCCAAATGTGTTCAGGCCTTCACAGAGATCCCTTTCTGCAGAGGTTCTGCTTAACTCTGTTTTTTAACACTCATCAAGTATGTGTTGACATGAACATGCTCGGTGAAGAATTGACAACTGGAGTTTTGTTAAACTCAAGGATGACAGTTCTAGGGTACAAGGATTTGACAGCTGAAAACTGCTGTTCTGACATGTAACAAAATCAAACGTGGGGCACATATAAAATATAAATTTTTAAAATCATAAAGCTAGTACCTCTTCTAAGAACTACATTAATTTTAACCAAGTCTGAATATTCCCTTTATTTTGCTGTTCTAGGCATCTCACGGTTACCTCACCTCTTTGCTAGGATCCACAGGTGGCTTTTTTCCCCACAACAGAAAATGCAGTGGACATAGAATCAGCATCCTTCTTGCTCCTGAGTGCTATGGCTAAACCATTTTCTTTTCCATTTCTTCCTAAAGTCTATTTTGTTTCAAATGTCTTCTGATAGCCAATCCAACGTTCACCTTCTTGCAGTCCTCTTCCTGCTTCCCTGTTAGCCCTCCTATGCTGGAAGGTTTTAGCATTTAAGGCCCTTGTCTCAACCATTACTATTTTCAGTAGCTTCAACTCTCACATGAGGATTCACTCAGCATTCCCGCCTCTCAGTTTCCTCGCCCCTGGCCCCTCCTGTCTCTTCCTCCAACCCCCCGTAGTTTATTTCCATGGTCATATTTGTTCCTCAAGTCTTGTCATTACCATCAATTGACCATCTCCAAAATCTTGATTTTAAGCATTACCTTCTGATCTCTCTCCCTTCTACCTTAATAGCTTTTACTTAGCTTATCTTAGAGAATCGGTTACTATAAGCACTGCTCTGCAATAACCCCGACTTTTTTGCCATTCCCTCCCTTTATTATACTTCAGACAAAGCCCTTAATTTTGTTAAACTGTACACTCACTCCATGTCTGTCTCTGAAGTAAATGAAAGAAAAATTCAAACCATATTGGCTAGCTTCATTTTAAGTTTATGATCCCAAGTTTTAAGAGGCTACCAGCCCTCTTCTCCTCCAGAGGCACATTTCACGCCTTCTCTCTCCCAACCGTGGCCATGCCCTTCTTCCTTCAGTCTCTCCTGTAGCCTCACCTCTGAATTCATGACAAGACATAAGCAAAGGCAAATATGTTTTTTATCCACTGATCTCTATATTCCTATACTCAACTGATTTTGCTTATTCAATAAAACTTTTGGGTCATGTACTATGTACAGATGATACTTTGGGCAGGAGGATGCAGCAATGAATAAAACCAGTACGCTTTTGGTCAGGTGGGAAAAAATGTGGACAACCGCAAAGGTTCAAAGAGCTACGTAGAAAGAAAATTAGTAAGACAATAAAATAAAAACAGAATAAAGGAGCTAGAGTGATGAAGGGTCTACTTGAGGTGGGGACTCAGGGAAGGTCTCTGATGCAATGACAATGAGGAATGACGATCTTAAGTTTTAAAAAGATACTCTGATATTTAGAAAGGGAAGTGGACAGGGATAGTAAGTACACGGTCACCACGGAGAGGCAGAAGCAGTTGTCCTGTTGAGAGACCAGAGGAGTCTTGGCAGGCAGGTCCAGATGGAGTTGGCGAAGGAGGTGGGATGTGATGGCTGTGTTTAGAAGAGGCATCAGAATTAAAGAGAGTCTAAGAGAAATATGTAAAGAGTGAAAGATGGCCATTTTTCACCTAAGTAGAAAAATAAAATCACTCTTTATTGAGATGAAGAAAATTGAAGAGGAGGAGCCTCAGAAAGAAGTCAATAATGACTTGTCCCTGTCCATCACAGGGAACATCCCCTGCCATTGGTCCCCTATCAGTGGCCCTCCCACCCTGCTGCCTTTGCATAGTAATGGAGACTGAACCCAGTGAAACTCTACCTCTGAGCTGCACCTCAAGCTCTTTCTATTCTACATCGTGAGATGGTCTCAAAATGTCTAGGTTGGTCTTGAACTTCTGACCTCCTTGCCTCATGCTCCTAAGAGCTGAGATGATAGCCACGTGCCCCACCCACTCCCCTCATTTTCTTTTATTACAGCTAACTGATCACTTTTGAAGCAACCAAGAGCACCCCCACTTCTGGGTCCTTCCATTTTGTATTTGACAATCCTTTGCCTCAAATATTCTTTTCCAGATCTTTTAGTGTGTTTGGGCTCACTGAGGAGGAGATAAGAGCAATTACACAGAGGTGTTAACACTTTAAATGTGTCAATGACATGCAACGGACATGGTGAGGCGGGGCAGTGGGAAGACACAAATTTTAAAGGAAACCAATGCTCTACTTTCCACTTAACATAAACCCATCTTTATTCTGATGAGTATGTGAAGACAGATTCTAATGAAGCCCTTCAATCAAATGATCTTGGCTATGAAACAGATTCCAAGTTGTTAGAGTTCTGTTGCTAGCCACCTCTTACCCACAGCAGAATCCACATTAGGAGGCCAAGAGGCAAAGCAAACACTCCAGTGGAGGAGGAAGTCCAAAACTGGCTAGAGTTGAGGCAAGACATAATAATTCCAAGCAGTTTGACCCAGAAGGAAAGGCACTTGTATTTCTGAGTCGAGGCCTCTTGTGTAAGGCAGGTAGCTTCAGAGCACAGCACCCCTCCTTCGCTCTTAGAGCCTCAGTTCGAGCTTCATGCTTACGGATGCAAGCAGTTACTTTCAAAGAGGAAGGTTTTTTTATCTGACTGAACAAAACAGGCTTAAAAATGTCCTTGGAGAAAACGATAAGCTGATCAAAGTCTATGCAAAAGATTTGGATGATGCTATACTTTCACTAGAAAGGGATTTGGCTTCGGAGAGGGAGGAGAAAACTCAGGCAATGAGGAAGAACTTCACGAATTTACATGGCACTTCTCTTTCTGGCTTCTTTCATCTGTGCATCTCTCCTCAGAATCGAGCACCAAGGGGATAGGAGCAACCCTAATCTGTTACCTCTCCTCTTCCGTCCCTCACTACCCCTTCTGCTTCTCTCCAGGGAAACCCCTCCAGCAATGGCCCTTCCTGTTTGTCCTCTCCTTTCTCTCTAGACATGGTCAGGGGAAGTCACAGCAATGACCCCACTTTTCTGGTGCTAACTAATTTCTGTCTTAGTTACTTCTTTGTTACTGTAACTGAATACCTGACATTCACACGTTAGGGAGGAAAGATTTATTCTAGTTCACAGTTTTAGAAAGTCACATCCCATTCATGGGTGGCCACCAATACTGGAAGCACATGGCAGAAGTGGAGGTGGAGGGAAGCCAAGTCTCAGAGGGAAGGCACGGAGTTGCGTTTATCCTTCCAGGTCCTGTCCCAGTCATTTGCCCCTTCTAGGTTCAGTCTTATTGTTCCTGCCCCTCCAGGTTTAAGCCCTTAATTCCCATGCCTGTATCTGTAATCTGCCACACACACCTCTCTTCCACCACACACCCATAATCCACCCCTCCGGACCAGGCCCTAATATCTTAGCACCACAGGGCTCCATAGCTAATCCATAACATCCAAATTCTTGAGACTTTTGGGGGACATTAGAGACCCAAACCACAGTACTGTTACTGGATACTGTTAAAACTACTAAACATGTATGTACTTTAGTTCAAAGTACTTAAAAAATCTAAAAAATTTCAATCCTAAAATCTATTTGGATCTAATCTAATTGACATTCTCTGCATGTAACTGTTTGTTTCTCCCTCCCTTAGCATATTGGTGGATTTAGAATTCCAGGAGTTTAATTTTTTAACCTCTCCTCTTACTCTTATATTGCCTGAACGGAAGCAGCTTTGGACACCATTCAACTTTGTAAAGAAATATAAAACTAATAATTCTTTAAACCATGTTTCTCTGTTAACATAAGATTGTGGCTTCCTTCTCAGTATGGAACAGACACCATGTGCCCAGAGGTGATGGGTGATGTTCCTTTTGCTCTCTCAGCTCATCTGTGACCCTGGACACCAATCCAAGCTCGGACCCCCTGACCCTGAGCTATTTACCCTTCTTGGCACACAGTGCCTTCCCTTTGGGTATAAGGTATTTCCCGCTCAGTTCTCTCAGTTTCTTCCCTGAGGTGTCCTGTGCTGTGGTCAGTTTTAGTTACACATTTCCTTTTCCCAGCCCATGGACTTCATGGGAAGGATGAAGATCACTTTACAACCACTCACTCACTGCCTGAAAGAGCACTGAAGGGTTAAATGTGGCAACTTAGACCTATGGACAAGCCACTCTTTTCACTGTTCAGGAGTATTTGCCCTCTGAGCAATAACACAGGCCTGTTTAATTATCTCTGTGACTCACTCTTTCGTTCTCAATTTCTTTCTTTCCCTGTCTTTCCTCTTTCATCAGCTTGTCTCTGAATTATGGTGTTTACAAAAAAAAAAGCAACAAAGTACTTGAGAGCTTAACATATGTGAAAGACAAATCAAGCAGAATGATAACAGATAATCAAGCAAATTATAACAAATTCTCGAGACATTCAAAATCTTTAACAAACCAAACCACAACAATGGACTCTGTACAACAATGTTTGCATTTCCAAGCAGATCTCTGGATGGCTCAGCATACAAGTCAAGCCAAGGATGTTTAACATTCCCCTCTTCCACCTTTCCTCTTTAGTAGACATCTACTTGTCACAAACTGAACAGAAATGTCCCTGTTCCTCTTCCAGGAATCCTGGCTTAATAGCCCCTATGAAAATCAATATGTTCCAACTGACAGACGCTTAAGGAGTTACACTTCATTTGACATGGCTTGTTATCGTCAAGCTACTTTCCTTAATGTGTTCTCAGACTTCGAATTGGGCCCAAAAAGTCTATTTGAGTTGGTGATTTATTATTCCCCTTTTCATCATGGGCCAAGGTGACTTTGCCTGCACATTCAGAGCACACAATGTGTGGTTCAAAGTGGCCAATGGCAGCAGTTAATAGAAGCATATCTAAGATTCTACCATTCATCAGTCTTCTGGATATCTGAGCAATTAGAAAATGCCTGGCTCATGGTGAATTTTCTATGTTCTCAAATGTTAGGTAGAAAGAGGAATGAAGAACCTCACTGTACCCATGCCCGTCACCCCCAGCATCTATCAGGTGGAGGGATGGTGAATAAGTATAAAGATCTCCCTAGAGGTGTGTGGTTCATATTCACCAAAGTGAGAGGTTAGATGGGCCTTCTGGCACATCGAGAGTTTCATTTATGCTGTAATTTATGCATTTTACATTTTCCAGTTTTTATTTTGGTAATAAACTGGTAAATAAAAATTAGGCATATTTAAGGCCTACAATTTGATGTTTCGATACAAGTGCATTGTGAAATGATTATCCCAATTGAGCTAATTGATATATTGATTTCACTTAACTACTTTCATTTTATGGAAGCAGTAATATTGTTTGTACAGTGTCCCTCATTTCCCCCACCTTTAGTCTTGTCTGTTTCTTATTTAACATCTTTACTCCACAAACTAAAAACAGATCAAAATGGGTCCAAGAGCTGGACATCAACACAGAAACACTGAACTTCCTGGAAGGCCAAATAGATAAAGCCCTAAGAGACACAGGGATAGGAAAGGATTCTGAACAGATCACCAACTGCACAAGAAATCTCATCAAGAATCAACAAATGGGACTATATTAAAAAACTTTTTGCACATCAAAAGAAACAGTAAGGTGAGCAGACAGTCAACAGTGGGAAAAGATATTCACCAGTAACATTTCAATGGATTAATATCTAGAATATACTATGAACTGAAAAAAATCCCCTGAAGTAGATGATCCCATCAAAAAGTGAGCAGCTGAAAAGAAACTTCACAAAAATACAAATAACCAACAAACATGAAAGAATGTTCTCCATCATTGGTCATCAGAGAAATGAAAATAAAAACAGCACAGAGGTTTCACCTTACGCCAATGAAAATGGCCCATATCAAGAACTCAAAAAGCAATTATTGGTGAGGGTGCAGGAAAGAAAAAGAACTTTACTCCACTGCTGGTGAGATTCCTTAGAAAGCTGAGAATGGAAATTCCATTTGATCCAGCTACTGCCCTACTGGGCATGTTCCCAAAAGAAATAAAGTCAACATACCAAAAAGACAAATGCCTATCCATATTTATAGTAACACAATCCATAATAGCCAGACCCTGGCAACAACCTACCTGCCCATCTACACAGGAATGGGCAAAGTCATATGCATAAAGGAATACTATTCAGCCATAAAGGCAGACGGATATTAAAGCATTTGAATGACAATGGGGTCACCTAGAGTCAATAATGTTCAGTGAAATGGACCAAGCACAAAAGACTATATAGATGGGCGTCCCTTTTACGAAATGCACAAGAGTAACAAAAAGCCCCCAACGTGGAATGACAGGGTAGAAAGAAGCAATGGTCAGATAGGAAAGGGGTGAACCACTGAAAAAATGGTGGACACAGACGCTCACTGATCCTCCAAGCCCCATGGTTCTAGTGTGTTACAGAATTTGGAATTCATGTATTTACAAAAAATTTTAAAAGATAAATTTAAGAATATAAAAAAGTTTTAACATTTTCAGATTTCACATGTTAAGCAGTGTCTTGTGGTTTATTTCCCTTAGTATGGTGCTCTTTGGGGTTCACTCATGTTACAAAGGTAGCATCTCCTCCCAGGCTGAGGCCGAGTTTTCTACTCTATGTACCAGGCTTTCTTTATTCCCTTCAGTCAACAATCATCGATTGATTGTTTCCACATCTTGGATATTGCAATGCTCTGAGGAATGGGGGAGTACAGATGTCTCTTCAGGGTAATGACTTCATTTTCTTTCTAATTTATATTCAGAAATGGCATTACTATCACTATACTATAGTGGTTTTTTAAATTTTTGAGACAAAGTTTTGCTACATAGTTGAGTCTGAATTTAAAGTCACTAGGTATGCCAAGCTAGCCTCAAATTCTTACCAGTATTCCGGTTCATCCTGCTGAGTGTCAGTTACAGGCATGTTATTTTACCCCTCTTTTTACTTTGAGGAATCTCTATGTTGCTTTCCATGAAGACTGTTAACAATTTTCATTCCCACCAATAATGTATGTTTCCTTTCTTTTTACAACCTTGAAGAGAACTTGGGATCTCTCTCACCCAGCTATGTTCAGAAACTATTTACTTTGACATAGTCTCACTGTTCTGTAAGTTACACAGCCTTTGGTATCCTGATATCACAGCCCGATCTTACTAAGATTGTACTTATAAACTGAGAGCATTTTGCCTAGACAATAACCTTGTACGTCTCTTTTGCCAACAGCTGCCAGTTTCTAAACACATTGTTTTCCTTAATCAAACAAAAAATAAAAATGTAAAAAAAATGGAAACAAGAAAACTAGGTCAAAATAATTATTCATATTCTTGTGTAGAGGAATTTACATAGATTTTTCAACATGGCATTTGAGTGTGAATGTATTTGCATTCTTATTAAACACAAAATTATCTTATCAGTTTTAAGCTCAGCCTGGATTTTGAATATGTACTCGCAAAACCAGAAGGCAAAAGGTTCAGAAATATCTCTAAGACCTTTTTATACCAGTCTATTGGTAACCTATGGTTCCCACACATGAGAGCCAACAAGGTTGTGGAGTGCTCTGAGGCATGATACCTATAATGAAATTTATGACAAAGGCTGATTTACTGGAACTATAGTTATGGTCAGTACAAGGTCCTTAGTTACATTTAAAGTGGTTCACATTTCCTCACCAAGATTATTTTTAGGTGAGTCAAGGAGTATTAAATAGCCTTCCTAATAGAAGAATTCATAAAATGAAACATTTAGTTCAATTTACAGAGATGGTAATTTATAACAGGGAACCTTTACGACCCTGCCAAATCTGTAGGACAATGCATACATTATAAGAAAATGATTACTCAGAGAAATACAAGATTTTATGTAAACTGTGACCATTTCCTGTGGGTCCAAATAATTTTGTCTTCAGAAGTCCCCTTGTGCCTTGGGCTATGAGATGACAGAAATGACTGGGAGTGACAAATAGCTTTTCCCAACGTTGCCAAAGTGCACTCACCCAAAGAGAAGGCCAGGAGAGCTGCCTGGGCAACACTAATCCACATGCAAAAGAATTCAGAAAAACTTAGACACACCATTTCCATCATGAAAAGTCACATTTGAAGGCTGCAAGTCTATGTTAACAAATTCACACGTTTTCTCCTCGTGTTTTCACAACTTAATTAGGAAATCATCTGTACTAGATTCTATATAGAATCCTATGAGGTATGTGCTTTGTGAAACTCAGATTGAGAAAATAGCCAACTCTTCAAAATATCTGAGTTATAAAATAGGCAATAACAGATAAAAACAAAATGTTTATGGGGGGCCTCACCAGAAACAGTAGTAAACTGGAGGTCACCTCACCTTTTGAACTGAGTAGTGGGGAACAAGCTGGGAGGCTGACGAAGACAAACGCAGAGAAGACTAGAACGGCAGCGAGAGACAAGCTTACAAGGGCAGAAAACTTGGTAAAACGGTCATCTCTGCTAGCTTGAGTTGTGGAAAAGCCATTACTGGACAGTAGATCTGTCCAAACCAAAGTAAACCAAAATACTCCCCGATTCCAGCGTAGGGGTTTCAAGCAACATATGCCCAGATTTTCACATAAAGGGTTGGGAAGACAAAGCGTAGAAAGCGGCTTGGCCAGTCCAGATGTCCACGTACGGCTATGTGCACTTGCACCCACCAAGGGGAGATTATAAAATCATCAGAAAATCTTGTTGGATCGTGAGAAATACAAGTTTTAAAATCCATTAAATGAGAAGTGATTACACACACGCATTATCCATTAGTTTAGAAAAACTAAAGAGAAAACGAGCTTAGTTTTTGTTAAAAACCAAAGGGGTCGTTTCTCGGCCTTTTGGCTACGATCAAATGTGAAAACCAAAGGGAGTGCCACTGGGATGCGTGCCTGAGCACCCTACAGCTAGACACTGACGAAAGTTACTAGGCAACCCAGACACAACCACGTCACGGCACTTACAGTGAAAAACTAAGGGAACTAGGGGTGTGGGGCTGGGAGAGATGGGGATGAAGGGGGAGGGTCGAAAGGAGAGTGGGGAAGGCCTTATGTGCACAAAATGCTCAGGTTCAACATAAACTTTAAGTTTTGCACTTTCACATATCAATAAAATGGGGGGGAAGTTACTACGCAAAGCAACTGACAGCTTTATTCCAAAAGAGCCTAAATATACATGTAACAGATAATTTTATATTTATCTTCTTTAAGGCATAAGAATGTTAGAAATTATTTCTCATGTTGCTTTCATTTTACAATTCAACAATAATGGCATATTAAGATAATGTAAATTAATGGTTCCAAATAATTTGTAGGTTATTAGTGGGATTGCTGCACAGAAATCAGTTAAGCGGCTTATGTTAATTTCTCTGACTTATTTATAATATAGTAATAAAATCTACCTTGCACAGTATGGATATTATCTGTGGAGTGCCATTTTAAAATCATTCAAAATAAGTTGCTGGTTCCCTCATAAGGTAGTGTATGCATGCACATATACCTGTGTGTAAAGGTAGATGGAAGCAAACATGTGCAGAACTAGTTCTGTACATAAATGTGGTATATTCTTCCTAAAGGACTCTTCTGGAAAAGTTGGTTCAAGTGAAAGTTGCAAAGAAAAAGGTAAGCTGAAAAATAGTATACAGTTGAACAAATGTCTAATACATGCCGGGCTATACAATGACATGCCAGTATACTTGTTGTATACTGTGTCACTTCAAGTAATCTTCAGTTTTCCAAGTGGTACAAATTGTATTATACCTAATTTGGAACTAAGTATCCTGGCAATCTCTAATCAGTGTCCTGAAAATTTATCGCCAAATATTTGAAAAAAAGCCTGCACAGTCAATGTTAATCTATATCAATCTTTCAAATTCCCCTACTTCATCAAATCATATACTCTAACATAAAAATGCAAGAAAAATAAATCTTAAAAAACCAACTCACAGCATGATTATATGATTAGAATGTTATACTAGTACTTCCATGGAGATAACAGGTGAACCAGAAAAATTTATAAAATTTTGGGGTACTTCCTTGGTGAAATCTTTCCAGAAATTAATAGGAACTCTTATGTTACCAATTACTAAAACACAACAACAGAAAAGGAAGTATAATGGTTTTTGTATTACGGATATGGATACATGACTCCAGTGGTATGAAAAAGAAGGTCTCTGGGATTGGAAACGCTCAAAAGCAGGTATAACAAATACCCAAGAGTCATCTGAGGCCCCAAGTCTGAAATCTAGAAATAGCTCTTTATAAAATGTCTGCACAGATTCATCCTAAGCAACCACAACATTAGTCACTACATACTCATGTGCTAGAAAATTTTATATAAAATAACTAATTTTAGTTTCCACTAGGCTACTGTGAGCTAGACGTTCTTAAACCTACTTTGCAAGTGTGAGATTGAGAAAGAGTTTCTAATCTGTAAAAGCACAGAAGTAGTGAGTGGCAGAAATAGTCCTAACTTCAACCTCTCTGGCTCTGGGGACCAGGATCTCACCTCACTGCACACAGCATAATCATTTTTAAGCAGAATCAGAATACCTGTAAGTTCTAAATTTGCATACCAATACTGACTTTCACACCCAGTAAGGTATTCCTAAAGAGCACTGATTTTACAATTAGTCATAAGCAATCTTTTCCAAAACTTGAGCCACACATCTAAAAGTTTTCTGTATTTTGGAATTCAAGTTTCTGTCTCTAAAAATTCTAGAGACACTATAAATTATTGGTAAACACACATCTTAAATCCCAATGAGTTCTTTTTGAAAATGACTCTTTAAAGCTACAGGTGTTCATATAGATACGTTCCAAAGTATACACTCATGAGAAAGGCAAACTACAATTCATGTGCATCGCTCCCGAAATACTGGCTCTATAAATCGCCTTACTATTCAAGTTTTGAGTCCATTTCATTCAGAAAAACTCACTTCTTCAGAGTGAAAGTTCCCTTTTTTTTTAGCTGGGGGGTCTATACAATGCCCGTAAACAACAGAGACTAAAGGACCGTCTACAAGCCCAAACACCGATTATTGACTTTCACCATAAATAAGGTTGTGGGTGCAATCTGCACAGCCCACTGAACAGCTGAGGAGAGTGACTACGGAGCCAACGAAATGACGTCCGCGCAGGGGTTTCACAGGAAGCATTCCACTTCATCAGGGGAAAGTGAGAGCATATATAGGGTAGAATGGGGCGGGGGGGTGGTCCTAGAGTCCACATAAAGCTTGCTTTAGCCAACCATCTCAGAGAATCAGAATTACAGCCACACATGGAAGTCCTGGGAGCAGCATGCTAGGCTCAGCTGTTCTGAATGTGAGCTAAGGATGCTTGCGTTCTCCGCTCTTCCACACACCTTCCTCTGTAATAGGAGAGACTTATCAGAATGCTGAAGGAATTCTGAGAATGTAAGCTTTTATCTTTTAGTTCATTTAGTGAAACCTGGTACAGATAAGAAACAAGGCCCTACAGGTGATACAGCTTTAGGTAAAATTAGAAAACAGAAACAGAAAGGCCCCAGTTTAGCTTTTTGGCCCCTGAGCCTGTCTTTTCCCCAGTCTTTGTTAGACCCTATTTTCTTATGCTTAGTTTTAGCTTCTCCCCTTGGCTCCGAGCCTGTCTCAGACCCAGCACTTTCACCCCAATTCCCCCAGGGACTTTCAGCTAGGGAGTGGTATGGTAGCCACCTTCTCTATCATGAGGACACTGCGGGTCAGGAATCGTTGGAAGAGGACACCCACACTTTGCCTCCTTCCCAGGGGGTCCACACCCACACTTTCCGATTGCCTCAGGCCCCTGTTCATGCCCCAACATTGGGCATCAGACATGGGCCCCTCCTGTAGCGCTCATCCAACCGCTGAGAGTGTGGCAACGGAGTCACTAAAATAACCTCCAGGGACTTGTTTTAGAGAAAGCAGCCCACTTTATTAGGAGAGAGCCAGAGCATATATAGGGTAGAGTAAGGGGTGGGTCCTAGAGTCCACATAGAGTTTGCTTTAGCCAATCATCTCAAGGAATCAGAAATACAGCCATATATGGAAGTCCTGGGAGCAGGGTGCTAGGCTCAGGTGTTCTGAATGTGAGCTAAGTATGCTTGCGTTCTCCGTGCTTCCACATACCTTCCTCTGTAATAGGAGAGACTTATCAGAATGCTGAAGGAATTCTGAGAATGTAAGCTTTTATCTTTTAGTTCATTTAGTGAAACCTGGTACAGATAAGAAACAAGGCCCTACAGGTGATACAGCTTTAGGTAAAATTAGAAAACAGAAACAGAAAGGCCCCAGTTTAGCTTTTTGGCCCCTGAGCCTGTCTTTTCCCCAGTCTTTGTTAGACCCTATTTTCTTATGCTTAGTTTTAGCTTCTCCCCTTGACTCCGAGCTTGTCTCAGACCCAGCACTTTCCCTCTAATTCCCCCAGGGACTTTCAGCTAGGGAGTGGTATGGTAGCCACCTTCTCTATCATGAGGACACTGTGGGTCAGGAATCGTTGGAAGAGGACACCCACACTTTGCCTCCTTCCCAGGGGGTCCACACCCACACTTTCCGATTGCCTCAGGCCCCTGTTCATGCCCCAACATTGGGCTTCAGACATGGGCCCCTCCTGTAGAGCTCACCCAACCGCTGAGAGTGTGGCAACGGATAGTCACTGAAATGACCTCCGGGGACGTGTTTTAGAGAAAGCAGTCCACTTTACTAGGAGAGAACCAGAGCATATATAGGATAGAATAAGGGTTGGGTCCTAGGGTCCACATAGAGTTTGCTTTAGCCAATCATCTCAGAGAAGAATCAGAATTACAGCCATCTATGGAAGTCCTGGGAGCAGGGTGCTAGGCTCAGGTGTTCTGAATGTGAGCTAAGTATGCTTGCATTCTCCGTGCTTCCACATAACTTTCTCTGTAATAGGAGAGACTTAACAGATGCTGGAATAGGACAGTCTTATCAGAATAATGGAAGAATTCTCAGAATGTAAACTTTTCTTTTGGTTCATTTAGTGAAAGCTGGGAGAGAATAGAAACAGAAAGCCCTACAGGTGATACAGCTTTAGGCAGAATTAGAGAATAGAAACAGAAGGCCCTAGTTTCAACTTTTTGGTCCCTGAGCCTGTCTTTTCCCCGAGTCTTCCTTAGACCCTATTTGCTTTTGCTTAGTTTTAGCTTCTCCTTGACTCCAAACTTGTCTCAGATCCAGCACTTTTGCCTCTAACTCTCCCTGGAACTTTCACCCAGGGCGTGATATGGCAGCCTCCTTCTTCTCTGTCAGGAGGGTACGCGTGACACTGCGGGTACAGTAACTGCTGCCAGGAGTCCTTTGCCTCATTCCCAGGGGGTCCAACCCACACTTTCCGATTGCCTCAGGCCCCCTCTTCATGCCCCAACGGAGTCACTGAAACGACCTCCGGGAACTGGTTTCAGAGAACGCAGCCCACTTTACTCAGAGAGAGCCAGAGCATATATAGGGTAGAGTAAGGGGCGGGTCCTAGAGTCTATGTAAGGTTCCCTTCAGCCAATCATCTCAGAGAATCAGAATTATAGCCTTATATGGAAGTCCTGGGAGCAGCGTGCTAGGCTCAGGTGTTCTGAAAGTGAGCTGAGTATGCTTGTGCTCATCTCCACCGTTCCACATAGGTGACAGGTACGAGACATTTCTCCTTCAGAAGGAGCCAGTTCTGCCAACACTGTGGCTTTGGGCTTCTAGCTTTCAGAATTGTGAGAGCATACATTTAAGTCACATTAAGCCACCATTTTGTGGAAGTTTGTTATTCCACCTCTAGGAAACTAACGTAAATTAGAGATAGGTAGATGATAGATAGTAGAATGGATTGTGTCTTAGTTTCTTTCTCATTGCTGTGACAAGATACCCGACATTTACAATTTAAGGGAGGAAAGATTTATTGAGCTCCCAGTTTCAGAAGATTTCGCACAGCCCAGTCATGGTGGGGCAGGTGGCAATGGTGGAGGGCCACGGCAAGGGCAGAGGCTGCAGACCTGCTATGCTAGAGCCTTCCCAAGAAGAAGCTCGAACAATGTTTCTTCTTCCTTTGCTTAATTCAGAGCTGCCAGTTTCCCTCACTCCCCAACAGGGTGAGTCCCCTACTCACTTTCCCCATCAACAAGTCAATAACAAATACCTGAAAGCTCTGCTCTGGGATTCCCCACCCCCACCCGCCATAGAAACAAATTAAGAGTCCGCCCAGGTCAAATCGTAAACACCTGCCCTTTCCAGCAGGCTGTATTTCCTAATAACACACAGTTCCAAATACATGAGGCTTTCGGGGAACACTCAAGATCCAAACCATTCTGCTCCTGGTCCCCAAAAGACTTATGTCCACCTTCTTATACAGAATGCATTGAATCTTTCCAGTCTTAACAGTTCTGGCACTGCTTAAAAAGCTGTGAGCTCCGAAGGGCAGCGTGGCCCCACGCCTATAGGGGTGCCTCTGGCTGCAGCCTCCATCTTCTCTCATTTGGACTGGTTCTGTTCACAACCTATGATTTTCCTCAGAGGACGATCCAGCTCCCAGCTTCTCCAAATTTTGGGGGTCTCCACTGTACCTTAGACTTCTCCCTTACAACTTCACACACTGCATTCCCATGGGCACACTGCTTGGCCTCCAAGGCCTTTCTTTAAAATCTGGGTGGAAGCCTCCATGATCCCACAACTCTTGCACTCTGTAAGCCTCTAAAAGCAAGACTGTGAGGAGACTGCCAAGGTCTGCCACTGGCTGGAGCAGTAGTGTGGCCCTCCTGGCCTTTGGCTGCAGCAGCCTCCAAGTGCCTGAATGGCTGAACTCCAGGCGGCTGGACTCTGGCAAACACTTTCTCTCTTTGGCAGGATGTCCTGCGGTACTCTTCTTAGGGCAAGGTCCTTTGCCTTTCCACCCGTTAATTGGTAAAAGATGGGATCTTGCCAATGTATGAGACATTTTCAAGGCATATCTTTTATAGTCCTGCTTCCAAGTACTTGGTTTCTTTTTAATGTTGATCTCGTTAACATTTCTGTGCTTGTTTGCCCCACCATTGTAGGCCCTTTTCGTCTTGCAAAACTGAAAACCTTTCACATCTTTTTTCTTTGCCGTATTTTCCTGCTTTTCAGCATAAAGCTGGCTGAAAGCTGCAAGCAGTACCCCAGTGACAGCCTGGATATTGGGCTGCTTTGGGATTTCTTCCACCAGACTATGTCGTCCACTGCCCTTAATTTCAATTTCAGGCAAAGTCTTTAGACAAGAGCAAGATGCTGATGAACTTTCTGCCACAACATAGCATGTGTGGCTTTTATAACAGCTGCCAATATTATAGTTCTCCTCACTGCAACTTCTTGAGCCTGGCTTCCCCAATCCACACTTCTATCAGCATTCTGGTCTTCTGAGCTCTGAGCATCTGAGCTCCAGTCAAGTTCGGCTCAGAGCCCTCCAAGACTTCTCCAGCTGGAATCCTATAAAATCTTTCCAAATGCTTCTGGCAACCCAGTTCCCAAGGCTTTCAAACCTCATAATCAGATAAAGTCACAGCAACAATCCCATATGTGAAGCTGTAAGGGAGATGCCGAAGGGGCAGTGGAGACCCTGAAAATTTGGAGAAGCCAGGAGCTTGGATCCTTCTCTGAGGAGAGCCAGAGGTTGTGCACAGAACCAGCCCAAAAGGAGAGAAAATAGAAGCTGTAGCCAGAGGCAATGCTATAGTGGCAGGGCCACCCAGGCCCTGCGGAGCTCACATCTTGTCACAGTTTACCTCCAGTGGTGGACATGGAGCTGTAGAATTTAACCCTTGCCCTAATGGATTTAAAATATATTTTGGTGGTCCAATTGCTTTCCACTTTCCTGTTCCTCTCTTTTATAAGTGGAATATTTACCCTGTGCCATCGTGTGTTGAAAGTGCTTAACTCTTTGGTTTCATAGGAGCTTACAATTAAGACTTGGCTTTGGGTCTCAGAGGTGACTTTGCTGGAGCTGTTAAGACTGTTAACTCATTGAGAAGGACTAAATGCATTTTGTAAGCATGAATCTTTTGGGGGCCAGGGGCAGAATACTATAGCTTGGATCTTGAGTGTCCCCCAAAAGTCTCAGGTATTTGGAACTGTGTGTTATTAGGAGGCAGAGCTTGGCTGGAAGGGGTCAGTATCTGGGGTTTGACCTTGAGAAATAATATCAACTTGTTGAGGTTGGGGGTTGCCCAGGACAAAGATTTCTGTTGCTTGTTATTGACTTGGTGGCCAGGAAATGGGAGAGGGGCATCCACCTTGGGTGTGGGGGTCTGAGTTGACAGCCGGAGCTAAGTACAGGAAGATAGAAGAAAGAGCTTGTTACAGCTTCTTCCTGGGAAAGCTCATCTGCTTTGTTCTTACTTCACATGGCTTCTGTCTGCAATGGGGTGAGCAGCTCTCCAGCCTCTGTCTCTGCCCTGAGCCTTCACCATTATCAGCTGCTCCATGGAGGGACTGTGTGTGAGAGAACTGCTGGAACTGTGAGCTAAGTAAATCTTTCCTCCCTTAAATTGTGGATGCTGGGTATCTAGTCACCGCAATGAATAAGTAACTAAAACAGAATAAGTAGCTTGTAGACAGATGATAGAATTAGGCAAACTAAGTTCAAGATTCAGGCCTCTTAGGGTAGCTCTGTCATAAAATGGGGACCTGAAGAAGTATTCACAGAAGTAGAACAGTGCGCTCATAGTATGTTATGGTTTAGATCGAAATGGCACATGTGTGCAGAACATGGGCTTTTAGAATGTGATTGTATCATGAAGACTCCAAATTACTCAGTGGATTAGGCCATAACTTGATGGCATAAATGGGGGGTAAAGGACACAGCACTAAGTCCTGGTTGCAGGTGGTCAGTGATGGAGGCACAACCTTGGGGACACTATCTGCTCCATTTATACTCGTTCTTTGCCTTTTATTTTTTTCTGTATGGTACAAAGTGAGCAGCTTTTCTCTGACATTCCCTCTGTCATGGTTATTCACGCCTTGCCATAGGCCGAACAGCATTGGAACTGGCCAATCATGGGCTGAAACTTGTGAGATTATAAGTTAACGTGTTAAGAACATAACTAATGCCATGATGGCGGCTCATCTGCTCACCACATATCTAGGAAAACATGTTCACACTGATCTCATATGCAAATCAACCAACCCTAAGGTGTCAGGGTTAGGCACCTTGATATGGAAATTAACCAACCCAAACTTGTTATGGCTAGGCACTGATATACAGATAAGCCAACCCTAAGGTGGCACTGATGGAAGAGACCCTGTGTCTCTGACAAGACCAAAGAACACAGTATAAAAACCTGAAAAAGGTCGCCAGTGTGCTCTGCCTTGAAGACTGACACTGTGTCTCTCCACTGGTGCTGACCACTCTGCTGGATTTCCTCCAAGATGGAGCCCTGGCTGTGAGCTCACCTGAGACTGGAGTCACAGAACCTTGGGACTCTGGTGAGACTCTTGAGATTGAGACTGTCTTTGAGGCTGAGGCTCCCTCTTTCAGATTTAGACTGTCTTGAATATTGAGACTCCCTTTCTTTCCCTCATTTGATGTGTTACATGTATGTCAAGATAATTACATGTGTGTCATTACCTTGCACATGAACTGAGTATGTGTAATAAATATTGAAGAGATCAGAGATGGACTCTTGCATCTTGATGCCATTGCCATAAACATAAAACTGATTTTGCTCATGACACAAAATAAACTTTTTCTCCTTTAAATTTTATTTCTCATTATTTGGTCAGAGTAGCAAAAAGCTGACTAATAAATATGTGTTAATTGAGCCACATAAAATTGCCTTTTTTAGGTCAAAAAATGGTTCAATAGAGCTAATTTTATGTTATTCAATGTAACAGGTTACATAAATAATTCAACAATTTTGAAATTTTCTTTTGTCTCCAGGAGCAAACCTTTGCTGAATACTGTAAGAAAATACTCCCCCTACATCCCTTCGCCTCCATAAATAGATTCTGAGCTTCCATTCATTTCATTTAGGGAAGGAAGTTTCAGTCTCCATGACCTACACAAAATTAAACCCTGAAGGCAAATTGCTCTTTGAGGGTTTTGCCTGCCATTTCTCTCATTTACACATCCCGGTGCATGCTTTAATTCTAGAAGACAATACTGGGGATTCCATGCAATTCACATTTGACGCTGAGGTGCCCCCAGGAGATTTTCTCATTCTGTTTGGCACAGCAGTAACTGTGTTTGACAACATCTGCCTTGCAGCTCTGTCTGACACTCGTTTCCGTCCACATCCTCTTCCTGCCTGTCTTTTGAGGGAGATGTTTTCCTAGAGAAGTGGAGAACTGAAGACAGTGGGGGTAATTTGGAGCTGTACTTTTCCAACGTATATAAGTCAAGAGCCAACCAATATCTCCATTTACCTCTTACTCTGAACATTTTTGACATAAATCAACATTCTTTAAAATAGTGGTTTAGCCTTGGGGATACTTGAGGATTTGCAAGTAATTTCCGAATCTTTATTTCCTAGACTTTCATATATCTCTTCCTTTTTAGTTTCCCCAGCCGCGAAAAAGAAAAAAGTCAAAAATTATTCCAACAGTAACTTTAACCAAGAAAAGACAAAAACAAGACCAAAAATATCTGTGCGAGTCGGTATAACCTCCTTATTTTCATAAAAGTAGATATTTAATAGGAAATTATATTCACATATAATAATCCTCGATTCAAAAAAATGATGGCTATAAGAAATTAAGAGATATCACTACACCTTGTCAATAAAAGTATTTGTCTACGTTATGGAATAAATTAAACAACTGCCCACACCCAACAGAAAATTTAGAATGTAAAGTTTAACGCCAATTAAATTGTTACCTGCTTCAGTTAAACAGCTTCAATTAAACTGTTACTTTTTTATACTTTTAAATTCTAACAGATTGTCTCAAAATGTCATTCTATTTCTACTTGACTGAAAATCCTGTGCCATTACGCTCTTTAGTATATGAGGTTCTAAAATTTCCCAAAGCCAAACAATCCATAAACAGCTGGCGATATTAAGCTGCCTTTAGGGAAACAAATCGCCTGACCTGAAAAACGTATCATTCGCCCTCATCAGAGACAATACTGCTCTTTTCGGCACATTTCACAAGTGCGTCTTCAGAAATACATATATTTTGTTCATGTGCCCACATAAAATTTGAGAAAGGATGAACATGTCATGAAAGAATACTTTGTCTTTTTGTGGTTTTATGAGCAGAAACTACCCGAGGACACAAAGTGCAAGGAAAACATTGCAATGACAAAATGTTTTCAGGGAACAAAAAAATAGTATACAGGTGTTAGCACTTCTATTTTGAATTCTTCCCCGTTGCATGTCTTATTCATTAGAGATAAGCCCCACACTTGCTTCTGCCAGGTCACCTATGGGTTTAGGGCCATAACAGTAGCTCTAAAAATCACTCCTTCCTATCCAAATAAAAACTTCTAGATGAGGTGGGTCAATCTCAGAACATTAGCAGTGTTCAGTCATATTTTACTGAGACAACATCAATCTTTAAAAATCTAGAAGCTGATGAATCACGAATACAGGTATCTATGTTAATTTCAACTATTTTTTTAAACAGGAAGGTTGTCCACCATATAAATTTGATTATATTTAGATATTAAATCGTAATACGATAAAATGTGCTGATGTAATACAGCTAGACATCTCCGAGGACATGCTTTCCATGCAAAACAAATTTACCTGCAGCTCTACTGGTTTTCCTTTCCACACTCTCTCCCCCAGCCACACCCAGTCTGAGCCACATGGTTCCTTCTGTGCAGCGATCTGCTTGGGTTGCACTCTCAGATTCGAGATGACAGTAAGCCAGTTGCCCATACCAGCACTCTGGCCCTTTGTCCTTGAGGTCAGGTTTCTAGTCACACAGGTCCCTCAGAGATGCTATTATATAATGAAATAAACTTACAGTTTTCTTTAACACTTTGAGAGCATAAGGCTTCTGGGTCCCCTTCTGTTTGCATCTGTACACAATGGATGTAGCACCCCTTGAGGGGGAAAAAGAAAAAGAAAAAGTTATGCTCTGGACATGAATTAAAAGAGAAAGTTTGAAAATAAGTGTCTCTTACAGTTACTCTCCTACCTGGCAAGTGTTTATAAATTCTACTATAGCTTTGGCCTTAGATGTCGAGTAACTTTTCTTTTTCTTCACAACTTAATTTAGTTTGCTCATAAAATTTTAGGAATTTTAGCTTGTTATTTTCCTCCTGCCTCATCTCTGTTCAAGTCATGTACCATAGCTGACGCTACTACATTCTGTAGGCTCTCAAGTCAATCAGGTGCTCAGGTAAACATAGTTTTTGGAGAGCACCCATCCAATTCAGAATCTCAGACTGACGTATAGGTACATGTCTGGAGTCAAAGAGGGCAAGTGGCTTCAGGGAGAGGGCTTCATTATAGCACTTTTATAATGGTCAGAGCAGCCTGCACACCTGCTACTTGGCAAGGAACCTGGCATGCCCATCCCCCACTTTTCTTTTGTACCTGCAAAGAAGAATAAGCAAGAACCCAGTGTCTTTATACATATTGTGAGGTTATTAAGAAGAGACCATTAGAAAGCAGAGCAGTGTGGTCCAGATGCTCTCAAGACACATAAACACGACAGTAAGAGAGGCACGCATACACAAAAAACCCCACAGACCAACCAAGTTTAAGTTTCAACTGCAGAAATAGAACTCTGAAAATATCTTAAAATATGATTAGTTTGAAGTAAACCTGTCAGACCTTAAAGGCCAGAACAAAGCCCTTCCATTGTTATACCTACTCCTATAGTTCTGAAATTCAAAGTGAGCATAAAGAGTTATAAAAAAATCAAACATATCTTTAGTGGCCAAAGTCCAGTAGATTATTAACAGAGCTAAGAGAAGTCAGGTCTGATGTGCTATATTTGCTATTAAATAAGGCAAATTTTACATTTAAAAATCCTTGGCAACAGATGACATATACACAGTGAAAGGGTTTTAGAAAGAATAAGTAAACAATAAAATTTAGTTTTCAACTCTTCATTGCCTTAAAAGATAACTACCTAGAGCAAAAACTACCAGGAGAGCATCCTGTCAACTGGATACATGAATGTTAGAGTGTAGGGAGTGGTCAGGAGGAGTCCATTAAATCCTACCAGCAAGTCTTGCTACAACACGGTAGTTAAATATTAGCCAAAATTGACCTGACTAGAGATGCACTTGTATAACAATGACAATGACTCACCTTCTTTAGCCTGATTTGTATTTGAAATATTTATCTTTTCTATATTAAATTGCCTGTCTACTTTTGTCAAAAGCCAATTTGTCATACATGATAAAGGGAGAAAGGCCAATCGCCACATATCCTACACCCCTTTCTTGCTCGGAAGTTTCTACCTAGAGCTGAAGGAAGAGCACAACAGTTAGAGTGTTCGCCCACTAAGCACAAAGACCTGGGTTGGACTACCCAGCACCATATAAGCTGTGCAAGGTGGCATGTGTTTCTAATCCCAGCCCTGGGAGGCTGAGGCAGGAGAATTACTGTGAGGTTGAGGCCAACCTGAGCTACATAATGAGTTCTGGACTACCCTGGACTACAGAGCAAGACCCTACCTCAAAAAAAAAAAGAGATTTTACTCAAATGAGGATGTAAATTATGCTTATATACAAACTTAAACAAAAATCTTCATAGAAATTTCATGAATATTCATCAAAAACTGTAAGCAATTACCATATTTCTCAATGTGGAAATGGGTTAACATTCTATAACATATCCATACAGTGATAGTCTATCTAAATAGGAAAGGAACTAAACTGGAGTGCACACAGCTTGGAGGAATCTGTAATACAGTATCCTAAGTAAAATAAGACAGGTTCAAAAATAATATACTGTATAACTGAAACAAAACAGTACTCTTGCAGGAACAAAATTATAGATATAAAAACATATCATAATATCAAAGACTTAAAAGTTGGGAGGTTCTGACTACAAATAAGTATAGAGAATTTTTAACATGATTAGGAGTGCTTTATAGATTGATTAGGGTTGTGTTTACATAAGTACATATATTTATTAAAATAGATAAAGAAAATAAAATTTACTATAATATAAATTGTACTTTAATAAAAATAAAGCTAAATATATCTCTCCAGGAAAATCATATTATGAAAAGTTATTATTAAAAACCACACCAGCAAAAGGTAAGCCTCCAGTATTTGTTCTAATTCATTTTTATTTAAGGGTAGCTGATAAAAATTTTCTAAAAAGAAAAGAAAAGGAAGATGAAAGAAACCAAAAATTTAATATTCTTTTTGTGAGAAATTTAAAAAGTCACCAAATTTACGTAAAAGAAAATATATTAAATCATACAGCATATTTAATTTTCTAGTTACATTAAATTGATTTATTGTTAATTTTCAATATATAAATAATTGCATTACACACACACACACACACACACACACACACACACACACAAAAGCACAGAAAAGGAAACAACTGAAAGATAAGAAAGATTCAGTAATAGTGTTGAGCAAATAATCAATACGTTATAATGATGACAAGTTGTACCAAATATGCCACTATAATACCACTCAATGTTAATGCTCTCAACTCTTCTATCAAAAGGCACAGACTGGCAAATTGGATGAAAAACCAAAAAAAAAAAAAAAACAATTTATTGCTTGCAACTGACATACTTTAAGAAATACATAGACTGAAAATAAAATGGTGGAAATCAATATTCATGCAAGTGGACTCAGAAAACAAGCAGGGGTAACTATACTATTCCCAGACACAGCAGATTTCAAGCCAAAACAGATCAGAAGAGACAAAGATGGACATTTTATTCTGGTTAAGGGACCAATTCAACAGGAAGTAGTCACAATTACACACGCACACAAATACACACACACATATGCACATGCACCCAACATGAGGGCACCCAATTTTGTAAAACAAAACCAACTGGACACGAAATGATAAAAAGGCCTCATACAACTATTATAGGAGACTTTAATACCCTACTACCAGTGGTAGGTGAAATAGATAAATAACAGAAAAATACGAGAGTTAAACCATGCTATGAAGAATTGAACTGAACTGCTATTTACAGAATGTTCTATACAACATCAACAGAATACACTTTTTTTCTCAGTAGCACATGGGTTATTTCCAAAATAGACTATATCTAGGGCATAAGGCATGTTTAAATAAGTACAAAGGAGTTGAGATGATTCCTTGTATACTTTCAGATAAGACAGGAATAAAATTAGAAATCAATAGCAAAGGAAACTACAAAAACTATATGAATGCATAAAGACTAGATAATACATTACTGAACAAGCAACAGGTTACAGAAGAAACTGGGGACGAAATTAAAAATGTTGTAGAATCAAACAACAATGGAAGCATATCATCCAGAATCTGTGGGACACAATGAAAGAGTACTAATTGGGAATTTATAGCTATGAATGAACACATTAAAAGAATAAATCAATCCCAAATAAATAATTTAATGATGGACTTCAAGGTCCTGGAGAAACAAGAACAATCTAAATCCAAAAGTAGTAGAAGAAAAGAAATTATGAAGACCAGAGCAGAAATTAATGAAGTCAAAAATTTTAAAAATACAAAAGATCTACGAGCTAAGAGTTGGTTCTTCAAAAGAATAAATAAGATTAATAAACCTCTGGCTAAAATAAGAAAAAGAAAGAAAGAAAAAGCCCATATCAGTATAATTTGAAATGAAAATGGTGAAATTACAAGAGATACTGCTGAAATTGAGAGAACCACGAGGAACTCTTTTGAAGACTTGTATTGCAACAAATTGAAGAATTTGGAAGAAATGGATAAATTCCTAGATGCATACAAGATACCAAAACTGTTTATAATAGCTAAATTGTGGAAGATACCAAAATATCCATCAACAGACCAATGGATTAAAAGAAAAGGTGATGCACACACACACATGCACAATGGAGTACTCTTCTGCCATAGAGACAGATACATTTGAGTCATTTGTAGTTAAATAAATACAACTTGAGACTACTATACTTAGTAAGTGTATCAGACTCAGAAGGCTAACTCCTGCATGGTTTTTCTGCATTGAGAAACCCAGAGTGTAAATGAATGAGAGAGTCAAATGGGTGAGATATTGGGAGTCAGGGAAGAGGAAGTGGGTGCGAGGGAGACACATCCATGCCCATTCAAAGAAACCTCTTGGCTAAGCCTTTAATGTGAAATCCCTCGACAACAGAAACATGGGGAGAAGACAAGGCAGCATAACACACACAGAGACATCTGAGACCCCAGACACTAATGTCATGGGACCCGAAACAATGGGACTTATAGGAAAGAAAGTAAAAGGCAAATAAATAAGTTGAACAGCCAGTTCAAAAAAGATATTCTCAAAGAAATGTAAGCAATAATCAGTGAGCTTAAAGGGGAACTTACTAAACAAATAGTGGTCCTCATGGATACAAAGCTTACTGGGCATATAAAAGCCACAAATGAAAAGTTAGCTGAGAGAAATAAGGAAATGCAAGGTATGAAGGAACACTTTAATAGAGAAGTGAAATTTTGAAAAGAAATCTAGCTAAAATTCAGGATATGAAAATTATATTTGAAAGCAGGGAAAGTTGCCTCGAACATTATGAGGACAGAATTTCAGATCTTGAAGACAGGGCTGAGGAAACAAATGCTATAATTCAGCATGACTCCAAAATTAGAAATGAGCAAAGTAGCTGGATAAAACAGCAGATGGATGATTCAAAGATAACTAACCTCAGAATTATAGGTGTGGGAGAAAGAGCAGAAGACAGCACTGAAGGCATAAAGAATTTATTCACTAATATCATGCAAGAAAATTTCCCAAATCTAGGAAAAGAAATTAATTTTTAGGTACAAGAAGCTTAAAGAACACCAAATAACCTCGATCATCAATGAGACTTGCTGCAGCATGTTATAATCAAAATCCAGAAATATAACATAACAAGGAGAAAACATAACAAAGAGAAAGTTTTAAAAGCAGCAAGAGAAAAACATTCTTCTACCAAGGCAAATCCACTGGATTTACTGCAGACTTCTCAATGCAAACTTTAAAGGTCCAAAGACCCTGGAGCAAAATCTTTCAAGCCAAATGTCAACCCAGGTTGTGGTATCTCGCAAAATTATCTCTTAAAATTGAAAAAGAAGTAAAAATGTTTATGACCAAGAATCCCTAAAGAAATATGCAGCCCCTAGCCCAGTATTGCCAAAAATAATTGCAGAAATGTCAGAGAGACAGAGAGACAAGCAACACCAAAGAACATGGGGAAAAGGAAGCACCTGAAGAGAAAGTGTAATGAAAAAGTAGACATCCATCACTGATTGGTATCCCACTGAAATAGTACCAGCTTTCTCATAAAATCTGAAACTTTGCCCCATAATTATTATTTTTATTAGTTTTCAAAACATAATAATTATATTCAACATGGGGAATTGGTATAAAATTTTAATCTTGAAACCATTTTGATGTGTATGATGTGTATAGACATTTATCAGGGGGTGGAGTGGCAGAGGGTAGTGGTTTTGATTAGGGATATTATTAGTTCTAAAAACAGGGCTGGAGGAACAGCTCAGAAGTTAAAGCTCTTGCTCAGAGAGTTCTAAGACAAGTGCTCAGTACCAAAATTCGATTCCCCAGCACCACAGAAGCTAGGCATGGTGGTGCACGCCTGTAATCCCAGCACTTGGGAGGCTGAGACAGGAGGATTGCCCTAAGTTCAAGTCCAGCCTGGGCTCCATAGTGAGTTCAGGACCAGCCTGGACTACAGAGGAATATCCTATCTCAAAAAGAAAAAAAAAGTAAGAGTGGTTCTTGGGGTCTTTTCCCTGAGCTTCCATTGAGTAGCAAAGATAAGAGATCACACAGCCTTAGTCCACTGGTTAAGAACTCAGCCAGCTATTAGTTCAACCTGTGACTCTTGAGTTTTTTTATGTCTCAATTTCATGCTCTGTAACTTAATTTGTAATAATGATCTTACACATTTCTTCCTGCTCCTCTTTGGGAAACAACTCTTAAAAAATCCTAAAATAACGAAGTATGCCATTATATCTATTGCTTTACATGTGAAATACTTTTCCCTCTATTTTATTGATATGTATACGTGCAAAATTTAAGGTTTACAATGGAGTTGAGCCTTTTATGCACATATGTATCTTGTCAAGGTGACAAGGGCTTTCCCACTCTCCTTTTGTCCCTCCCCCTACCCTACCCGCCCTCCCTCCTCCCCTACCCGACCCCCATGTTTCACTTTGTTTTTCGTTTTAAGTTCCATAGGAGTTGTGCTCTGGGAAACACATGTGAAATACTTTTGAGATACAGACTTATGTTTATAATATAGTGATTCATATATTTGGTCTTTGATATCAGTTTAGCCTAAGAAATCTCACTAATGTAATGATACCATGAACGTCTTTGGCATAGCAGCACTATTGGTAATAGCGAAATCATGGAAGAAGCCAACATGCCCAAGCACAGGTGACTAGATAAAGCAGATGTGGTACATACACACTCTGCCATTAAGAAATGACACATTTGAGTCATTTTTAGGAAAATGGATGCAACTTGAGACCATGATGCTCAGTGAAATGAATCAAAGCTAGAAAATTGAATATCATTAGGTTTCTCTAGTTTGAAAAACCAAACCATAAAAAATGGAAGAAAGTAAGAAGAAAAGCTTTGTAGAGAGAGAAAGGAGAAGGGGAGGGGTGAGAATGTAAAGGAAAACGATATAAAAAAACAACAAATGGGGGTCACAGTGGAAGATGGGGGCAGGGGGCTTGTGGGAGGGTCAAACAGGGGAAAGGGTTGTAAGTTTGATGCAATATATATGTGCGCAAAATAAAGGAAACATTAACAGTTAATTTTTAACTGTTTAATTCTTTGTAGTGTGATATCATTGATTCAAAGTAGGTTACACACAGAGATAATCACCGTAAAATTGTCTGAGACGCAAATACAGCAAAAGAGTATAGATTAGAAGACTTCATTTTTATGGGGTTATTCAACTACAAAAAGAATGTCTCATTCATTCTAGCATATTCTTTAGCAAATGACCTAGGAATATAGAAATTGAGTGAAATAGGAAGGTTGTTATTGTTGGTATGCTGTGACTCTTGTTGAGACAGTAAATCAATATTACTTTGGAGCTGAGACTGGCTTTACTTTCACTGACTTTTTTTTTAAAGGAAGATTTGATTTGTATTTTTATTTATTTATTCCCACATTTTATTGATATGTATACGTGCAAAACTCAAGGTTTACAATGAAGTTGAGCATTTTGTGCACATACGTATCTTGTCAAGGTGACAAGGGCTTTCCCACTCTCCTTTTGTCCTCCCCCCACCCACCCATCCCTCCCTCCTCCCCCACCCTACTCCTCTCTGATATGAGAGACCCAGATCACAACTCCTATGGAACTTTCACTGACTTTCTTTACCAGAAATGTCTGGAAAATTATTTTTGTGCTCTAGACTTCTCTAATAAGGCTGGTTATTTAAAAAATACACCTTAAAGGTAAAAAGTTAAAAACATAGACCACCATATTTTTCATGAAACTAAAAGAAAAGAAAGTAGTCCAATCTGCAATGTGTTCTAAAATTGCATACAGTATGACAACTATCTTACTGTAAATAAACTATATGTGCATATATACGCATACACATTATTGCTCTGTTAATGCCATTAGAGATCTGATGATGGTAACTGTCATAATGTGCCAAACTGGGAGATGAGGGGAAAAGCTTCACATACAACCTTTATCTGTTCCTCATGCCCAATACATAAGGAACAACCATCAAAAACTTTTTCATGTTTATCTCAAGAGTCTACTTATTAAATAATTTATTCTTTTGCTCATATTCTCTTCCTTTGCTCTTTTATTTTTATTTTTTTCCTTCCAAAGGAAATCAGGTGTTGTGAGGTAACTCTCCAAGTGCATTTGAAGGGTGATCTCACCTAATTCAACATGGAGGCAGGATGTCAGGAGTCTGAATTCACATTAATGCTTTAGGAATTAGGTTAAGATTGCAGTGTTAAGATGATTTATCATTAAGATCCTTCTCCCATCAAAGGAGCTTATAAATCCGAGACTGACTTTCTCTGGGAGGACCTAGCAGGACATTTGTAATTGTTTGGGTCAAAGCAGCAGAGTACTGCTTCTTCCTTCCTCACAGCTTACAACTTGCTGTTTTGAAATGCGAGACTTTCAGACGCAGTCTCCTACAGCGTCTTAGCGTGGAGGTAGTGCTACCTGCTCCAATTTTTGGCTTCAGCTGTGTCTCTGCATGACATGCTTCCTGCTCAGGTAAACTTGTCTTTGCTAGGGTTACAAGGACTCATATGTTACTGGAGTCTCACTTTATTTCTAATGGGGAATGGTCTAAAAATAGAACCAAAGAATCTTATCTTTTTTGAGGGCTGAAGGTATTTAGTTCAGGAACACAAAATTATAATTTTATAAAATCATTTCCCAAACATTTTAAAGTATTTGATTCTCATTTTTGCATTTGATTTAGGATTTTTTTATTCATTATGTCTCTGCACTTGCAAGAGTTTCTCAATGCTTTTCTGAAAAGTTCTAAAGGCAAACCTGTGATTTATAAGATCTGTCAGTCAAAGCTGAAAATACAATGTGTGTGCTCTGTATGCCTTTGTATCCCTCCCACACAACTGTCTTCCCATTAAAAAGCCTAGATTTTTCGATTAGATGAATTGTACAGAATATAGCCTTATAATGGGCTCTGAAGTGTGAAAATAGAGTCACCAGAAGAAAAATAGATTAAAAAAAGTCAAAGTCTGTGTTTAATGCCAGCACACGAACTTGCTCCACTTCCAGCAACAGTTACTGTTTCATTGGACTCTTTCATTTTCCCTGTCAGTCTGCAACTCCACACACGATGTACTTTAACACACACAGGCAAACACACACACACACACACACACACACACACACACACACACAATTGAACCTTAAGTCAACAAAGAAGAGGAGGAAATTTCCCAAATGACTTAATCACTGATTTGGCATTTTCAATCTATAACTTGAAGAATGGCTAACCTTTAGAATTTAGAAGTTGCTACTGGAAGCTTTCCACGTCAGTTAAATAATTCAGTCCTAAAGTAAATCTCAAAATATCATGTCAAGGAGTGATGTTGGGCCCTGGATCCCAAGAAGTGCCCAAGCCGGAGGGTTTAATAAGCTTGAGCTCCCGTGAGAACAGTCAATGCCTAAACGTGCTCTCTTTTCTCACGTTCCTTTGCATGTTGAATCCTGTCAGGGGACAAGATGTCGTTTCACGTAATCTGTCCTAAAAGGTGCCTCCTCCTCACTGTCATGGCCTTCTCTGATAGACTGCATATTGGCTGTTCTACCCAGGACGCCAGCTCGCTGCGCATTCCCCCTCCCAGAGGTGTGACTCCAGGCCTCGCATCGTCAATGCTTAGGTCTTCAACTCAGATCACCAACTGGAACCTCGTGCCTTGTCTTTAGGTAGCTCCAGCTTCGCAAAACCTTGCTTGCCTGTTTAATGGTTTTATTAAGTTTTTGGCTGTCAGTACCCAGTTGTGCCTGGTCCTAATGTTTAAATTGATGCAAAGACTGGATGAAAGTGAATCATTCTGTTTTAAAATTTTAATAAAGCCTCTGTCTTAAGAGAGTATAAAAGCTTAATCTTTGGAATCAATTGCTAAATTTTAGACACTACAAATTAAGTCAAAAGCTTCCTCAGTTATCTTTCCCCCAATTTTATTAGTATGTATACATGTAACACACAACAGTTACACTCCACATGAGATTTCTGTGCACACACGTATCCCATCAACTTCCCATTTCCTTCGTCTCCCCCTTCCTCACCTTCTCATCCCTCCTGACTCCCAACATATTGACTCTATTATTTATTGATAATTTAATGTAACAATAAATAACTATGGAATTAAACGTCTTAAATTCTTCTTAATCCCTCTCTTTGCTTCAAAATATTTAATTTTTTACATTATTAGCCATTGTTATAAATTAATCAGATTTCTTTTGAATGGTTTCTCTTTCTTTCTTTGTGAGTAGGTATGTGTGTATGCATGCATCTCACACACAGAATTGAGTTTTTGATCAACTATTTAATGTTACTAAATATATTGTGAGAGTAGCAATGACAGCTGGGTCTGCTGGCGCAGGCCTGGAATCCCAGCACTGGGAGGCTGAGAAAAGAGGATTCTATGTTTGAGCCCAGCCTGGGCAGTGGAGCAACTTGGCGAGGCCCCATCTTAAAGCAAAAACTAACAAATCAAAGAGATGGTTCTTCTGCTTCTTTTGTCTTTTTCTCCATTCCTACTTCTGTTTCCTGATATTCTGCATACCAACTTCTACAATGTATTTAATTTATATCTATTCAATCCAACTTGCATGCATTTACTTAAGCTTATTAAAATTATTAAGGAATCTTTACCATTGATTTTATATAACTTATACAACTATTAGTTATACCATATATCTCAGCCCTTTTTCATTAGAAATCATGATCAGAACAGTCGGAGCCCTGGTCTGGTGCACAGGTCTGTATTCACAACATCCTGGGAGGTTGGGTCAGGTGGATCACAGTTCAAGTCCAGCTTGGGCAACTTAGCAAGTTAACATGACTCTATCTCAAAATCAAAAATAAAAGAAAGAAAATGGGCTGGGAATATAGCTCAGTGCGAATACTCTGGGTTGGATCTCTAGTATCCAAACAAAAGGGGGGAGAAAAGCAAACAAAAGAAAATTAAAACATGGCCAGAAATCTTTCAATGCTGATTAATACTAATTTGATTTTATTTGATTTGATTTTTTGTGATACTCAGGATTAATCTCAGGAACTTTGGACTGAGCTAAATCCCCAGCCATTTTCTTTTTAAGTTTTGTAGTTTGAAACAGGGTCTCACGAAGATACTAAGTTGCCCATACTGGGCTTGAACCTTTGATTCACCTGCCTCAGCCTCAAGAGTGCTACCACACCTGGCTAACATGGATATTAATAACTACTACTCATTGCTGCTACTCAGTGAATATACCATAGTTTATTTATTTCATGTGGCTTTGATGTTCATTTAGGTTTTCAGCTATTTCAATCAAAATAAAGAATGGATATACTTGTAAGAGCTTCTGTACAATTTAATTCTAATTTTCAAATGGGTTAATACTTTTTCCTTTCATCCAAAAAAATCTTTGAATTTAGGAAATGAAGGCACCTGTGTCACATTCCCCAAGGTCAAGCGCTCGATCTAGAAGCACAGGCCAGCCCAACAATGGTATGTAACTGCTTACACAAAGCCCCCCCTCCCGTAGCTTTATACTTACATTCCAAGTAGAACCAGAGTAAAACAACTACTCTTGAAGGACTAGCAAAGCTATTTCATTCCATATAACCCTACTGTAAGAATAAAGATGTTAAAGACTATAAAAAAATACTGCGGGTGTGAGCAATATTTGGTCATATCTTCAAAAAACAGAAGAACTCATCATCCATTCCCCAAGTGAAAGTGACTTCATTCAATAAAAGTGCATTAACACTGAACTGAGCACTGTAGAAAATTATGAGGCTGGTCTTGGCTCTTAATGTAACCATAATAAATATAAAAAAGAAGAGAATAGATTTAATTTTTCAAAGTATGGAACTTTGAGTAGTATGGCTTTTAACTTATTGTCCAAGCCTGAATGCTCTTGAGAGTGGGATGAGGGACATTAACTCCTAATGCCAAAACCTACTCATAAATCAGAACCATCTTTGGCAAGCTAGGGCTTGCCATCCCCCTTCCTACTGGGGCCTAAGGAAAAGGGGAGAGGTAGAGAAGCTCCTAAAAGAGAGAAAATTGAAATTGGCCTTTAAGGTAAGCAGAGACTAACAAGAGCAAAAAAGACTGGCAGGTGTTCCAGGCCTACGGCCCACTGGAGCCACAGGAGAACAGGAGGAGAGTTGGTGGGGATTTTTACCCCCGACAGGCTCGTCTGCTCTCACAGGCAATGCGGAAGAATACGTAGCTGAATGTTTGGCTGGAAGGGCTGGACTGTTTGGCAGGGGTGTGTATCAGCACATCAGATGAGAAAACCTTAATCTGTGCATAAATGGGGAGGTCAAAATCTTTGAAGTCGGAGAATAAGACACACAATCAGAGAACTGCTGCAGAAAAAAGACCTGGAAAATGGAGGAGAGATTGAAGGCGGTGGCTGAAGGCAAGGCTGCCTGTGACTCTATGGTGATTAAAGACTTGGTAGTCAGGAACACACGTTTGCAACTTTTTTTTTTTCTTAAATGAGAAAATGTAATTTGCACAATGGTATCTCATTCCTCACAATTAATACTGTCCTGGCATAGAATAACAGAGGTCGAGCAACACTGGATATCCCTTTGGAAGAAAAATGAACACCTTATATTCAAAAGAGCTACAAAACACAATGTTTCTGGCAACACCATGTATAAAGTAAATTAAGATGAGACTGTTTCATTAGCTTATGTTCCATGACTTTGGATATTATACAGTCTGCTTTTCCTTTTAGAGTCCATAATAAGGTTGGGGCATAGCTGAACAGTTAGAGCACTTGCCTAGCACTTGCCAAGGTCCTATGTTCAATTCCCCAGCACCTTATCAACTGACGTGGTGTCCCATGCCTGCAATCCCAGCACTCAGAAGGCTGAGGCAGGAGAATTGCCACGTGGTCAAGGCCACCTTGGGCTATGCGGAGAGTCCAGGTCCAACCTAGACTACACAGTGATACCCTGTCTCCAAAGAAAACAGAAACAAAACAAATAAAGTCAATAATAAAGTCCATATATCGATGACTACTGAAATATCTTCAGTTGAGTTGACACGATAAGGTAATTCTAGAAACAGTCTCGTGGATGTTACACCATCTTTAGGTCTTTTTTAAAAACCACCATCTCTTTCATCAGGGGAATCTCATGATACAAATTTATATGAAGTTATTCTTTCCTTTGTCCAAAATTTTTATTACTTCTTAGGTACAATTCTTTGAGGAATCTCAAAGTTGAATTATCTTTTCCATTATTCTCTCACAGTGTTTTCTAGTTGAAGTAAAATTTATACATCACAAAATGTGCAGTTCTTCAGCAGCCAGTTGAGTGAGTTCTGACCCGTAATCACCTTGTGAGCCACACTCCAGGCAAGATCGAGAGCAATTCTGTTTTTACACACCAGTCTCTAGTGTTTCATTTAATCAGTCGTCACTTCTATTAAACAATCTGTTCTAGTTTCTATAATTAATGTTTTGATGTGACTGTTTTTGGACTTCTATGAAAGAGATCACACAGTGCATTTTCTTAATTTAGGCTTTTTTTGCTCACATTATGCTCAAAACTAACCCAGGTTGTCACATGGATCAGAAATTTTTTTTTCACTGCTGAGTAGTCTTCTATCTGTGTGGTAATAAGGGTTCACTAGAGAAACCAGTTGGATTTGTCTGTGCAGGCATATACACAACATAAACACACATATTTATTTATTTTTAAAATGGATTCACATAATTAAAGTGAATGAGGGGGAGAAGTTCAGACCCAGGAGAACTGATGGTTTGGACCCACCTGGTTTCAAATACCAGAGAAGCATAACTGGTTGATAGTGTAAATTCAAGTCCAAGTCTAAATTCAAAGGCAGGAGAAAAGTAAGGTCCCAGGATAAAAATAAGAGAAAAAATTCTTTCTCAACTCATATATATATATATTTTTTGCATTCAAACCTTCAATGCAGCTCACCCAAATTGGGGAGGGTAATCTATTTTAATCAGTTTCCTGATTTAAATGTTAAGACCATGCAGAAACATTGTTATAGACACTCAGAAATGTTAATATCTGGACCCTTCATGATCCACTCAAGTTGACCTACTTCAAAACATAAAATGGTATAAAATTAATCCTCAGCATCTGTTTGTACTTCCTCTTATTGACAGATACGGATGTTTCCGGTTCAGGGCACTTACTAATACAGCTGCTGGAAAAATTTATATCCAAATATATTTATGTACATCACAGTTTTCTTGGTTAAGTACCTTAATAAAGAATAGCAGGGTTGTGTGGTAGGTTTATACTTAATTTTTACAGAAACTGCCATGAGTTTTTCGTTGTGAGTTTATTGTTTTCATTCTTACTAGCATATTAAGAGAGTTATAGTTCCTCTACACCTTCATCAATATTTGGAGATGTCAATCATTTTAATTTTTGTTTTGTGAGTGGACATAAAATAGTGTTTTTAATTTATATTTCCATAAAAAAATAAGAACATCTGTAAAGACTTATTTGTAATTCATCAGTTTTTTCTGTAAAGTTTTATGTCTTTCATTCATTATAAAATATGACTTTTACTATTTTTATGCACTTAAATTGATTTCAGTCACAAGATTATTTGTTAGATATCTGTATTGTTAACTTTTCCCCATCCATGGTTTGTCTTCTCATTGGCTTTACTGGTTTCTTTTGATAGTCATAAGCTTTTAATTTTAAAATTAATTTTATCAATGTTCTTTTATAAGTACTTCCTGTATTCAAAAAAATAATTGCTTATTTTCAAATCATGAAAATATTCTAGTTTTCTTCCATTTTCTACTTTTAAATTTTATGATAAGATACATGATACATTTTAAATTGCTTTTTGTTTATACTAAGATCAGGCTTTTTAAACAGGAAGGGACATATAGAACTGTCACTAGATCACTGCTAGAAGAACTCCTCCCTTATGAGCTCAGGTTTTATTTATTGTTTATTCATTTTATTGGGTTTCAGTCAGATACTGTTGTTTCAAAAGAGAAGTAATTTCTTTATGCATCTATCAAGGGAAAATTATAAATGCTGATAAAATGTTTGAATGAAGGAAATTAGCAAATGATGCATACATGAGAAGAATTAGCAAATGCCTTTTGATGTTTCAGGCAGCTTTTAAAACATCAACAGCATCTGTTATTGTTTCTAAAAGAGAAAGGAATTTTGAGACACGAGATATAATTATATTATGTCAAAACATTATGCCCCCAAATTTCCTGTTGAATAGATGATTAAGAAGACATATTTGAGGACAAAGTAACTGACTCATTTTAGATCACAGGCTTTGAGATAATCCCCACCACTGCTTCTAAAAGATTCCTATAGCTGAGAGCTCAACCAGATGGCTGATCTAGACAGGGAAAGAATTTCATCTTTCCCAGCTGTGACTGTGGCTTGCCACTGACATTCAGCATTTAATAATAAGAATCTGTACAGTTGGAAGTCAGTAGACTCTTTCTACAAGAGGCCAGTGATTGCATTTTGTTTAGTTTTTTAAAAAAATATTGAAGGTCTTGCTGAAGAATAAATTGGCATACTTTTGTGTGGCCTGGTGGTGCAGGCCTGTTATCTTAGGAGTTGGGAGGTCGAGGCAGATGTCCGGTCCAAGACCAAGATAAGATCCTGCCCAACTATGTCAGTGTCAGGAGCACAGGGAGTGCAGGGTTCAAGGGTACAAGTTCAGACCCAACCAGCCAGGAGGGAAAAGACAGACTTCCGGGAAACCCGGTCACACTTTCTTCTGTTCCTGCAAAGTATACAACACGGAAATGAAGTCATTCTTTATTTTTGCCTCTGTGTTCCTCCCTCCTCATCAGCCTTGCCTGTTTTTCTTTTCTCTTTCCTTCTCACTTACTTGCTTCTCTAACCAGTTGTGTTGTTTTTAAGGCAATTATTAGAAAGCATCACACAATAATGGCTTAGTGTCACCCAAGTAGAAACGATGACATCGATTACATTGGGTAACTAGGAAGACGCTTACAAGGTGGTCAGGGACTGCTGAGTCAGTGGCCCAAAATGTCATAGCAGACTGCAGAGCTGGGCTATTATCAGGAACTGCCTGGAACATTACAGATAAGGCAGTTAACATCTGCAGGCTCGTACATGCTCGTACAGCCTATTGAGGCTGTTTAAACAGTCTGTCTTCACAGCAGCAGAACGGCAAACTACAGCCCAGTCTGGGCAGCTTAGCACCTTGGTGAGGCCCTGTCTCAGAGTTAATAACTAAAATATCGGGCTGAGGGTGTACCTCAGTGTGAGGGAGATGGGCTCTATCCCCAGTAACACAAAAACAAACAAAATAAAGATACTTTTTCAAAAACATTCTGAGCCTCTCTTGAATCTGGCAACCTTAACTCTTCATACAGCAGTACGTAGTAACACTTGAGCGGTGACTCTTTCACAAGGCCTGTGGTTCCTTTACCAGCTTCACATTTTAGCCACCTCTCAGCTCCTGTTGTCATATATGTTTGCCTTTCCTGATTTGATGAATGCACAGGAAGTAAGAGACACTGGTAACCACAGCAGGGAAAGTCTAAAGGCTCTCTTCAGAGGTACAAGAGGCATTACCAGTTACTAGAACTTATTTTACATCTCTGAATTACAGTTAATTCAATTTGTGGCTAGGAGTCCCATAATCATTATTTTGTTTCACCAAGTCAAAGACACTGTTGATATTAAGAAATGTCACTATGCTATGACCACCAACGTAACAGTGACACCTCACAGATTGAAGGATGTAGTCTGTTAACAACATGAATGTCCTATATGGATAGTAGTTCATAGTAATGTTTCTTAGGTTACACATTGTGGCTGTTAATCAGTGTGACTGAACTAAGAAATTCTTAGCTGATTCTTAGCAGAACTTTAAGGTGTGAGCGGATGATTGACAATTAGGCTAGCAAACTGAGAGAAAAAGATCTGCCCTGGATGTGAGTGGCAACAACCAGTAGATTTGTGGCCTGAACAGAACAAAAAGGGAAGAAGAAGAAAGGGCCCGCTTCTTCTGGGAGATCTCCAGGCTTTGTTACCGGTCTTGGGCGCTAACCTCCAGCGCAGACCCACACCCTCTCTTCTACGGTGATCTTCCAGACCTTTGACCGTTGGACTGGCGTGGTGCTCCTAATCACTGTTCTGAGGCCTCCATCCTGTTATTGCGTCCTGAGTCCTTCACTCTGTGGTCTCCATCTTCTCATCTGAGCAGCTGCTGGCTCCTCCAGCCCTGCCAAGTGCAGGCAGCCATCTTGGACTCTCCCTTCTGATCTCGCAGGGGGTTACTGTAGACTCTCCACCTCTGACGCTGTAAGCCAACCTACTAAAATACTCTTATACACACATATTTTCTATTAATTCTCTTTTTCTAAAGAGCCTTAACTATTACACAGATCAATCTCAAGTCTTATCATTTCTATGTCTCTGTAACCTACAGACCAGAAGCTTCACGCTTCCAGCCTTATTCTCCTTCAGTTACCTTCCAATACAGTTTAGAAAGATGGTTCCAAGATAGAGATCTGGCCACAAGCCTCCATTATAATGCTCAATATTCCTTTGAAAGTGAGAAGTATCATGTCCCTACTGATTCATGTGAGATCATTTACCTTGATGCCATTTGATTTTCTTTTTTCCCCACATTTTATTGATATGTATACGTGCAAAATTCAAGGTTTACAATGGAGTTGAGCATTTTGTGCACATACGTATCTTGTCAAGGCGACAAGGGCTTTCCCATTGTCCATTCGCCTGCAAAAGCCTCCACGCTGTTGGACGTTATTGATGCATAGCATTCCATTGTGTATAAATGCCACATTTTGTGTATCCACTGGTCTGTTGATGGGTATTTTGGTGACTTTCATATTTTAGCTATTGTTAATTGTGCTGCTATGAACATGGGTATACGTATATCTCTGTTATATTTTGTTTTGGTCTCTTTTGGATATATTCCCAGGAGAGGTGTCGCTGGATCGAAGGGGATATTTATTTCTAGTCTTTTAAGAGATCTTCATACTGCTTTCCAAAGTGGTTGTATGAATTTACATTCCCACCAGCAGTGCAAGAGGGTTCCTTTCTCCGGGCAGCCTGGGCAGCACTGATTATTATTTGACTTGTCAATGTAGGCCATTCTCTCTGGTATCTTAGCGTTGTTTTGATTTACATCTCTCTTATGGCTAGAGATGTTGAACATCTTTTCATGTATCTATTGGCCTTTGCATTTCTCCATGAGTGAGCTGTGTCTTCATTTCATTTGCCCACTTTTCAAGAGGATCCTTTATTTTGGTAGGCTTACTTTTCTTCAGTTCCCTGTATATTCTAGTTATAAGCTTCTTACCTGAGATGTTGGTGGTAAATATTTTTTCCCAGTGTGTTGGATCTCTTTTTATAATGTTCATAGTTTCCTTTGCTGTGCAGAAACTTTTTAGTTTGACAAGATCCCATTTGTTAATAATGGGGATAATTTCTTTTGCTCGTGGTGTCTCGGCAAGAAAGTCTTTGCCTACCCTATGTCTTTTAGAAATTTGCCTACTTTGTCTTCTAGAAGGTTTAGTGTTTCATTTTTAATGTTTAAGTCTTTGATCCACTTTGATTTGATTGTGATGCATGGTGATAGATGTATGGCTAGATTCATTCTTCTGCATATGGATGTCTAGTTTTCCCAGCACCATTTGTTGAACAGGCTGTCCTTTTTCCATTGTATGCACTTGGCCCCTTTGTCAAAGATTAATATCCTTAATGAATATAGATGCAAAAATCCTCAATAAGATTCTGGCAAACAGAATCCAACAAGTAATCAGAAAGATCGTACACCATGATCAAGTGGGCTTCATCCCTGAGATGCAATGCTGGTTCAACATATGTAAATCAATTAATGTAATACACCATATCAACAAAAGCGAAAAAACCCCACATGATCATCTCTATTAATGCAGAAAAAGCCTTCGACAAAATCCAACACCCCTTCATGATAAAAACACTGAGAAAAATAGACATAGAAGGGCCCCTCCTAAAACTCATAGAAGCCATATATGCTAAGTCTATTGCAAATATCATAGTAAATGGAGAAAAATTGAAATCGTTCCCCCTCAAATCAGGAACAAGACAAGGCTGCCCACTCTCACCACTCTTATTCAACACAGTCCTTGAAACACTGGCCATAGCAATCAGACAAGAAAATGAAATAAAGGGAATCTGCATCAGAAAGGAGGAGGTCAAACTCTCCTTATTTGCAGACAATATGATTATCTACATGGAAGACCCTAAAAACTCCACTATGAAATTCCTAGAAATAATAAAAAAAAATTAGCCAAGTCACAGGCTACAAAATTAACACTAAAATATCAATAGCTTTTCTCTACACTAACAATGAACTTATTGAGCAAGAACTCAGAAAAACAATTTCATTCTCAATAGCTCAGCAAAAAATTACATACCTCGAAGTATACCTAACCAAGGACATGAAGGACCTGTATAAAGAAAACTACATTACATTGAAGAAAGAAATTATAGGAGACACTAGAAAATGGAAAGGCATCTCCTGCTCTTGGATAGGCAAAATAAATATAGTCAAAATGACTGTACTACTGAAACTGATAGATAGATTCAATGCAATTCCATCAAAATACCTACAAGTTTCTTCAAAGAACTTGAAACAACAATTCTTAAAATCATATGGAACCAAAAGAGACCAAGAATATCCAAAGCAATTCTGAGCAACAAGACCAAAGCAGGAGGCATTACAGTTCCAGACATCAGGCTATACTATAAAGCCATAGTTGTAAAAACAATTTGGCACTGGCACAAAAATAGACAGACCGACCAGTGGAACAGAACTGAAGACGCAGAGACACACCCAAATGCCCTCAGTCACTTAATCTTTGCCATTTGACTTTCTTGTATTACCTTTTCTGTTAACACTAAATTCACTGATTCTTTGAGTTTACTGCTCTTTTTGTTTGAAGAACTGCTGCCAGTTTTCTGACAAACAAGCGTTTCATTATTCTCTAATTCGGCACAACGGCCATCCCTTAAAAATACCTTCCATTGCATTTATATCACAGTCTTTCTTCCCCTGACGGACTCAGTGGAAATTAGCTTATCCACATCTATCATTAATATCTGCTTCATGGCTGACTCGCATACAGGTCTTTTTAGACCAGAGCTTACAAAGAGCCATCTCCTTGGGTCCTCCATTTACAGGTAATTTTTGCCTATAAAATGTGTGGTCAGTATTAAAAATAGTGATATTTTAAGAAAACTAAACCTAGAAGTGCAGGTCAGGCATTGACCATGATTAACTGATGCTGGTGGATGAGTGCATAGACTGGGCATGCTCCCTGTGTGTGTCAGGGAAGGCACCTGCACTCATGGTTTTGACGTCCTTTTGGTTATTTACACACATGACCTCGAAGCATCATAAGTTGCGCTTTTTATTATACACTGAGAATTATTATTATTATAGTTATTGTTATTTGCTCTGTAGTCCAGGCTGGCCTCAAGCTCACAGCAATTCTCCTACCTCATAGCATGTGCATTTCTTAAATTCAGAGGGCAAACTAGCACTTAGCACAAAACTTGGTATATAGCTGGAATTTTCAAGAAATACCTTAAAGATTAAATTGAATAATCTGATCTGAAAATCGTAACAGAGTAGAAAAGAGGGAAGATAGATAAGACAAGATCCAGTTGACTAGAAGGTACACTTTGAGAAATTAATACCTTGCTCAAAAAGACATAAGTGGTAAAAGGCAGAATCTAAATCTCTGCTCTACATCTCAGGACTTGTAGCGGAGTTACACAGTTTCTTGTGGCTGTCTATCCAGACAGATTGTGAAACTTTGATACCTCTAAATTGATAAATTAATCACTAAAGCTCTATATCCACACCATCAGAGCCTGGCTTACTGCTGTTTGCTTTGTGTTATAGCTAATTGTGATCACGTGCATACCCAGCATGACATGCAGGTGACCACCTGTGACCAACTCGTGCCTTTCATATAGCAGTCCTGAAATAGTGAATTGGAGAATTAAAAGAATTGAATGGACTGCACTGTATTCTTCACTGCTACTGTTATGTGAACACCGTAAGTCCCATACGGAAGAAGTGAGTGGCTCAGAGGAGAGGAAGTTGGGAGGGAGGATAGTGTTATAGAAGGAAGCGCACAGCGGAAATCCCATTTATACTGACTTTTGCCTGTCATTATCAATAGGATGCAGTAATCATAAAAATTATGTATTATGTTGCTTCTAATCTGGGATTTAAAGTATTCCACGCAGCAGCATATTTACTTTTCAGATATCACGTGTGTGCGCTAAGTCTTGTTCACCCTTCCTTTTGCTAATCCTTTGCTGGTCAATCCTCCCACTAAGGACAGATTTGTGCGGTTCGTGCTATGCCACATAGTTTAAGAGTCAGCCATCGAAATGACATTGTTTTTCTGAATAACGTTGTCTCATTTGAACTGCCACTGACTGACAGCGGAGCTTGCTGTTCTAACCAGTTGCGTTGTTTTTAAGGCATTTATTAGAAAGTGTCACACAATAATGGCTTACTATGGCCGGATCTTGGTATTTCTGATTCCTTGGACCATCCCCTGTATTCTCTGCTAAAGAGCCATAATGCTTTCTTTCTTTCTCCCCTCAGGTAACAAAATGTATTTGGGAATGCGGGAGCAGTTTGGCACAGTTATGTCGAAGCAGTCAGGTCTGAAACGTATTATGCTTTATTAAACAGTATTCAGCAAGCTCCATTTTACTCATCCTGGAAAACAGGAATCATATTTGGGATTTAATTATTTCACAATCCCTGGGACTGGCACAGAGATGCCGAACAGCCATGTGGAGCACACAGAACTGTGACTCAGCTCACTGTGGGCTGCCAACTTTGAATCCAATACAGTAAGTCGGATTGCTTTGTGAGGCTGTTACTTTGTAAGCCATTTTGTGCAAATAGTTTACTTCCTCCTAATGCATTTATCAAATTAATCAATATGCTTACATTAACCAACTGTTGTATATTACAATTACCTTCTTGCCATAAATAAAAAGCCACGGTATGAAGAGGCTACGGAACACGCATTAACTGAACTGGGTGTAGCAGTGCTTTCCACATAGAAGAAATCTACCTTTCATCCTTAGCAGCATGTCTGTATGTACTCTATTAAAAGATATTCTTGGAATAAATTTTAAACTTTTGAAAGTATTATTCTATTGTTCTGAGTGTATTTGAAAAGAAAATGCAAAATTTACACTCAGCCGACAGAGGTATCCCTTGTGAAAACTGACAAAGAACGTATATGTGGCCCCCACCAAGCACTAAACCAAGCACAGGGCCCTTCTGCACACAAGAGTCCATGGGAGCGGGCAGCTCACATGTGTACGGAAACTGGCCACCGCCAGAGGTGCATCGTGGGAGCTTCTTGTCTATCGGTCTGCTCACCTGCAACAGTGCCATAGTCACACTGGCCTCACTCGCCTCACAAAAGGTTTCCCAAAAGGCACATCCAAATTATGCTGGCTCTAAAATATTTGGTAAACATCAGCTCATGTACAGTCATTGGTGGAGGCCCTGATCCTTTACATTTAACAATCATAAAACACTTTGCAGAGGCCAAGATTAAAGTGAACATTATTTATTCCCCTATAAACACCTATTAAAAGATCAGCCTCTACCACGATGTTATATCATTTGTGTGCTTCTAGAAATTGACAACATCATATCGCTGGAACCAGATCCGCTGAACAGATTTACTGAAACACAGATGTCTGCTTTAAAGCCAACCTAAATTGCTCCAGCTCCCTGTACAGTGGAATTGAAAGTTCACTTTTGTTTTTTAGTACGTCTCGTCTCATCCCTGCCCCCCAATTTTTGGGTAGAAAGTCTCTGAGTGCCTTTTTTTTTTAAACCAAATGCACAGGCAGATTTGTTCCATCTTGCTGATATCAGAGATTGTGAAGAGAAAAGCCTGGGGTCTCTTCAATTCTGAGCTCTTACGTATTTTTTTGGCAGGATTTCCTATCCTGTGGGAAGAGGTTTTTGTGTTTCTCTTTTCTTGTGTTTTGTTTTTTTATGCTTCTTCAGTAATTTTCCTCATTTGACTTTTGAATCAAAAGCAAAAGAGAAGTGCTTAAATCAGCTAGAAATTTCAAGGTGAAGTCCTTTGTATATGCTTTGGATCCTTAAAACAAATCAGGATCCACTTTAAATCTAAAAACAAAACAAAACAAAAAAACCCAAAAATGTGTGCAGACAAAAATTTTTCTTTTGTTTGTTTGGTTTTGGCTTTGTTCTCAGTTTTCTAGGGAAGACACCTATGAAACAGATTAGAATATCACTATTCTTATTTCTGAAAACGTAATATTAATTGGAAATTAGAGATTCATTTTTAACGGCGATTTATCAATGCCAGAAAAAAACTGAAACATCCTGTTCCAAGCTCTTCTTTCTTGTAGTAATATAACCATAGTTTAACAGAAGGAAACTCTTGGAAAACAATCTCAACAAATAAAGGCGTTTTCAGGTCAAACCTGATATTATCTCTTCTCTGTGCATCTTCACCCTCTCCCCTCAACATCCATTTAAAGCTAAGGGTCCAGATCTCAGAGCTGGAGGAAGATCAATCAACATCAATCAGAGGCTCAGAATGAAAGGGAAAAAGTCACCTCAGGTGCCCTAATCTTCAGAGAAAAAAAAAAAGGAAAAAGAGGTTACAACTCAAAGTGTGGTTCCAAATGTCAGATGGAGCCTCCCGGGTGAAAGTCTGTGGGGTGGGACAAAGCGTAGAGAGCAGCTAAGTGGGACAGGGACCATCACAAAGTACTCCAAACCGGAGCTACAAAGGCTGGCTACAGAAAAGGAACGGAGATAATCCTCTCTCTCCCCTGGGGGACAAGTGATATCGCTAGCCCTGTTACCCTGGAGTGGCAATGGCCCAGGGAAGTTAGGAAAAATGATTAGACTCTTAGGCCACCAGCCAGGGCTCTGATGTGATTAGAAATTATTAGGAACCCCTTGGGAAAAATGTCAATTTCCTCTCTATTATTAATAATGTTTGCTTAGAGTCACGAAATGATTTGAGTTGTCCTAAGACATAATCTTGAATGGGTAAAATGGAGTGGCATCTTGTGCTTCCTGCAATAATTAGAGATGGCATCAAACTACTGCCTAATGAGCCAAGCAAAATGACATCAAAGGCTGACCTGTCCCCTGAAGAAAACACAGGCATACGGAACTTTCACAGACGAAGGACTTTGAGTTGGGCCTTGCAAGCTTTTGTAGTCGCTCCGGTCGTGGGTAGTGGCCTGAGAGAAGCTGCCTCCAACTGCAGACGGGGAGGAGGGAGAAGGAGCCTTTTCTACAAAACGTGGCAAAATCTGTCTACACATTTTTACCACACAGAAAATGACTTTTTTCCCAAGCTAACATTTATTTAGCTCCTCCTACGCACCTTGTGGAGAAAAGGATCAGTGGGCTTAAGTCTAAGAAGAAAGAGGAAGAATGAGGTTTACAGTTTCTTTACATAAAAAACAGAGATGCTAATCTTCAACCACCAAGACAGCCACGGGGCCCAAAGCGGACTGGCCCTGGGACAGGCTCCAGCACTCTGCCAGGCACGGAAGTGGGGAGAGAGAGTTCTAATCTCCGTCCTTGGCTTTATCTGATTACAGAATCCCAAGAGAAGGCAAACCTAACCAGATAGACAGACACATTAATCAAGGCGCTGGCCCCTGTTCTGTTCACCACCTACATTGTCAATATTTCAAATTAATCTGAATGAATCAGTATTCATTAAACGGTACCAACTGAAGAATACACAAAATTAAAATAGCTTGCAACTCTCTCTAATCAACTGAAAAACCATCACTAGCAGAAGATTCCAATTATCTCTGCCAATGGTGACTTTTCTCTTTGCTTATCAAATTTGAGATTAATTAATATTTTTTCTTCTTGAAGAACTCTGGCCAGAAGTTTACTCAATTGCATATACATGTCAAAGAAAGCATAGCAAAAATCTACCAGCCAGTCTAGAAAGAAACAAGACGCCAAAACATTTATTTGATAACAAAGTGTTTTGAGCAGAAACAGCCATAGTATGTGATGTATATGTAATATCATTCTATAATTGCATTCTCATTTCTTTGATAAATGTTTTCTAATATCATCTATTTTCATTGTGAGATTCCTAGCTGCTACTAGAAACTTCAAAATATTTCATGGGGAGAATTCAAGAAAGCCATCGGATATTCTAATTGAGGCTACTGAAATCATGAAAGCTACCAACAAATTAGTAACTAGCATGTAAGAAGCAGTTAGCGTATACCAGGCACTGTGTTACGCTCATTATGTGCACTATGCCACTTCATTCTCTGTACTATCTGTACATCCATTTTACAGTTAAAAAGAATATTCAGTTGTTGAAGGGTCTAATCAGAGGCAAGCTTGACCTTGAACCCAGTCCTCTCTAGAATGAGAGGCTATTCCTACAACTGCCGTGATGTCTGGCTTCTCTTGTGCTCCCTCCAGCCCAGCTCCGCCGGGTATGGATGCAAAGTCCTGTGTTCCAGCTTGAAGATCTTAGCGCCGAGTACACAAGCGGCCCTTGTGCCATGCTGCAGGTCCGACGTCCAGAGAGGGAGGCTATTTCCTACAGTGAATGTGGTTTTGTATGGAAAAATCAAGAAAATCAGTTTGCTTTAAAGAGAATAAGATTAATATTTCTAGGGCATAAAACTACATCATATTTTTAATTCAACTTTTCTTTAAAAAATGCTGCTAACTTCTAACTTGGCTTCCTCCATACACCAAAAGAATCAGCAAGTAAAAATACTAAAAGAAGCAAAAGTTTAAAAATCTAAAAATCAGTAAGCACACAATTCCACCTCACTGCTACAGAAAATTGAGAAGATTGACAAGACTGACAACAGTCCACATTGATTCTGTACTGGAGTGGTACCAAAAGAAGGACCAAGCATGGTTTGTATAATATTTATGGTTGTCAGGCTTTTTTTTTTTTTCTTGAGACAAGGTCTCCCTCCGTAGCCCAAGCTGGTCCTGAACTCAGGATGGAGCCCAGGCTGGCCTTGGACTCACAGCAATCCTCCTGTCTCAGCCTCCAGAGTGCTGGGATTACAGGTGTGTGCCGCCATACCCGGCTTATGTGGTACTGGGGAATTGAACTCAGGTACCTATCACTTGCTAGGCAAGCGCTCTAACTGCTGAGCCATTCCTCCATCCCCGATTGTCAGGCTTTGACAAACTTCCAGGGAAAGCAGGGGATTCTTCAATTCCGCTTTGAATGACAGATGAGCGGAGGGTGTGGCGCTGGGTCTGTGCAGCCTGGACACCCTCTGGACTACAGCGGCCTCAGTGCTCTCACGGAGACTTTGCATTCTCTCCTGAACTCCTCGCCCTTCCGAAGAGGGCGCTGCGAGCATTAGCATGTCTCCTATTTTGAGTTTTTCCATATGAAGATCAATTATTCTTCAAACAGAAACCACAGAGGTACATACAAGCTGCACAGTGAACTAACAGCAGCCTTCTCTCAGCAAGTCCTCTCCAAAGCAAGCAGCTACGCAGGTGGTGACTGCCACAGGCAGCAGGCAGCCCCCTCTGTCAGCCAATTTCACAAAATCCAAGGAAGAGGAGCTAGATTTTTTATTCTTTTTTTTGCCATGGACATAATTACAACCAACTAAGCTACTGCCATGTCCTTGCAACAAAAAAAGGGGAGGAAGAAGGTGATGAGAGGGAGGGGGAAGGTTTTCGCATTCACACAAGCATGCCGAGGAGAGGAGATTAAGGGCATCGGATGCTCTGATAGCTTTTTCTCTGCATACAAATTCCTCTACTTAAATTCAACTGCATTCTTAGAAGGGGCATGTGCGAGATGTAGAGATGTAGCATGTGTCTGTGAGAACAACGCCCAAGCTGCTCTCAGATGGATGCAGTGAGGGGGACTCCTCACATTCACAGCCCAGAAAACCTACCAAAGCGCTCCAGTACATGGATGCGAGTGAGTGTCTTACGTGCTAGGACAGAACCCTATTTACGATCACTTAGTACAATTACACTACTATAAAAAAGACAAGTACACTTCTTATAATGCACTTAAAGGATCATGTCAGGATATATTCTTTATCTAAATCACTTTTTTTTCAAACAGGATCTCACTCTGTAACTGGTTCTGAACTCATCATGTAGCCCAGACTAGGCTTGGACTCACAGCAACAGGACTGCCTCAGCCTCCCAAGTGCTGGGATCACAGGCGGGCACCAGCACGCCCGGCTTTACGTGATTCTATGGAATCAAACTCACGGCCTTGCACTAGCTAGGCAAGCACTTTAGCCACTGTTCCGTTCCTCCAGCCCCTTAATCTAAATCTTGCACTGCATTCAGTAGGGCAGGGCTTACTGAAGCAAGGGAGGTAATACCTGCGACCACTGTTGAAGAGTCCCTGTGCAGAAAGGGCCAGGCTCAGCATCATGCAGGCACCACTCCCAGCCTTCTTCCACGCTGCTGTCAGAGCAGGCTTGAGCCTTTAAGCTGATTTTGTCATTCTCTTTTTAAACTCTTTGATAACCCTCCTCTACCAATGGATAAAATGCAAATTCCTTCTCATGACACAGGCCATCAATGAGTTGCTCATCTACTTTGGCATTAATGCTTGTGTAATAACTTCAAACCTTACTGAACTCCTGGCAACCCACTGGCTTCTCACTATGTAGCACAATACTATTCATATATGTATGAAAATCATAATTACAACAGAAAATACTTTTTTGTGATGCTAGGGGTTAAACCTAGCGTCTTCCACAGACCAGACAAATGCTCTACCAGTGAGTCTGCACTGCCAGCAGTATTTTATCTGTATTAGAGGGGAAGTTTATCAGGGCTGGCAGTGGGGAGATGGCATGGGTGATGGGGAAAGTAGAAGGCAGTCAGACCTGAGAAGTGAGACACAGCCGGGACGTGGGACGCCGCGATGGAGGGCTGTGCGCCAACTCAAATGAAGCTGGATATGTCTTCATAGGGTGAGAAGAATGTGTATCAGCCAAGCAAAGGCCCTGAAAAAGGTTCCTCAGGTTGGGAAACATGGCACAAAAGACTGAATCTAGTCTTCTCCTCATTAAGGAATTGTCAGATTATTTATTTTAACACACCTATACATGAAACTGCACAAGAATAAAAGAATCAGCTGAGCCTACATAATTTATTCAATGTCTGCCTTGACCTACAAGGGACGCCAAGACCACCACTTGTGCTAGAGATGGCGTGAACTGCATCTCTTGAATTTCACATTCAACTCGTATTTATTTCAACTCATCTTACTTAAATGAGCAAAGTTTTCCAGAACAGACATTTTAGGAGACAATGGAAGTTAGGGTGGCCATGGATAGAAATGTTTACCACCATTCAGATCTGGAACTCAACTGAGGGAGAGCAAGGTGAAATAAAGCAAACAGCCCTTGCCCCAGATCACAAAGAGGAAGATCAGCTACTGGCATGAACTTGCTGAGAACCAGCCAATGCAAAACTCATGCCTTCATTTGGGTTTTATCTTCAATGGGACTTTGTGGAGACGGATAAATGTCTCAATATATGAGCATGTATTCTGCCCAAGAGTAGCCAGGGCACCCGGAGAGTGTGAAGCACTGACTGTGTACCTAGAGGAGTCCCCTGCAGATGCCTGCCTGCCTTGGATCACGCCGCATTCCCTGCTGCTCACCCCACCCAATTCAAAGATGTTCCTCATCTTGAAACACTCAGTCTATGTAGAATCAATAAGAAAATTCAGCTGACATTTAATTTGGTGTAGATGCTTAATGGAAACAATATTCTCAAGTTACAATCCCCTGAATTATTAACCTATGTGCCCTCAGGAAGCCCAGAATCCATAGATGTGACAGTGTCGTTCTTTCTGGGCGCGTGTTTTTCTGAACCCACAAGACTGTAAGAGCCTTGAATCCAAGAACTAAGTCTTATTCATTCATGTCTCCAGCATGATTCACAATCTCTGGCACTTAGGAAGAATTTATGACATGTTTGTGGTATAAAGGAGTCAGTCAATTAAATTAAACAGATGCTTCACTGTACAGATAAACCATATGTGCAAATGGAAGGCAAATTTCAATTATTATATTTTTACCTCAAAATACTGAAATTATACTCCATTTGACTCAGTGATACCTCTTCTGGGACTCTTCCCAAAAGACTTAAAGCCATCATATAACAAAGATACATGTATGCCCGTGTTTATAGCAGCACACCTCATAATAGCTAAACCATATTTGAAGTTGAGGTGTTTATCTAGTGATCAATGGATAAAGAAAATGTGGTATATGTGCACAATGGAGTACTACTTTGCCATAAAGACAGATAAATTTGAGTCATTTGTAAAAAAATGAATGCACCTGGAGACATTATGCTTAGTAACGTGAATCAAACCCAGAAGATCAAATATCACATGGTTTCTTTAATATGAGAAACCTGGGTGTAGAAAGTAATAGACCCAAATAAGTGAGAAATTAGGAAGTAGAGAGATAGGTCAGTGGAAAAGGGAGAGGAGATGTGGGAGGAGTCAAAGGGTGGGGACTTGAATGTGAAGTTGACATGATGCGTATGTACACAAACTCCTCAAGTTTAATGTACCTATTGTATATCTCAAATACGTACTAATAAAAACAATAACTCAGGGGAAGCAAACATTTTTAGATTACTGAATATCATAGTTTACTTTTTCTTTCAAATAAATAACAGTATTTTATTTCAATATTATACAAGCATTTCTAATGAGCTCAATATTTGGGACTAGAGCCCAAATAATGAGCTATAATTTCCTACTGCATAAATAATTGTAGGAATATTTTACATAATTGAATTTTTCTCAACCCTTAGTCAACTCCCTGAGCATCCATCTCTAACTCGCATTTTGTTTTTCCATTAGGCTGACTTTCATTTCCAGAGATGTTGTCATTTTGGATTGATCTTCAAACAGAATTGCTCCCAAAATTGAGTTTTAAATTTTATCAGCAAACCGTGGTCTGTAGATAAATATCTGTAATAAGATAAGTACAATAAAGGAAACAAGGGTTTTAAAAGGGAATATTGATAAATTATTCTCCTGTGGTCCTCATCATCACCTTCTATTTTCTATGTTCTATTATTTGGATTTTTAACTCCAGGCTTTCCAAAATTATCAAGATACAACTGTTAGAAAGTAGCACATTTAAATATAATAACCAGTTTCAATGTATTTATGAGGTTAACTTTGGGATCCTAAGAATTTAAGGCAATTGCAAAAGCTTTTCAATGTATAACTTCACAGTAACATGAACACTGAAGAGTGTAGTCTATAAATATAAAATTCTTTAAAATTTTTCTTCCAGCCCAAAGCCAATGGTAATTTAAAAATTTAAAAATTCCAGAGCTTCTCAATGTAAGAATATTTACCCTCCAGTAAGCATCCTCATCTAATTCAAATGCCAGTAAAATAATCACATCAAAACCTCTTCAGAATAAATGCTCTTTAACTGAATAAAGAGATGTCTCTTCCTCACATGAAAATGAACTAAATTTAACCTTTTTTTTTGCAAATGAATCATAGAAAGAATAAGCAATAGAATGAGTATGCAAAAAAGACAACGGCTTCTCTTTCAGCCCAACCTTAAAAATGGATCTAAACCTACAAATGTAAACAACTTATACATAGGTCAGTTTCAGAGTTCAGTTAAAATAAGATTTTCCCATGATGCAGAGGGAAGTATATATGGAAGGCGTTATGCCAGAATGGAACAATTCACCTCTGAATCGGGAAAATTTAATTCACTTGAATATTTTATCCTTTCCAGGCTTAAGAATCCCTGCAAGGAACACATGTATCAAAAAAAAAAAAAAAAAAAAAAGATCTCCTGTCTTGGTCCTCTCCCATACCTGCTCTGAAGGAAAATAGTGATTTAATATACTGGAGGGTCCTCACCGTGCTGCCCTAGGTGCTACACCCAGCAGGACAAAGATGCAGTTCCTTCATGCAGTCCAGTCTGGAGTGTCCCCAGCACCCCTCACATGGGAACAGGTTAGCTATTGCCACCAGCATTCTGTCAATCTCTATTATCTGAAGTTAATTAAATCAACACTTTTTGTTCATTCTGACTGCTTAGTTTTCTTTGCGTCAGTTATCTATGCGTTAGGTTGAGTCATTCTTGTGAAAGCTTTCTGTTGCCATTTCCCAATAAACAATCTTTCTGAGTATGACTAGGAAGAGACGCTGCCTGAGATACACAGAGGGAAAAATCACATTTGCAGTTGAGATGCCTCCAAATGAGCCATGCCTCTGGCCAACGTGCCTGAGTGCAGCTGATGAGAAAAGGCCACAAAGCCGTTGAGATCTTTTCTAATGTGTACACTTCAATTCTAGACCAGTTCCAGTTGCAAACTGCACATTTCAGATTTTCCTAACGACACATAAAAGACTGTATCTAGCAGCATGGTCACCGAGCTTGAGCTGATAGAAGTATGGTTGCTGAATTTACAAGCTGATGAAGTGTTTTTAATACACTCTTGCTCAAGGTTTCATTGCCCTGGGCTGGCGTAATGACACTGTGGTTAAAGCACTTGCCTGGCATGTGCACAGCCCTGAGTTCAATTCCCCAGCACCACATAAACTGGGTGTGGTTGCGCACCTCTGTAATCCCAGCTTGAGAGGCTGAGGCAGGAGGATTTCTGGGAGTCCAAGGCTATCCTGAGCTACATATTGAGTTCAGTATCAGCCTGGGCTACAGAGTGAGACCCCGTCTCAAAAAAAAAACTGTTAATTTTTATACTTATATATCTATATAAATTTATTTTTAAATATGCTGTTCAAATTCTTACCAGAAGTATTCTTAAAACCTGATAAAAAGTGATGTTAATATAATCTCATTTGAATCTGGTTTTAATGTAAAAAATTTACAATTCCAAAATTTTGTATCTCTTAAAGATATTTAAAATAGGCTGCAAAAGTTTAAATGGATCAATTTAAGTGATGTATTGAAGTTGGACAATTTTTATGAAATAGTCAAAGAAATAAATCTTATTCTAAATCTTATTCATTATAATGTCAATTTGCACAAAGCAAAAAGATTTCAAGTAAATAACTTATTACGGCAATCAAGGAACTAGAAAAAACTAGAAACCGAGCCCCAAAATTAGAAGAAATAAAAGTAACGAAAAACAGAGCAGAAATGAATGAAATAGAAGTTGTTAAAAGGCGAAAGATCAACAGAACAAGGAGCTCTTTCCACCAAAGGACGAACAAAACAGAATAACAAAAGAATAACAAAAGAGGTAGAATAACAAAAGAGGAGAGAATGAAAGACCCACATAAAATCACAAATGTAAAGATAGACAGTAAATAACTGACCCTACAGAAATACAGCAGATTATTAGAGACCATCATGAACAGTTGTATGCCACTAAATGTGATCCCCAGAAGAAATGGAAAATAGTGGACACACATACCTTAGCAAGACTGAATCACAAAGATAGAGAACCTGAACAGATCAATAAAGTAAAGAGATAATATATGTAATTTTAAAATCTCCCATCAATCAAGAGCTGAGGACTAGATGGTCTCACTGCTAAGATTTACGAAACATTTGAAGAATGAATAGCAATTTTTCTTAAATGGTTAAAAAGGCAGCAGCGGCAGAGGAATTTCTTCCTCACACATTCTGAGGCCAGTATTAGCTTTATACCAAAACCAGATAAAGATATGCCAAAAAAGAAAACTAAAAGCCAATGACCTTGATGAACACTGATGCAGAAATCAACAGAAAACTGGGAAATTAAATGGAATGGACACAAAATAGTATTTGGCATGATCGAGTGAGATCCACTTCAGGATGCTAAGATGGCTCAACATACATGAGTCAATGAATATGATACATGGTAACAGTAGACACAAAAAAACATTTGATAACACTCGACACCTTGTCATGTTAAAAATACTCAACGAACTAAGGTTAGAAAGAATGAACATCAACACAATAAGGGGCTTTTATAAGAAGACAACAGATAACATTGCACTGAACATAGAAAAGCTGAAAACATGCTAGGCTATAGAAGAAGACTCAAATGCTCATTTTTCCCACTTCTGCACGGTGCTGGAAGCCCTCACCAGAGCAACCAAGTACGATAAAGGACATCCAAACTGCAACTGTCACTGTCTGCAGAAGACAGAGAAAATCCCAAAGACTCCACCAAATTATTACTAGAACTAGCCAACTATTTTAGCAAAATTGCAGGATACATCAACATCAAAATCTATAGCATTGCTGGATGCCAAGAATAGGTTATGTGAAATAGAAGTGAAGAAAACAATCTCATTTACAGTGGCTACAACCCGCCCTCCCCCCGATATGTAGTAATAAATTTAACCAGTAGGTGAAATATCTCTACAATAAGAATTACAAAATATCTATGAAAGAAACTAAAATAAATGAGCACATCAAGAAGTGGGCAGCTGAAATGGAAAAAAAAAAAGGCTCACAGAAGAGGTACAAATGGCCACTAAGCATATGAAAACATGTTCATTATTGGCCATTAGAGAAATGCAAATAAAAATAAGGTTGAGGTATCACCTCACCCCACTGACTGAGGAGGAGAATTGTATCGTAACCCACAGCCACTCCACACAGATCCGTCCACCCTGCCTTCCAGCGTCTTAGCTATTGGTCCCGGTGTCTGACAACCCGACAGCAAAACCATCCATGACCTACACATCAGCGTACATTCACTGGGCTCAAGCTTCTGTAATTTTGGTTAGCAGCATGGCCTCCTCGTGCCTCATGTCACTTCACAGTCCTTCTGCCTGTTTCCGGTCGCTGCTGGAATGTGAGTAGGCAGGCAGGAAGCGCAGAGAGGAGCTGGGTGGGCGAAGCCAGAGCTGCCTCCCGAGCAGGTGGGGCTCTGCACTCGCTTGCTCAGGGGGTGCAGTCCCCGAGGAAGCCCGACACAGGTGCAACTTCAAAATATTGTGCAACCTGTACTAAGTCAAGCATGGGCACATGATTAGAAGTTACACAAAGGTTTTTTAATAAGCGAATGGGGAGAATTGTTTACACTTCGGCTTTCTTGTCTTACTGAATTTCGACCGGCACTGTCCACCAGAATTGACGCCTTAGCTGTGAGTGCTGACCCCTGAAATAACCCAGTGTGCCTGCTCAGATAGCTACACTTTAGAAAGCAAAAATGAGTGAAATTCATTTTAATGATGCATTTAATATAATCAGCCTATCAAAAATACCCAAAATATTCCCAATGCAAATTGTATATAGGCAAATGATTGTCCTTTCAAATGTAAACCAAATAAAATTATGAGATATTTTATTTTGAGTGTGAGTGTGTCTGTGGTGTGAGCAGTAGTTCTTTAAAACTCCAGCATATAGTTCAAACTTACAGTACCTTTCCTTTCTGGCCAACCACATTTCAATAGGTGGTGGCCAAGGCTGGTGGCCCAGGCCTGTGGCTGGCACAGATCTGAAGCATGAGGAGGGACTCTGACTACTCCTGTGACTAAGCAGTCTTTACTTCATAACTAATTCCTCTGACTTTTCCAGGAAACAGGTAATGAAACGTTACCTGTACCGCTAGAACACTTGCTCCTTATTTAAGGCCTTTGCTCAAGCGCCTCCCCAAGGCTCTAACCTTTCCAGCCAAGAACGTCCCAAAACCACCCTCAGTATCCCACCTTGCTCCTAGCCTCCCACCAGCACTAGAATCTCATGTTCTCCAGTGGCGCCTTCCGTGCTATCTCTTGGGAATCAGCTCAAGCCTTTTGTTATCAGTGGCTTGTGACACTCAAATGTGGCACAACAAATAAATGAAAAGTTTTTTATTCAAACACAGATTATTTGTGCACTGAATTCTGAACTCTCTCATAAACTTAAAAAGCCATTTCTTGCTCCTCAATAAAATATTCTCTTACAAAGCAAAGTGTATACCTAAATGTCTTTAAGTATTGTAATCTTCAGTGCTCTTCCAAGAAATGTGTGAGGTATTCCATCACACCTAAGAGAAGTTCAAATCATTTTCACCTGTTGATGGGTTTTCATACCAGTCAGTCCATTGTAAGCTGAAATGAGCATGAATCAAAACTGCATTCGGTGCCCCGGTGCCCTACCCCACCGGAAGCCCTGCTGAGCAGCATGGTGAGCAGTGTGCAGAGGGTCAGCTGCTTCCTCAGCGACCAGAGTTGACCGCAACCGCAGCTCAATGCTGCCACTGTCCGTCATTTGAATTGCATGTGGCTGGTCTTAAGAAAGGTCAATTTGCAAAGCAGTCTCTAGTGAATGTGTGTTACTTTTGCAAAATTAGATAGTAAAGTCAAAGTGAAACCAAGGTCAAGTCCAGCTCCAGCAAGTTGGAGACTGCCTGTAAGAACTCCTTCCCTGGATAGATGGCAGTGTGGTTTCCCAAACAGCCTCCACATACAACATTGGGCCCTTGTTTGTCTGATGTCATATTACTTAGTTTTCAATGCCCTTTTTCATTTCTTCTAGAAAGTAATCCACAAACCTGTGGCTTCCTTATCTTGAGTTCAAATGTCACCGGTGGACAGAAATATGGCACAAAACAAGCGGTCGCAGATTATGGAGCTGCTTCTTCCCTGGACCTAAGCTAGCGGTTGAATCTTAAAGCTGGAGAGAAGGGGCTGTAAGGCCACATGTCATTGTGTGCTTATGTCATGGCTATTTGGAAAGCCATTGAGGGTTGCAATGGAAGCGATTTCCCTGGAGTGCAGGTTAGGGGAGAAGGGGGGCAAACAGAAAAAAGAAAACCGAGATGGGGGAAGGGCCATACAGACGTGAGGAGTAAACGAAATTTGGAAAAAGTACAGCTGATTTTTCATGAGCAGTTTACAAGACAGCTAGTTTTTAAAGTTCCTTTGGGTCAACTTTCTTCCAGAGCCGCAGGGCTGGGCACAGGCTGAAGCTGGAGCAGTGCAGTCCTACCTTCATGGCCTTCATTCTGCAGCCATTTCTCCCCTCTTCCACTTGTCTGCAGACCCTTTTATCTGTTCACTGGGGGCCTTACTATCCCCTTTTCCTCCCTGTCTCATCCTTTGGGTTCGTCTCTTAGCAGGATTTTTTCCAGAAGCAGTTTTGGCTTTATGCCGGCAATGGCTTCAGAATTTTAACCTGCATTAGCTGACTCAGGTGCTCGGATGAATTCTGCTGCCACATGGTGCATCATGGGACACCTGTCCTACTCTGCATCCATGGACAATGCTCAACCTGTTCAGCCAGAACCACTGAATGGGAACATATTGGAAGGTTAAAGAGGGGAAATTTAATTCTCTTTCTAGCTGAGTACCCTGGCTACTATTGGAACTCTGAAAAAAAAAAAAACACATTGCAAGTAGTCTAAATTAAGTAAATTAGATATTAATTATATTTTAATAGAGTGTGCTGATTTATTGCAAAATATTCTTATCATTCTCCTTACTCTTATATGAGCTCCTATGTGATAATGCATCGATATAAATCATATTTATTTGGAAATTATACATAGCTTTAAATGACCAATAATGAACTTTCAAAATAAAAACTAACCAAAATAAATAGCATTTCCCAATCACAAAATGTTCTCAGTGCAGATAAGTTTAGAATAAAAGTAAGAAGTCTGACTGCATTAAAGCTATGGTGAGCCCTTCACTTCAGGACACTGAAAGCCTCACGAAACGTAAAACGCACCAGAAAGAAAACACATTTTATGTTATGTGATGCTGCTCGTTATTGAATACATCCTAATTATAGACACTTAAATATTCAAATCCTATGCATCATATTATTGATGAAAAATAGTATTTCTTTAAGGAACTAGCAACTACAGGTGCTCAGGTGAACACAGGCTCATTTAGCATCATGATATTCCAAACCTGGAAGAGTTCGTACCAGCAAAATGGCGTGTGATGCCTGCAACGGGAAGGGTTTCATGGTGTCACCCTCTCAGATATGTTCACCATAATCACATGGTCAAGGCCATGGGGAGAGAGGTAAGGAAGTCACCTTCAGTACAAAATTTAAAGGAGTAACAAAAACTTAGCATCAAGACTACATTTTAATGTGAGATATAAACAGACTCCAGTCAATGCAGTAAGTCTACGTTAAACAAAATATCATAATTTTAACTAAAAATAAAATCAAGATAGCTAAATTGCCCTTTGACTTCAAGCTCCACTATTGCTAATATTGCCAGGCATTCCTCTTATTCATTGGAAGAGAGTTAAAATCCATTTCAAATAGGTGTGTGAAAGTCCAGTGACCTTTCTCCTCCCACGTTTCGGCCTGAGTTTGGAATGCCAAATAACCAGGAGGTATTTCAGAAGTTGTGAACAAGTAAAGCCACCTACTCAATCAGATACTGAAATCAACTGCCCGGTGTCCACACAAGTATTGGATATTTCTGAAGGAAAGAAAAAGAGAGAGAACATTCATTGTTCTCACTTGCATTTTAAAGTGTTTTCTTCCTAGATTTAATGTTAAGCGGTAGTAGAAGTAACTTCTTTTTACAACGGAATTTTAACTGAGCAAATTTTTAAGAAATTTAATTTTTAGTTTGTGTTTCAATCATAAAGTATCTGAAAAATATTAAACTGATGACAATTAGATGCAACTTGGGTGCTTCTCCATTCAAAGGAACCAAATGTAGGGTGACTTTTTGTCGAATTATAAATAGTTACGAGAAAGACTTATGGAGGGCTGCCTTTATATTCTCATACAGCTTTTCATCAATACCAACTCACTGGATCAACTCATTTACTTGGTTCTTACCATATGTGCGCAGAATGCATAGACTCAGAAGTGAACAACACGTAATCTATTCAACATTATGCACAGTGTCAGAATTGCTGCTACAGAAATGTTTAGCCCTCCAGGCACTGTGCTCATCATCCAACAGAGTTTCCTAAGAGTTTGTCATAACATAATGAGTGGAGCCAAAATCCTGAGGGTTTTGTTTCGATTTGGTTTAAACTCTCACTCATTCAGTTATTGATAACTTTTCACCCTCAACCAATTTCTCTCCAACCATAGCTTATTCTTCTGTCCACATTAATTTTCTGAGTTGCCTTATTTATATTTATATTTGACAAATTCTTATCAGTAGAAAATACTTAAACCAATCACAAAGTACAAATGCAAATTTAAATAAAGAAAGAAAAGAGCAACTGTCATATTGTTTTAAAGTTCACAGGGTTGTAGCCCATAACTAGAAAAGTTCTGGATAATTTTTGAGTCAGTTATCTACTCCCTTTATTAATATTTAATGAATCAAAAATTATTGATTAGGACTTTCATATAAAGCGCATCCACTTGAGGGAACTTTCAGGCAGTTTTCCTGGAGATAAAATGTACGCGTCCTGACACTAGAATTCTATTCCTCAGGCTTCACTCGTCCTGAGGAGAAGCTGGCCATTTTTAGAGGGAGCTTATGGTGAGCTGCTGGCAGCGTCTTTATCCAGCACCACCAGTGGGTACACATTGATACTTGCTGTGCCCACAGCGGGTGGGGAGATGAGAGGGTGGCAGAAGAGCCTGCTAATTTCCTAGAGGGTGGCATGTGGGCAGCTACGTGTTTTTGCTTTCAGCAGGTGAGTTTCCTGAAAGAATATGTAACTTTCCAAATAAAAATAGTTATAAAGGCATATCATCTACCATGGTTATATTATTAGTACAATAAAAAATCCTCTTTGAAGGAAGTCCCTACATAGTCAACTACATAGTAAACACATGACTGATAACAGTCTGAGAACTCAATAAAAACTCAAAAGCCTTAATTTTAGTTATTTGTTTCCATCCTATTTTAAAAATAATATGGCAAAAAAACCCCACAGGAAACCTATTGATCTGAGCAGTCCTTGTTCTTGTCCTATCTGCTGTTCCTTCCATCCCTGTAACAAGCAGAAAACCCATGGGAGGAGAAGGCCAGCCCCCACGCCGTCAATTTCCTCCAGTAAATAATTTCCAAGATATACTTTCCATTGAACAAAGACAGGATCCTTTCCCATGAGCCATTATCCCATGAGAGGTTTTTCTTAGAACAGATTTGCTTTATTACAGAAAGCACTTACAGATACAGATCTGGGCCTACCACATCTTGTACACTATCGTGACTATAGTTTCATTGATACCAAATTTGAGACAAAAGGATAAACTGTTACAGTTTTTAGGAAGCATTTTACATCTAGAGTTTTTGAACTTAAGTCAACCCAAAATTCCCATATACGTCAGCATGGACATGGCAGTAATAGGACATGATATTATTTTTTGCACTACAAATGGGGCATTGAAGTGAGAACTTGTTTCAATATGGAGGTACATAGACAACAGCCAGGTTTTATTAAAAGATACTTATTGTATTCATTTACCCTGAAATGATTCAACTTTGTCTTTATATTGTAATTGTCTTCTTTCTATATGCTTTGACATACCTGTATATATTTTAACTTCTTTTTCTACATTGAACTCTTAAGTAGAAGGAAAAAGGGGGAAAACAATTTGGAAGATTTAGTATGAAGACTTATATTTGAAAGCCAGACAACTTAATAATCCTGCTTAACCACAGAAGCTTGCAGTTTGTTTTTAATTTGGAAGTTAAATCTGTAATACTTTTGAAGTCACATATTTACATATTAAGTTTTTCTCAATGTTTTAAAAGATTATTTCCCTATATAGATAACAGAGCTTTGAGTATTGAGTGTTTTAGGCTTTTGTAAATAAATGTATTCTACTTTCATCAACTACACATAGCTGAGCATCATCTGCAACAATTTCATAATTATTTAGTACAAAAGAACCCTGATGTCTTAAGGAGAATGTAATCTGATTGAAGAAACAAAAGAAGAATTCCCTTTGGGGGACTCAGATCCCTAATGACTTTGTCAACCGGGCTCATTCAGTTTTACTTGGATGTGAGTCCTTCTGAACCTCCACTGGAATCTGTCCATGAAACAAGGAATTAGCAACAGTTACAACAGAATCCAGAACGTGTGTAAAGGTTTTTGCAATTCTGTGCTTATGTAGTATTGTGGTTTGGCTCTGGAATATCCCCCAAAAGTCTCATGTATTTTAATGTTATAGATTGTCTATGGAACCATGTGCTGTTGGTGGATTGGGGTCTAGTCTGGAGGGGTGGATTACAATTAAGTTAGGATTAAAGGCGTGTAAGTTAGGATTAATAGTGTGTAGTGGCCACACCTTCCACACCTGGATGCAGGAGGGGCTAATCACTGAGCGGAGACCTGGAAGGACATATAAGCTGCATCCTGCCTTCCTTGAGGACTAGGACTGGTCTCAACTAGTCTCAACTAGCCTGCCTGTTTTGTGATATGATGAGAAGCTGCCTCCACCTCTTTCTCTGCCATGTACTTTGATTGCTGCCGGCTGCCCCTGAATGGACTGTGACCTTCAGAAACTGTGAGCTATCACAAACCTTTCCTTTCCTAAATTTGTGGGTGTCGGGTATTGAGTGACAGCAACAAAAAGTAACTAAGACACGTAGTGAGTATTTATTTATCAGACATTAAAATCTTGCTTTTGAACCTGAATAATCCATATCTTGTCACGACAATGAAAACACTATGGTGAGAATAAAGAGGTACTTGTGGCGTCCTCAACCTTTTGAGCTTTTTCTCCTAATTTAACTTCTCGTGTTAATTTTTAAAAGCAGGATGCAAAAGTATTCTTATGTTTTATTGTAGTTACTTAACATATGCATAGATGCATGTATAAAATAACTAGAAGACACTCCACAATACCAAGTGTAGTGGAATTATGGGTATCCCCTCCCCACACACGTTGTTGTCTAAACAGCCTGCTGAACACTGTGCATGTTGAAGAACACTGTACTTCTTACCTCTCCTGGCAGTGTATGAGGCCCTCACCTCTTCATCCATGACATCAAATGTTCTCAAGTATTCACTGTCATATATTTTTAAAAAGGTTAGCAAATAAATGTGTAAATATAAATCAATTAATTTGCTACCTTTTTCAACAAAGAAATTCACTTAGAAAAAATTAAACCATCATCACAAGGACATTTAATGTAATTTAAGCTTGGAAAAACACAGTGCTCACCCTCAGGAATTTAAATTTGTGTGTAAAGCTTAAGTTAAAAATTCTAAAAACCTTTGTCAGGTCAACTGAGCACCAACACAGTGCTAGCACAACCCAGGCAGGCTATGTACTGATGTTTTTATGGACATAAAATTCACTGCAAGTGTTCATATTCCTTGATTCTCCTATAGCTCACAGATTTTAGTTCAGGATAGTAGAGATAAAAATGTATATCCACGGTGGCTTTTGTATTTTCTTTTCTAAGCACTTAGATGTTATTTTAATATATTTCTGTGATATGTAAACATTATCCTTATGAAGTAGCAAGTCTTCAACACAAACCTAAGATCTAAAACAGCTAAAAATAAGATTTCCAGGGTATATGAGGAAAAGAAATCGTAAGAAAGCAAAACTTTAAGATATAACCTTTAAAATATAGGTTAAAGTCTTAGAAATTTTCAGACAACTTAAGGCACCTAACAGATAAGCAACATAAAGAAATAAAAAGAATAAAAATTTTAACTTGCTTTGATTAACTTTAAAGAAAAATGATGCATTATATCTACAGAAATCAAGAAAAAAAGCCACGATTTTACATGGAAAAATCAACAACCATTTCCTATATTTTGGTCACTATTTTATTTTACTTTTCCAGGTACAAAGCTGGTAGATTTTTGGTAAAGATGAAGATAGAGCAAAATATTAAGAGAGGGGTAAAAGCTCCCCCTAGTCAGAGGGGGTCCTGAGAATGGGTGGCTGGCTTCAGATGGCTCCAATATTTTTATGAAAGTAGAGAGCAGAAAACAACCACTATGAATGAAATTTTAAACCTTCATTTTAACATAATAAACACATAATCAGTATTATTCCAGTGCACACATATATTAGAAAATTTGACACAGAGATAAGTGATAATTTAAAAATGTGCGGCTTATTTCATTTATAGGTTTCAATCTTAAATATGCATCTTAAATATACACAAGCCACATGAACATCACTTCTAAGTTGCTTTCCTTAGAATTTCTATATTCCTTGTGGTAACATACGGAGCCAGGAGGCATTTTCTTAATATAAATGACATTTGGGTTCCATAAACCCTAGTGTCATGATAGAATCCTCATCTGTCTATGTGGTTCCTTGCATTTTACATACTTACTTTTACATAGATCAAAGAGAGGAGGAGCATTTCAGACCCCAAGGTCACCTCGAACCACCTCCCCCTGCCTGGTCAGCATGTCTCCCACCTTCTAGCATGGAGCTTCCTTTCCAACAACCCCACTGGTTCCCACTGGGCACGAGTCTGTGCGACCCACAAGTGTGGGAAAGTTCACACTAATACTTGACTATGAGCAACTCGAGAGCTACGGACAGAGTTTCCCTTTGGCTCTGCCCTCGCCCTTGCCTCTGATGGGTGGTCCTGAGTAACACCACCAGGCTCCTGACAGCTCATCCCCTGAAGGGGCAGCCCTACACACCCGGGGCTCATCAGCACAACAGCACGACTTTACATTGGTTACTTTTCATCTTCTATGCAGCTCTTCCCTCCCTTCACTACTACTGCTTGGGATTTAATTTCCTAAGTGATAGCTCATAGGAATCTTGCCTCAGGCTCTGATTTCTGGCTGGGGAAAATTTTATGGCAAGAAGGTATAAAAATGTCGTGATTATGGGAATCAGTAGCCTAGACTAGCACAATAAAATGTCCAATTACGAAATCATCATGGGTACCTGCTCGGGAACAATTCTATGGGTTTGGGAGGTCTCCTTTCCAATACTCGATTTATGTAGGAAACCGCCAAGTGTCTATGGTATTGTACAGGACTAGGTACCACGTGTCTGGGCACCTAGGCAGAGAGGTAAATTGGCCCTTCTCACGGTCCCCATGACTCACTGTGGCATTTGTACCACCTGCTCTTATAATTATAGATTTTGCCAAATTAGAATATTGAGTTCCCACAGATGTACTGCTTTCACAAGGGGACACAACAGTGTTCCAACTAAACTTTAGATTCCTGAGGCATACGGACCAACACACAAAGAATAACTGCTGTACTGAGCCCTGTGCAGGGCAATCAATCCTAGATACTGAGAGGAGACAGCTTCCGGTACTCAAGCAAGGCAAAGAAGAGGCAGAATGGAGATGAGTCACTGGACGTCTCTTGGTGCATCTGTGATAATGGTGAACAGGTAACTGAAGCAGTTACCAACCACCCTCCTCCGAAAGCACAGCCCCACAGTGTGAAGAAATGGCACACCCCGAGGTCACCGCGACTGCTAGCACTGCTAGCAGGAAGAAAGAGAAGCCGGGAATTTCTGGTGAGGGAAGCTTGCGTGACTGTCAACTGCAGCTTTGAGCTGACTCCCGGTGAAGACCGTTGCCTGTTTCTCTCACTCCTGAATTAATGTCTATTAGAGATCGAGCGAGGCCACTGCACTGAAAGAGCCGCTGAGATGACTAGGAGGCATGAGAATGGCACCCTGCGTTCTTAAGAAGTAATCAAAACTAAAAAATTAAAATTAAAAAAAGAAGTAAATGTCCCAGAAGAAAGCAGGACACTTTACCTCAGGCCCTTCCTTTCCACCATCAGCTTCCCTGTTACGGCAGATAACGGAAGCCACCTCAGTACCCACAGAAGGGCAGGCCAGAAGTGTGTGGGGTGAACATCCTGGGGACCCGTGGCCAGGGGAAGGGCGAATGTTTCCACTTTCTCTCCCAGAATGGAAGGCCTTCAGGAGCTGATTTTTGCTGTCACACAACGCTGTCCCGAGTTGCGGCAATCTTCTCAGCCACGCATCCCCGGCTGAGCCCCTCTTTTCTGCTTTATTGCCCGCTTAAGGTACCCATTTCTTGGGACTTCACTTCCTAATGAAGCAAAGACACATAAACCCTCCCCCCTTCTGCCCTCTGAAGAAACAAAAGCTAAGAAAGCTTGTAACCGGAATATATGAAAGCTTTTTATTCACAAGTCAACATGAAAACATAGACAATATAATAGAAAAATGGGCAAGACATGAATACTTTAAAAGACAGTAAGTCTAAATAGACAAAGAAAGTGTTCAATTACTGGTAAGCCAAAAAATTAAGTTAAAATAAGTCAAAGTCTCAAAATAATGTGATTTGGCAAATATAAAAAGCAGTATAGATTCTAATATTGGTAGGAGTACATATAGGTATAAACTCTTTGAGAAGGAAAAAAAAACATTAAAATAAATGAACACCAGTTCATTCCTAGTTACCCACCCTAGAGAAACTCTTGTACATATGTGAAAAGTTACAAAACAAGGTACTTAGATCATTATTATTTGCATCACCAAACACCTGGAGACAGCCTAACTTTCCATGAGCAGAATGGAAAAGTAAGTTGTGGTGTATTTTCACAGTAGAATACTCTACAGCAATGAAAATAAATAGCAATAAGCCATGCATAAAATATGAATAACTATTAAAAGCTTAATTTGAATAAAAGAAACAGACCAAAATATTATATAGGTCATACTACCTTTTATATAATCTTCAAAACAAGCAAGGACTGCACAATTAATAGTGAAAATATAAAGCAAAGAAGTTGATTACCATCAGTGGGAAAGTCATACACTCCTCTGGATTGCTGGCTATTTCTGTTTTCTCCTGAGAGGTAGTTTTACTTCCCAGTATTTCATTGGTGATTATATCTATATTTTATTTAATTTCCTATATTTATAAAGTTTTGGCAATAAAAAAGACAAAATGCAACTTTACTTTCTGTATGAGAGAGCCACCATCTGAATATTATACCCTCTCTAACCATCACACTAGTAAATACTATAGAGGCTTATGTATTAAATTATTGAAAATGCATGTAATCATATTGCCATAAATTCTAAAAGTAGTAAGACACAAAACAGAATGTAAAAGTGTTTTGACATTTGACCAACAATCAAAGCAATATGATGGCCACATTAGTAAATTTTATGTTTGGAAAGTTAACTTTGCTCAATATCTCATAATTCTTTCATCATCATTGATGACATTAAAATTCAAAACAGTATAATGTAATACAAATTATTCAAGATTCTTATAAATGATATTAAACTTGCATCTCCTATTGAAATATTAACAAAGGTGTTCGTCTCTCCTAAGCGCTCACTATATTCGCTGCTGTGGTCACCCAATTCCACATACCAGCCTCTCTGGAACTCACTTCATTCCCCCTCTCTACACCCTTTAGCACGGTCGATCTACTCTGAAATGTTTTTTTTTTCTCCTACTGGTCTGTTTATATTTGTGAAAGAGGACGGAAAAGTTTCAATCTCTAATGACTTCTAGATACCTGCCAAAGAAAAAAAATTAAAAGTTAAAGAAGAATTCAGCGAATTCTTTTCTCATCGGAAAAGTGTGCCAATCAGCAATCTATTAACTAAGAGGTTTCAGAATTGGATTACCTGTGATTTAGAAAAGCTATTCATGAACATAAATAAAAGATAAATGACTTTGCTGAGTGGGGAACAAGGAGAGAAAGAGAAGGATGAGGAAGAAACAGGAGAGAACGAGGAAGAGCAAGAGTTTTGCCTTCAAAGGTGATGAACATCAGGGGGGATGAACTGTCTAAAAAATGCCGGAATCTTTACTTCAAAGAGGTTTATCCTTGAAAGACTTAAAAACAGCATTGGTAGAGAAGAATATATGAAGTATTTTTCATACATTAACTTTGAAATCATTAGTAGCAGTTCTCTGTTTTCCTTTCTAATATTCGTCAGTTACAAAAGTTCCTTAACAGAACTAGATTAAAATTTCAGTATTTTGGTCTTTCTGTATTGTGTACTTAACTATTAGAAATACTAATGGAAAATAAATTTTAAATATCAGTAGTTTTTAAAAAGTCATATTTTCCTGTGCTGTGCATGGGACCCAGGGCTCCATACATAGTAGGCAATTACTCTACCACTAAGCAACATCTCCAGCCCATGAAGTCCTTTAGAAAAACAAAATTTAAATAAAGTAAAATAATTTCTTACAGTGAGTATGAGCCCTCATTTTGCACACAGAACATGATCCTGGATAAACTTCTTGGGCATTCTGAGCACCATCTGTAGTAGGGGCTGTAGAAGGCTACTCAGGGACTAAGGTATGCAGAAGCAGTGATATAGCTTACAATAGTACCACATCAATGTCCGCCATGATTTTACAAATTTAACTTACCTCATGTTTTTACATTTACAATTGACACACAAAAATTAATTACACATTATCAATTTATCACTCAAAATTCTCTATGCTATTGTGGCATCCCCAAGAACACAGCTAGGAAACAGTGGAAAGAGGTTTTACTTTCTCTGGAGTCTTCTATTATCACCCCAAGAAAACAATTTTCTAAACATTGTCTCCAAAGAGTGGGAGTGATAATTAGATTTTTTATTCCCCCTAAAACCTCAGGACCCTTTAACTTTGAGGAGTTACTGGCACTCTAAGAATATAAGTTTTATTGAATTTTACACAGCTCAATTGTTTTCTTAAAAGTGTGTGTCGTGAGTTTGATAGCAGCACATACTTTGTATTTTGGTCACATACCAATGCGGGCTGTGACAGACCTTGGTTGAAATTTGATTTATTCCAGGCAAGGGAGGTGGAAGCATAATCATGATATCACTAACACCAAGTTCGTGAATGACAAAAAGTCCTCCTCAGACTTCCTTGACAGACTGTGGAAACTCACGGTGAGTTTACCTTATCAGAACCTAAATGATGACACTCAAGGACCCATGGCTCCTCCTCTGAACGTGCCCTCCATGGTGAGGGTACCCATGCAAGGACAGAGGAGAGATTCACTGACTGATAAAAACTGATTTTATTTTATTTTACCACATAGCATTGACAAGGAAGGTAAGAGGATGACTACACAGCCAGAAAGACCTCTCAATGCATTTTTATAGCACGGGTTACAATTGGAATTGGAGTGGGGGAGGGAAGGGGATAAGGGGAAGGAAAAAGAGAAAAAGGAAAGAGGAGATGGAATGGAAGGGGGGAAGGGGAGTGAATTGCTTACAGGAAAATGCAAGGATTGCAAATAAATTTAAAAATTACACCCACTGGAGCCATACTTGCAGCACAGTGCGTGACGTTATTAAGTGCAGAAAACCTCAATTTTGGCAGCACTTTTAGTGTGTTTATAGAAAAAATTTAGAAAAGCTAATAGGTGTCATCTTGCTAATAGCATATGACACTATGTTATTGAACAATTAAGTTAGTAAAGTAACAGAGCATTCTGACTTTCATTTAAATCACATTGGCAACCTGTGAATCACACAAGTGCAGCAGAGACTGTGGAAACAATAAGTTTAGCAGAATTCATAGTGCACAGAAGATACACGGATACATAGCTGCATGCGTGCGATGTATCTCCCCAGTCACACATAAGCTACTCACCAGTGTGTGTGTATGTGTCTATACATGTCTGTATCAGCTCGGTGATGTATTATTGAATTTTTTTCCTTCTGGTGTACCATGATCATTTTAAGATGATTTTTATTTGTTCCAATTCTTGCAATGGGGCATTATTTTTATGGTCCAACCAAAAGAACAATGACTGACAGAGTCCTTATTTTGGGGGCTGATGTTCCATTTGTACCATACAAGAAATGCTAAGAAGAAACCCTTCCATATCTTCAGACTGTGTAGCATACGACATGGTAGTAACTTATACTCAGGTTCTGTGCATGGTTTCTCCACTCATCTTTATCTTTCTCCAGATGAATATAGTGGCTTCTAATATGACATCACCAATGAAAGATTTGATTTAATATGTATTGACATTCATTAAGAATGCCCAGGTATATGTGTAAGTTAAAATATGTCAAGAAATGTTTTTGTTGCCCATCATCAAGATAGAATTTAAAAATCTTTGAGGTAATGGAGTTAGGACTAAAATATGAGGCCCATTATTTAAACAATTTACCAATGATACATATTTAAAGTAGGAAGACTATAATTTTTTGTTGTTAATTTAGTGATTTAATTACAGATGTAAGTTCAGTTTCATTTAAAATGTTACACCCACTCACAAATTACTTATTTCACACTTAATGACAACTCACAAATAAAAGTACTTTGCAAATGAAATAACAGGAAAAAAAAAGAAATAATCTAACTGCTCATGAAAACAGGAACAAATCCTTAAAGTGTATTTTTTAGAAAAGAGTACTATACAGTAATTACAATGAATACACTACTGAAATGGGATTGCTTTTTGCGATGGATAGCATCATATACGTGTCCTCTAAGCGGTAGACATGCTTCTGTCGCTATTAAAACCCAACGGAAATTGCTGTTACTCCCCCTGGCACATTCGGACAGCTGCAACCCTGTAACATTACCCTCAACGGGCCATGGAAGGGCTCACTTGAAGAATAGCTTTTCGGAATGTGATCCGAAAACCACTCACTCACACCTCTGGGCAGAAGAAGGCGAAAGCTCCCAACATGGTGCGATGTGTGGGAGAAACTGGGAGGAAACTGTTGGCAAATTCTTTAATGCGATGTCCATTTGTCAACACTTGGGGCAGCGCACTCTTTGGGAAAAGATAAGCACCAGTAATTAAATCAATCAGAGACTCCAGAATAACTTAACTCTGAAGGTGAAGAAGCTTTAGGAATCTCCTCAGTAATTTTTCTTGCATTTTCCTTTCTTACATACACAGAGTAATAAGTGATAAAGGTCTATCATTGGAAATTTTCCCCCACATTTTATTGATATGTATACGTGCAAAATTCAAGATTTACAATGACGTTGGGCATTTTGTGCACATTCATATCTTGTCAAGGTGACAAGGGCTTTCCCACTCTCCTTTTGTCCCTCCCCCTACCCACTCTTCCCTCCCTCCTCCCCCACCCGACCCCCCTCTTTCACTTTGTCTTCCATCTTAAGTTCCAAAGGAGTTGTGATCTGGGTCTCTCATATCAGAGACACCATTCAATGTTTCACCTTCTGCTTCTGACTTACTTCACTAAGCATGATGTTCTCTAGTTTCTTCCATTTGCCTGTAAAAGCCTCCATGCTGTTGGACTTTATGGATGCATAGTATTCCATTGTGTATAAATACCACAGTTTGTGTATCCATTGGTCTGTTGATGGGTATTTTGGTGCCTTCCATGTTCTAGCTATTGTTAGTTGTGCTGCTATGAACATGGGTATACATATATCTCTGCTACGTGTTGTTTTGGCCTCTTTTGGATATATTCCTAGAAGGGGTGTCGCTGGATTGAAGGGGATATTTATTTCTAGTCTTTTGAGAAATTTTAAAAGATATCTTTTAATAAGAATGTCAATTTGATTGATGATGCTGCCTTTTTTTCCTGAGCGAATACAAAAATACTGAGGAATCCAGCAGACCTATATGCAAATGCAAGAACAGATCTAAAAAGCATTTTGAGGAAGAAAAGAAAAAAAGGTGGGTACAAACATAGACCTCACACAAAATGCTCACCTGAGCTTTGTGACTACACTACTTGGATGCCAAAGCTTTAAAATAAATTTAAAGGACAGCTAATGGCAGAAGCTAACCTGGGCCAGAGGGAACAAGTGAATCAAAAATAAGAGCTACAGAATAATGTCGTGATGTAACTGTGTCATTCAGAGTCCCACTTTAAAAATGGGAAATTTCTGTTATTTTTTCAGGGAAAAAAATGTGTCAATGGCAAATATTACATATGCAAACTTTATTGAGGGGTTGATTACTGGAGGTTAGTGGGGCTACCTCTTTTTTTTAAGGTGGAATTTCACCAACTTCATATTACGTTCAAAAATTTTAAAGTGAAATAACATGACGGGAGTATATATATATACACTTCCATCTTAAGTTAGCCATGGGCTTGATTAGCCATCTTCCTATGAAAGTGACCTGCTGCTACTCACGACCTAAGCCTGAGTCTGCCTGATCCTTGCTTGTCTCTTTGAATAATGAATGCAGCAACAACAACAACAACAGCAAAGGAACTTCACAGTCCTAATTCCAGAGAATTTTTTTTTTTCAATTTTAGACAGCAGCTCTTTGGGAGAACTGGCCATTCTTTCCTCTTCTATCTCGATATACGGAACTTACAAACATAACTTTCAACTCTTAGGAACTTCATTTCTTAGATCTAAGGTTTTATTCTTCTCTCTCTCAATAATCCCAGTTTCCAAAGTACTCAACTCAGTGTTATGAAATTAATAGGTTTAGCTCTTTCCTTTTGAAACAGTATCCTCTGTATCGTTTAGTAGAAAGGTTAATGAGGTGTTTGTTTCACAGTCCAGCACCAACCAGGTAAGAGTTGGCCTGGATTGGGGGAAGGAATGCAGCAGCAAGCAGCTATATTTAACCTATGAACGGTATCAGTAAAGATTAAATAATAGGGAAGAAAAATATTCTAGCTATTTTAAGCTTAAAAGTTAATACAGGATAGCAGAAGTTTGCAAACATCATGGGCAGGGGGCTGGGAGTGTGGCTCAGTGGATAAAGCTCTTGCCCAGCAGGAGCAAGACCCTGGATTCAATCTCCCAGCACCACATAAAAAATGATGTGGGCATGGTGGTGCACGTCTTTAAACCAAGCACTCACAAGAGGCTGAGGGAAGAGAACTGCTGTGAGTTTGAGGCCAGTCTGGGCTACATAATGAGTTCAGGGCCAGCCTGGATTACAGAGTGAGACCCTGTCTCAAAAAAAAAAAAAAAAAAAAAAAAAAAAAAAAAAAAAAAAAAAAAAAAAAAAAAAAAAAAAAAAAAAAAAAAAAAAAAAAAAAAAGGCAGGACTGGAGTGGAAGGCTTCAGCTAAATTCCAGGAAGCAGGTCCAAAATGAGACTACAGGATTGTGTGTCCAATTCATTACTATTTTTGGTGTCCAGATGTGTGGATCTGTAAGCCATGGAGCCTCTGCTTTAATTGCCTCTAGACACCTACCAAACTGGGGCTGTGTCTGCAGAATCCTGGATTGTACAAAACAAAGAGAAGACACTTCAGCATGACTTGACGCACTGATACCAACAACAGAAAAGAAACTCTTCCACCTTATATCCTGATTTTCCTCACCTTACATGACAGTACACAAATGCCACGTCCAAATTGCACCCAGAATTTTAGCAAAATCAAAAGAAGATTCCAAAAACATCTCAGCCCTTCCCATTCTTGGTATCATAGCAACAATTCAACCAATGCTAATATTCAATTAATATTCTGAAGAAGTATATCCAAGCACTCTAAATTGTGTTCTGTGCTTTAATTAAAATTCTCAGAGGTCCACAGTGAGATTATGTTTCCTCTCTAGCCTGCTTCCCTTCGAGTTCTGGTCTCTGCCAATTTGCATGGAGAGCTCAGTGTGTCACAGTTACCATCTGTTTAAATAACCCACATCTTAGAGATTTACACAGCGGCACGTGTCTCAGCAAACCTTTCAGTTTGGAGATTTAGGTCAGCCTGCCTAGAATTTTAACAGAACAGTTGGCCTTCCCATAGAAATAACTGTGTTTATAATTTTGGAATAATCATTTTCTTTACCAAAGTTTTCGATCATCTGCACATATTTTAATTACAATTAGACTACACAGTGGTGGGGGGAGGCTCAAGTTAAGGAGACAAGGCCTTTGGGAGGTCACTTGAAACCCGATTAACAAATTGGTTACATAACTGACAGACTTATTTCAAATCTCAAAAACAAAGTAAAGTACTTTGTAACACTGCATTTGCTTTCTCCTTTGTAAGGTATAATAATACTCGTCCAAGGCCTTTAGAATCTTCATGCTAAGCCTTTAATTTGCTAGAGCTGATTTTTAAAACTAAGGCATTATCACTATTACTTGATAAATTATTACCTGATAGTCACCGATCAAAGTCATTCAAAAGCTTATTCTGCTTCAAAACTCGCCCTTTACTGTGATTTTGGGGAATCTTCTTCTTCCCATTAGTAAACAAAAAACAGGTACATAAAAATCTCCCATTTGGGGAGACATTTTTGTGTTCTCTATGAGAAATGCCTGCTGAGGCTCTTGCTTGCAAGCTACACACATCAAATTGACAGCTCTGTTTTGATACAACCTGATCTCAATCTTGCTTTGAATTCTTACTGTATAATCAATCCCTCCTTCCTCCAAATGACCTCCCTCAACCCACACATCCAGTGAAAGCTAGTTAGGGTATTTCTGTTACTTATAAGCTTGGTCCTTCCTAATTACACTCACCAATGAGAAAGCACTTGTGCAGTTTAGCTATACATTAGGCTTGAAGACACAAAGATAAATATTATGCAATTCTTGTCCTTAGAGCACTCAAAACCTACTGGAAAATATGTGTGAATTACAAACACCACACACATACACACGTTTATGCACACACACATATGTAGGTGCGTTGCACAGCAGAAAACCCACATTATTGTGTATCATACTTTACATAAAAAATAAAGCTCTCCAGGACCTTTTAAAAATCAGCAATTAATTAGCAGTGGAAGTCAGGATTTGTAGAAATAACTATCGTTTGAGACAATGTAGAACTGTTGTGTTCTCCTTATTCTAGCATGTGACAAGGATCACTTTCAGAGAAAATTTTACTCCTCCTGTCACTGGCACATCTGTGCATGGTGTGTGCATCCTTGAGTATGTAGCATCTGGCTTCATCATAAATGCATTTGATGGCTCAGGGGTGGAGCTGATTGGCAGAGACAGTTAAGATCTGCGGAAGTGGTCCAGGGTTGCTATGGTGACAGAGCTCATTCTTCCAAGTGGCTCGGTCAGGGTTTCTCATAATGAGCTACTGTTACTGGGCCAGTAATCCAGGTCCCTCTGAACCCTAACCTGCCCTCGCTCCTCCCCACCCCAGTAATATCTATTGTTGCACCTTGAGTTCATCAGTCAATATACACGATCAGTTCCAACATATTACCAAATTATCTCCCAGACAAAAAAATTTAGTGTGCAAGCTATTGTGTTGTAAAACTGTAATAGGTGACATTTATACTAGAGCTGTGCTCTAGGGGGCGCCCTTCACTAGAACTTTCCCAAGATCATCCCACAGGTTGTATTGACAATGTTAATTTAAGGTATTAAAAGCCTTCATAGCATTCTCTAGGGTCAGTATTCCAATGCATATATATATATATATATATATATATATATATATATATATATACAAATAAATCCTCATGAATATATGCATCTTATAGTGTAAAATTTTAATTATGTATCATATGTATTTTGTATGCATTTTTCTATCTTTAGGAACATTATAACTTCAATCAATAAATTATAATTTCACCTAGTAGACATAAAGCATACAGAGGAGTGCCCTAAAGTATTATTTTAATCTCTAAAACACAAAGTAACAGAATAAGTTAATTCTTTAAGTTCTATAACGGCAATCGTATCACATATTGCCTTCTCTTCTTTGAAGTTATGGTACATGCTAAAATTATCAAAGAATTATTATATATTCCATAAAAATGCTCACGCATTGCATCTGGAAGTACTAAATTTAAAAATTTGCAGCCAAACCTGCCTGGTGGCCCAGGTCTGCATTCCCAGCACCTAGGAAGCTGAGGCAAGAAGATAGGAAGTTCAAGCTCCGATGAGACACGTTAGTGATTTAGCTGGACACTGTCGCAAAATCAAAAATTAAGATGGCCTGGGGATGTAGCTCAGTGTAATGGCCCTGGGCTTCATCATCACTGCAATCCATCCATCCATCCATCCATCCATGCATACATAAATTCAAGTTCACTTTTTTTGTATTTACATAAAATTTACCAATTTAACAGCGGCTGTACTTTCCCCACTGGGAAGTAGTTGGCAACCATTTGGTTCTCTATGCATCAATAAAAGTAGAGTTACTATAAAACCTATGAAGTGGTACATGTAATATAGAAGTCAAAGTTGAAATGCACAAAAAGTTGTGTACCATGAACATAGATAAAAAAAGATGTGACCAGTGTTTTAAGATTCACACTCTGTTACAGTTTTCACATTGAGAAACACTTTCTTACACGGCACTATGGACTATGTCCACTCAGAGTTGCAGAAAGTCCCTTTACCAAAACTGAAGTCACGGCAATCTCATTATGAGAAACCCTCGGAGGGAGGCATGGGAGAAAAATAAAATGGCCTGTATGTTGAAACTGCAATGACCTATCAGGTGAGGTTAATGTTACCTTTAAACCCAGAAAATCAGGGTCAGAGTCTTTTGATGTAGTGTGGTCCTGATGGTGTGCTACAGAACATACTCCCATGCAAATGTTTAACTCAACGGATCTTTTCCAGCCAACTGCTACAAGATCAGGCCGAGGACTTCAGACAGCTGCTAGACTTGAGCACACATAGTTGAAAGCCGGTAGCTCCCAGAGCCACAGCCTACACCTGGAGGATTTGACACCTCTATTATCCATGAAGCTCCATATCTTTGTCTATAAAGTCTAGTCTCTCAAAATTTATCATCTGTGTGGTAAAATTTTAAGGAAATTTAAAAGCAACAGTCCTGGTAGAGTTTATTGACTATGTACACACATAGCCTGAGAAATGGGAAGTTAGTCAAGTAGGTTTTTTTTTTTTTTTTGAAAAATGACTACTTTGAAAATAAAAGAGAAAAGAAAGGAAACTAGAGCTGGTGGAGAGAAGAGGTGGGGAAGGGATTGAAAATAATCAAGGTATGCATGTGCCTGTCCCCCAAAACTAACTCATTATTCTGTATTACAAATGTACACTAGTATAAATCGGCCAATTGAAGGACCACTGATGTGCCAGGCTCCATTCTAGGATAAGGGAAGAAGAGCAAATGATGAATATTCCTGTGAAGGAACATAAAATGACAAGTTCAACCTAGCAGAATAGTGTCTATGACAAAATACACGTTTCATTTAAGATCAAATTGCTTGTAGCCTTGGAAGGAAACTAACTTTAGTGACTGGAAAGAACACAAGGAAACGATAACAGAAAAAATGGCCAAGAATCATACTTTTAAAAAAATTCTGGAAGGTTTCTTCAGTCTTGATATCTCTGATGTAAATGTTAATGATGGAAAAATTACCATTATTACTTAACCCACTAAGGAACAGACAAGCTCCAGGTAAGAGCTCAAAGACAGCTAACACTTCAAGGTAACATGGCCAATTATAGGGGTAGGATGGCTTAGAGTGAACCCCCAAAAAAGGAAAATTTCAGAAGCATTAAAAAAAACATAGGAGGCAGTGTAAATCTCCAAATATTCTTACAATAATGGTTCCTGAAACAGAGAACAGATACAGCAGAATCGAGGAAATGTTTCATTAAATTAGAACACATCTTAACCAGAATGAAAGCATTGCCCTCACACCTGACGGGATGAGAGCACGTAGAGGTAGACAAGCAACACAAACACATCAATATTGGAGTTAAACAGAATTCACATCCTTGATGCAAGAGGACAGCATGATTATGTCTTTAAAGTTAGGAGATGTTACTCTAAACTTAAAATTCTATATGTCAGCCTCTAAATAATATTTAAAGTCAAAATGAAGATTTTTCAGATTTATGATATTCTAAGTTCATCCCAGCAGATATCATTTGAAAGACTCAGGAGTAACTGAAGTCAAAGAGAAACGCATATAAGAAGAAAGCCAGGAACATATACATAATGATTAAGATAATTGGTTAGTGAGAGCAAGTAGAGTTATAATTTTTAAAATTGCAGAAACAATTTTGAACTTAAATCACAAGTGTTATGAACATGAGAAATGTCAAGAAAAGGAAGTAAAAGGAAATTAAGGTGTACTGAGGTTTTAGTCTTGTTCTGGAGAGGATGTAACTGCCAAACATCTGTCATTGAAAGTGAAGTGTGTGTTTAAATGTTCCCGCAAATTGAAAGTTTTCCATCCTATGCACAGAAAAGGGAATATAATTGTCGATCTAAATTGATTCAAATTTGCCCAGTGCCAGTGGTTTGTCTGGTCAATTTAGTATTTTTTTAACCAAATTAGTTGCCAAGATAAAATGGAGCTATTTCCATAAAACCTAGATGGTTTGGTAAGTTTTTTTTAAGGGAAAAATATACAGATAAAGAATGAAAAAGGGACATCACTCGAAATAGGCAATTTTTAAAGTAAAACAATAGGAGAATCTGCACAATATATCTGAAAATGCAAGTTAAAATTTTTGGAAAAAAGCGTATCATCAGTGGCACCAAACGCATCAAGGGTCAAATGGAACAAATGCAATGAAGAGGCAGAAATATTCCTTTCCCCTAAAGTTAGCTGTTAAAATCCTTTAAGCTAATATTTATACCCCATCAAGACAGAGATAATTCTCTATAAACTGTCCACACTACAGGAACAATCCAAAGGTCATTGAAATCACTTTATAATGCTGGTATAACTCACATGCCAGGGACAGAAACGGCAACCAGAAGACAAAAAGCCAATCTCACAAACATGTTGGAGAATTTGTAAATAAAAAGAGTGGCAACTTGATTGCATAATGGTCAAGTAGATCCTCTATTTCAGGAATGCAAAGCTTCAAAACTAAAATTATTATTTAAAGGCAAAATGAAGATATTTCAGATATATGAGATTCTAATTTCATCACTCCTGGCCTCCATCTAAAACAGTCGCCTCAGGAATAATTAAAGTAAAATTCACTACAAATTACTACAGTAATTGACAAAGGTAGGAGACATCCGGACAGGAGGACTGCACACCATGACATCCAACGCCCACTTCTACTGAAGCAAAACTTGCAGAACGCTAAGAATATAGAACACACGGGGCAAATAGTCTGGACCCAAGAAGCAGCAGCAGTGACACTTGCACAGCACGGATCAGGTATCTGGAAGATGACTGGACTGTGGGGTCACCTGTACTGGTGGGCTAATCTAACCCATCGATTGCCCATGCTCTGAAGAGGTGGAGCCTGGTCACCAGGAACGGATCCCCATGGCATGACCCAGAAGAGTACACCTTCCTCTTTAGCTCTGCCTTCTCTGCCTCTGTCCCCTGGCTGCCATGGGATGGACAACTTTTCTCCAGCCAGGCCTCCACCATGTCCTTCCACCTTTGCAGCTGACACAGTAGACAGACATCCTGAAACTGTGAGCCAACACAAACCCTTTCTTCTGGAAGTTGTGGCTCTCTGCAATAAGGAAGCAACGACGACACGAACATGGTGCACGTAGTTAATAGCAACATATTGTAGATTTCAAAAGTACTAAAAGAGCAGATTTTAAATGTTCTCACAACAAAATAAGTATATAAATTATAGGTATATTAGCTCAATTTAATCACCACATAATGCATCATTATACATGTAGAATATCACATTCTGTGTCATAAATATACAATTATTATTTTAAAATTCAAAACACAACAAAGAAAGAATAAATCACGAGTACCATCATGCTTATTACTCTGAAAACTAAATGTGGAAGCAAGGATGCTGATTCTGTAACGCAGCACTGTCCTGGACTTTTTCATCAATTGGCTTAAGTCAAAGAAAACAAAGTAATACGACTGTTCAGAGGAAAGAAAAATCTCAAGAGAGAAAGGGATAGTCGGCTACTCAGTCACACCTCCTTCTTGCTCTGTCATAACTTACTTCCGTTTTCAGAGTCTTTTTCTAATTAAAAAAGGTTAAAGTTAGAACACAGATACCATTGGTAAAAATGAAGGAAACAGGGCTGGGGTGTGGCTCAGTGGGGACAGCTTGCCTGCCCAGCATCCACGAAGCTGTGGGCTTGATTCCCAGCTACGTGTGTGTGTGTGTGTGTGTGTGTGTGTGTGTGTGTGTGTGTGTGTAAATGCTATATATACTGTATACACAGACATACACACGTACAGACATATACACACATGCATATATACAGTAAGCACTCCTATAAAGCAAGGACAGACATGTAGGGCCATGTGCCATGTGCTTTAGAAGCATCACAGCATGGGAAGTGTGGCTGGGGAGGGGTAGCCCAGGTAGCCCATTCTCCATGAATATCATCAAAGAAGTGCTCTGGACTTTATCCTAAGTTGACTGGATATGTCCAAATGGCCCTTGCCAGAAACATGTTACCATTGAAGTGAATAATTTGAAAATTTATGCCCTGGCATAGAGTCTCCAAGACATGTAGCTAGTAATAAAGCACTAGGCATACCTACTAACATCTTTCTTTTAAATACTAAAAACGTACACATGGCAAAGCTAGCATGCTTATGGTCTGAAAAAAAACATGGATTTCTCCTGAATTGGGAAAAGTGGCCAGGGGAGATTTCGGAAACTATCTATACATGTTTAAGTTCACCTACAATGAGAATTAATATATGTGTTATTAGATTAAAAATAAGTCATTTTTAAGTATCCAGAAAACTTTTGTATGCCTAAACACTGGGTAGTGTTCTAATATTCTCCTTTATGGGAACTGTTCAAAATATTAAAAGCATATGTCTAGGGCATAGCACAGCAGTTAGGCACTTGGCAGCCCTGAGTTCAAGTCCCAAGCATCTCTTAATCTGGGCATGGTGGTACATGCCTGTAATAACAGCACCCAGGAGGCTGAGGCAAGAGGATTTGTATGAGTTTGCAGCTTGGGCTACATAGTGAGTTCCAGACCAGCCTGAACTACAGAGTGAGACCCTGTTTCAAAACAAACAAACAAACAAACAAACAAACAAACAAACAGAAGTATATAGATAGATAGCTAGATAGATAAGTATGAAATATTACCCATAAAATATGACAATTACCCTTAATGACTGCTTTTTCTAGAGCAACTCTCTCTCCCATTATATTTCAGAGTGAGCATGCTTTTACATGTGTAGTTGCATATTTTCATAAAATCTAAAGATAGGAGTTTACGTATTTACATGTAAATAATCAAATGCGTTTGAGGTTAAGCCATCAACACGAGGTGGTAACAGTTATGAAACAGATGAGGAAGATCTACCCAAAACCATAAGGGACTATAAGTGAAGAGCTAACAGGTGTACAGAGTTTATTTACATAATAATATGTCCAGGAGGACAAAATTTTTCTAGACTTATACAAAATGACTCAGAGCCAGGCAGCTTTTTCCAAGAACTCCTGATACAGAGAAGCACAGAAATAGATGTGGCATTTGTGTTTCTTCCTAGAAAGAGTCCTTTCAGGGGACAAATGTCCAGACCCTGGGTGACATACAGCCCACGAAATCATTCAGTCCACCGAGGGTATAGCAATCAGTACCTTGCGGGTGAATTAAGTATGTAATAATCAAATGTTTACCAAATACAACAGGCTAATTTTTAATATGATAATTTTCTATGGCCTGAAAAATGTTGCCATAAATGTCCAAATGACCCTTGCCAGGAAAATAAAAGCATGTCCGAAGTTCCATATCTAAGCTGCATATGTGTCTTATCCAAAACTGATTCTCTTAATTACTCAAAATGTATTCTCCGGAGTTTTACTCACTCAATAAATATTGGGTACCTAGTGCATGCAAGGCTCTGAGCCTGATTCTTAAAAATCTATGTTGCAAGTTAGAGAAATTAAATCGGACTGAAGCAAACTGAGATTTTTGTCTGGCTAGTGAACTGGAGAATGGTAAAGAATTGGGGATATGCTCATAAAAGCATGGAAGTTATTGTTTGTGAAAGCTTAGAAGAATGAAAAAAGGACAGAAGAACTAACCGGCAAAAAAGGGAGAATTTAAAGCTGAAGAAGAAAGGGGGTTGACAATAAAGTCAGAGAGCTGAAAGGATAACAGGAGAGTTTGTGTTCCAAGTTTAGAAGATAGGAATTTACAGGTTCAACTGTGAAATGAAACTATTTTATGGCCAGTCAAAGGTTATTGGAGTAAGGAAAATAAAGAATCGAGAGGCCAGTGTGATGAGACAACTGGAGGAAGAAAGACACTGTGGCCCAAGGGCTCAATTGTTCAGTGCCTGGAGGGAAGTGACAATAAAGTCAGACATGGACAGGAAGGAGGAAGAGCAGCAGGTGGGATTGTGAAAAAAGGTTTTACTCAACTTTTTTTGACAGAACCTACATCTAAGAATTCTTATTATTGCAACAAGCTTCATGTTTTTGAAATATGGCCTAGATACATTTTCATTTCCTTTCCTCGCAAATCACATTTGGTAGCAGATAGTCTGATGATATTAGTCCATAATATATTAATATTATATTCCATAATTCCATAATATTATGGCAGAAAAGAGGAAAAACTCGTTGGGACAAAAAAGGACATGGCGCAGGGAAGCCCTTTTAAGACTGGAGGAGGAACTGGAAGGCTGCCATGCCTGGTCCAGTGACCAAGGAGTAGAGGACAGACACAAGCAAAAACAAATGCACAGGTCCTCACGCTGCCATCTGCACAGGAGAGCGTATATGGCAACATCTGGATAGATACGAGCAGCTCTAAAGCACTGCAGACTCTGGAGAGTGCTGCATTACCCTGTGTGTGGTCTGAGCAATTGCTTCGTATGCCCTTGGCCACGTATGAACCACAGTGGAGGGCACAGGAAGGAGAAGGGGCTTGGTGGGTGTGCGGAGTTAGACGTCCAGGCTCACCAGGTGTGCTGTGGCTCCCATATGCCCTGAGGAGAAAGGAAGTGATGGGTAACAGGATGATGGGTGTAAGACAAAATAAATTTGGTGAGCAGGCACATAGCAGGTTCTGACCTCATAGATTTCAGCACCCACCAGTCCTGAAAAGCAAGCCGGACAGTCATCGTACAGCCAGGATCCAGGAAGGTCTAGAGGATGTGGATCAGTAAGTGATCCTACTTGTCCACTAAGAATGCCAGAAGGTTCCCATGTAGCAGCCACATGCTACTTGTAGAGTTTGAAGAAAAGTTAAAAAGTAAAAGATTAGACACTCGCTTGATGAAATGATCCAAAATGAATTGCCGAATCTACTCATCAGAAGATAATGGGATACCATAAATTATCAAGTTTAAAGTTGGTTTGCTGTTTTTTTTTTTTTTTTTTGCAATATGCCCCAGTGAAATCCCACTACCCATTGCAAATATTGATCTAGGTAAAAACATTAGGTACCTTTGTTTTCTCAACAAATATGAAAGCAATATGCAAACCAATAGTGTCAATGCATACAACTAGAAGAGCATTTTCTTGAAAGTTATCATTGTTAGGGAATATTGAAATACTTTAAAATTGAATTCCCTGTATCTTGAGTTCATTTTATTCCTTCTAGTCATACACCCCTATGTCATCCAATAAATCTCTGCTTGAGAACTATTCATTTTTGGCAGTTTTCACTGTTTATAGTTTACATCCTTATGCATTAACTGGGTATAGTTTAAGTTGTATTCAGCTTTTACAGGTTTACTTTCCAATAATGTTCATGTTCCTTTAATTCTATTTTTCTTCCTAATCTACTTGTCTTTTAAAAAAATTTTAATAGGTGCCAAGTATACAAGTAGCTAGAAAGGAAAACTGGCTTAATGATGTCTCTTTAAAATAAATAAAAGAGAAATCACCCATGGTAGGTTATCCATTAGATTTCTCAGTATATCGTATCATATGTGCACGTGATGTAATTTCCAGAATCATCTCTCCCCTTCTGCTTTAATCTTTTCAGAGTTAGATTTTAGTTTAACTGCAAATATGCTGCACAAAAGTTTCTAAGACTTTGTATTCAAATTTTCCCATTAACTTCCCATAAATCTGAAGATTTTTTTTTTGAGTACAGAGTAACAATCTATGCATTAAAACTGAGTGGAAACCATTCTTGGGCTAGAAAGCCAATGTGTTTTTGCCAAAGTTAAGACTTCAATGTTCTCGTTATTCTCAGTGAAATCTGTTGCAACTTTTCCTCCAAGAGGATGCGCATTTCCATGTGCTGCTCCAAAATGTGTTCATTCGACCCTCTTTCAGCACTGGCTCTGTCATACAAATATCTCCATTTTTATTTGGATAATTAAGGCCTTCTCTAGAGAATTTCAAGGGATTAGCAATTAGTTTAGCAAGAAAGAGAAAATCGGTAATATATTCATTGGAAATAAGCATATAAAAAGAGAATTGCTGATTCACAAATATTGCATGGATTTGGAAAGTCACAGCAAATGGCGTTAAAAAAAATAATGAGTTACTGAGGGTCTACCTCAAGCCATTACCAGGCACCTCCTCATAGTGAATTATCCTGAGCCTAATTATACCAACCTGCTTGTTGAGTGTAATTCTCAGTAGGTTTCTCTTGGAAACTGGTATCACCTTATGTACAGAAAAAGATACACTAAAATAAGAATCACTCCAACCATTAAACTGTTTTATTTGCAATGCAGACAAATAACATAGAGTTCTGTAACTTTTCAAAGCAATTAAAATATGCATACATATTTATCAGTAATCTCACTAGTATTGTATTTCCTAAGTCAAAAGCATCACATAAATCCTCTTGTCCTTATTTTGAATCCATAGCATTTGTACTTTTAGTATGAACTGTCCAAATATCCCCTGTGCTATTCACAACCTCGATTCTCAATACAGGAGAAGGAAAACACCAATGTAATATACAAGATGAAAAACAAAACGCATAGTCCTGAAAGCGAATTACAACTATTAAGTTAATTTATGTACATGTTATGGAAATGTCTGAAAACAATGACAAATCTTGTCACAACGAGCATTTTAAAGCCTCAATAATGGTATTAAAATACTATTTCTAAATTAGAACAAAACTTCTTGGAGAAATGGCTGATCCTAAGTCTAGTGCAGTAAATATATAGGCAAACACGGTTAAAAACCAGTTATCAAGGAAGCTATCATAGACTTCCTGAGGCCTAACAAAAGGATTCAGAAGTCAACTTAGAGAGGCTGCTACTGATCATAGTTGTGAAATGAAATGAAAACAAAAGCTGGGACTGTAGGCAGAATTGGAAAAGAAAGGGACCTACAATCTGGGAAATGTCAATAACATATGACAAAGCAGGAAACGTACTAGTAAAGAAGAAACAGGCTGAGAAGCAAGGCAAAAAGAAATCCGAGCATTCACTCACGGAATACAGTGTTCCAAGGAGCGAGTAATCGTTAATGTCAAACACTGACGAGAAGTCAATTAACATTTGAAACAGATCCACTGGATTTAGTACTTTGACACCCTGAGCTGAGCTATGATATGTAGCTCAACAAAAATGTTCGGTTAAGTTATATAAGCCAACTACCACAGGGCTAGCTAGATGTGATTCTAAGGCACAAACGGCTCTGACATAGGTATGGTTTAATCTGACGTGTGCGTGTGTGCCTGTCTGCATATGTTTGTGTGTGCATGAGTGTGTGTTGGTGAGCATAAGTAGGAGTGGAAGCATTTACAGGAAACATTTGGCAAGTGTGCTAATCTGTCGAGAAAACCCAGCAAATAGCAAAATAGAAATCCATGAGAGTAAAAAGTCCATTGGCATGCAAACTGAAGTCCAGATATGTTGGCTGTGCCAGTGATGTAGACATGTTGAAGGCATACAGTGATCTTAAAAATGCTTTCCAATACCTCAGCCTAGTGAAACACACATGAAAATATAATCCTAAAATTATTGTGCACCTGAAGAGGGAATTCATTAGTACAAAAGTAAAAAACCCTGCCTTTGAATAATCAAGTAGCTGAAGTTCATGAGAAATGTAATAAGAGAAAAGTGTATTGTAAGTAAATAGTTTTGTCTCTCGGTGTAAACATGTGTAGGTCCTGGATATAATTCCCAAGGAAAACTTTTATTATTCAACCCCTAGTTGTGTCTTACTTGGCCTGCCATATCACAAAAGGCTGCTACTTTATGGGTCTCTCTATGCCCTGCTTGTCTTCAATTCATTCTGCCAAAAGATGTCTAAATTTCTCTCTCTAAAGCACTGCTATGCTAATAGCAGCCCCACTAACAAAACTCCAGTGGTTCCTGCCTCCTACGAAAGACATTGCAAAGCCTTCCCTATGGAAGCCCTTCCTGTAACTTGATGCTGATGCTGCAGCTGAACTAGAAAAACTCCCTCTTCTCCCTTGCCTTTTCCTACAGATCTGACATTTTTTTGCACCTGTCAGAGTCTTGTTGATTTTTCCCACATTTTATTGATACATATACGTGAAAAATTCAAGATTTACAATGGAGTCGAGCATTTTGTGCACATATGTACCTTGTCAAGGTGACAAGGTCCTTCCCACTCTCCTTTTGTCTCTCCCCCTACCCACCCCGCCCTCCCTCCTCCCCCACCCTACCTCCCCCTTTCACTTTGTCTTTTGTCTTAAGTTCCATAGGTGTTGTGATCTGGGTCTCTCATATCAGAGAGACCATTTGATGTTTCACCCTCTGCTTCTGACTCACTTCACTAAGCATGATAGTCTCAAGTTTCTTCCATTTGCCTATAAAAGCCTCCACACTGTTGGACTTTATTGATGCATAGTATTCCATTGTGTATATATGCCACATTTTGTGTATCCACTTGTCTGTTGATGGGTATTTTGGTGCCTTCCATATTTTTGCTATTGTTAGTTGTGCTGCTATGAACATGGGTATACATATATCTCTGTTATATGTTGTTTTGGTCTCTTTCGGATATATTCCCAGGAGGGGTGTCACTGGATGGAAGGGGATATTTATTTCTAGTCTTTTAAGAGATCTCCATACTGTTTTCCAAAGTAGTTGTATGAATTTACATTCCCACCAGCAATGCAGGAGGGTTCTTTTCTCCCCACAGCCAAGTCAGCACTGATCATTATTTGACTTGTTGATGTAGGCCATTCTCTCTGGGGTGAGATGGTATCTTAGCGCTGTTTTGATTTGCATTTCTCTTATGGTGAGAGATATTGAACATCTTTTCATTGGTGCTGGGAAAACGACATCCACATGCAGAAGAATGAATCTAGCTACACATCTATCACCATGCACCAAAATCAAATCAAAGTGGATTAAAGACTTAAACATTAAAAATGAAACACTAAATCTTCTAGAAGACAAAGTAGACAAATTTCTAAAAGACAGGGGTAGGCAAAGACTTTCTTGACAAGTCACCAAGAGCAAAAGAAATTATCCCCATTATTAACAAATGGAATCTTGTCAAACTAAAAAGTTTCTGCACAGCAAAGGAAACTATGAACATTGTAAAAAGAGATCCAACACATTGGGAAAAAATATTTACCACCAACATCTCAGATAAGAAGCTTATAACTAGAATATACAGGGAGTTAAAGAAAAGTAAGCTTACCAAAATAAAGGATCCTATTGAAAAGTGGGCAAATGAAATGAAGAGACAGTTCACTCATGAAGAAATGCAAAAGGCCAACAGATACATGAAAAGATGTTCAACATCTCTTGTTGATTTTTAAAGCCTAAGATACAGCTGATCTCACAACAAAGCTTTCATCTATCTCTATGTGACAACTTCCGTCTCTGGATTTTTCTGTTAGCCATTCTGCCTCCTTTGTGGAATTTACAAGATATAGTTCTTTCTCTTGTTTACTAAAATACACATTTTATCCCTTTCTACTAAATTTCACATTCCTTGAAGACAGGCCAACTACTTTGCCATCAGGCATAACCCTTATAATGAGCAGTAGAAAGTCCTGAATCTAGTACTTGTTAGACAAGGTCTTATTAAACTGAAAAAATAATATGTGTAAAATGAAAGAAGCCAATTTTTAGAGTTTCCAGGAAGTATACAGAGAATATAAAGAAACAAAGTATCTGACTATCCATGAAGGTGTTGATATATCAACTCATCTTGATTTTTCAGATGAAAGTTAAATTTAAATCCTAAAATAGGACTGGTTAACCAGATACCCAGATGAAGGCAATAACCGGCTAGGAAGGCACATGAGATATTAAACCAGGCTACATTCATTTTTCACTCCCCAAGGCAACATTGGATTGAAAGAGGCAGGTAGTAGCAAATCAAAAAAATGATATTTTTATTTAGCAAATTCATTAATTTGTGATAGCATATGTAATAGGGAAGATCCTTGATCTCGTGGTGCTTATATTCTCAAAACAGTGGGAAAGTAAAATGAGTAAAATGAAAAGTATAAAAAGAAAAAACTGGACTGTGGCAATAAAAATGGCTGGAAAAAAGGAGGATAGAACTTATTGGCCAGTCACAGACTTTTCACTGACAGGGAAACATTTTTGCTAAAAGATGAATGGCAAGAGAGCCAGTCACACAAAAACCTGACAGGAAGCCGAGTGGGGAAGGGAGACAGGAAGTGCAGACTCCAAGGCAGAGTATACCCGCAAGCTCACCAACAGGGAAAGAGTGGCAAGAGAGGTGAGGTGAATGGCAGGTAGGCAAAGTCCGGAGCCTACTCAGTAGGTTCTAAAATTAGGAGTTCTAAATGTATTACAATGAAAAGTGATGAGAAGATCTCATGGCCATTAAGCAGAGGAGTCTCAACTAGTTCACCTTTCTAACAGCTTATTCTGTATAAAGACTGGATTGTAGTGTTTGATGATTAAAAAGGGTATTTCTGTGGTCTCAAAATTTGAGATGCTAGCCAGCACTGGGATAGGTGGGGGCAAGGGCAACGGTGATGGATTTTCAAGAAGCAGACTGCTGAGGGAGCAATACAACAGGAAAGAAATAGAGTCTGGAGGAGACGCGGCCATAACCGGAGGGAGATAAATTACAGCACTCCTCAAAGCGCTCAAGTGACTGACATTTCACGAGTGGCTTTTCCAGTGTCCTGACTCAACTCCTATCTTTCCTTCATTTCCCCCATTCTGCGCACATTTATCTGAAAGGTCAGGTCACAATAAAAAGTAAGATGTATGTAATATAATAAAAATTTCAGTCCTGCCTTGAGATCGCTAGCGATATTTACGCAATGTCTTTCACTCAGTAAGTGCGGAGAACGTATTTCCCACAAAGCGAGAAAAGAAAAATCACCCGGTGGAGTCAGGATCTATCACGAAAGTTGTTCGATTTAGAAAGATGGTGGCACGAACTATAGTCTTTTATTTTGTTTTTATCCATTTATTTGTTTGTTACTGTGTTTCGGACTACTTCCTTTTCTCTTCCACTCATCTGCCCTCTGGCTTTGTATGATTCACTAACATTAGGAACAGCTCAGCCAGGGTGTTAAATTATTTTTTTCTGCTCTCGCCTCACCCTAATGGATACTTCTATGATAAAGAGAAAGCAACAATATAAATCAATCAAACCAAAGTATTCTTCTGCGTGATAAATACTTTCACCTTTAACGAAGAGTGAGTCAGAAGGAAAACAGTAATAATTGCAAAGAATTTTTCTTGAAGGCTTTCTTCATTTTTCTTCCAAAGGACACAACATAAAACCTGGAAGGAAAATTCTTCACAATTCTAGCATTTTTTAAAGTTGAAATACGTATAAATTTCATTAATAGTGGCAAGTGCCCTGTTGTATGACCCATTTCATTGTTATTAAAAGGATATAAAAGTCACATGAAAGCGAGATAAGTGGGTCATGATTTGCTTTCTAGTTTATTCTTATTCATTGGACCAGGACGGCCCTAAAATCTCCTTCGACCTGAGTGAACAGACACACTTCTTTCTGAAGCCTCGGACCTTCCTTTTCTTATAGCTTTTACTGTAAGAAATTTGACATTATAAGTTCATGTTTTGTCTCTTTGAGATGTAAATCTTCCACAACTCACGAATGTCTTTCTCCTGGGAATCATCTCCTTTGAAGTATAATCATGGAGAAAGATAGGGCTCTTGCCTCCTTGCTCCCTAGGAAGCCGGAAGCCTAAACCTCCATGCTCACCAATTAGTCAAAACAGATGGCTTGACCCTCTTGATCAGCCCTCCACCAACATTTTCCAGTACTTTTCCACCAGCTTCCCAGGGCTTAAAAACTCTCTCTCTTTTTTTTAAACACTGGAGGTGACTTCAATATTTTATTTGCCTGTTGAAGCATTCTTTAAGTCTTGCTTGATTAACTAGACTGGTGCGTTCTTTCTTAGGCAACAGTGGTGCAGGGGAGGATGTAAACATGGTCTCCACTACCTATGAAGATATCTTAGTGAAGTAAGAGACCCCAAATCCCATGAAAGGTAGGACCATTAACATGAACGGAAATAAAGATGCTGTGCAGCTCAAAGACCCCTGAGCTGTTAAATTCTTGGGAATGAAGATTTATTAATTCCATAGGCTATTTTGAAAAAAAAGGAGATTCAATTGTGCATATTTTGCCTTTGGACAAAGGCTAATGTGTGGAAGGGGGAAAAAGTGATAGTAGTAGACTGAGTCTTACAAATTGGTATAAATTTCACTTACAACGATCTTGAGCTGGTTCCTCAGAGGAAGGGGGCTATGAAGCAATGAATAGGGTGGTGTTCCCACAGGGGTCAGAGGTCAGGAGTCTCCTTGCGGTCTTGCAGAATTGGCAGAGAACACAACACAAGCGTGGTGGAGGACACTCCCATTAACTTTCCTATGATGACTTGGAATGAAAAGGAAATAGTGAATTTCCCTTAATGTTGGAAAATCAGAAGGACAATCGAGATCTCATGGAGTGATCAAAAGGAAATTACTAGAGGCAGCAAAGGAAATGACAAATATGAAGAAAATGAAGACAATTACTGCTACAACTGTGACCATATGAGTGATCTTCAAAATCCAAAGGATGAGATGGAGGGGATGGGCCCAGCTACAGGAATGTTTCAGCTCCTACTGTGGTCTGAGTCCTTCAAAACTCATGTGGAAATTTAATATGTATTATGAGATATTATGGTGTAGTAGGATTGAGTAGAAGCATTAAAAAGCAATTAGGACTCTACCTTTATGTACAGATTAGTCCATGCATATGGTTAGCGAATTAATGGCTTATCTCAAGAGTGAGTCTGACATAAAATTGAGTTTGATAGGATGTCCTTCCTTCCTTTCTTCACTATGTGATGCCCTGTGCCACCTCAGCACTCTGCCAGCAAGAAGGCCATCACCGGATTCAACCTGTTGACTTTGGGTCAGAACTAAAAGCTAAAATATTCTTGTGTTATTAACAAAACAATTAGAAGAAGCAACAGCAGCAGCAGCAGAAGAGGAAGAGGAGTCAGAGGAGGAGGAGGGTGTTGCAGAGCTAAGAGAATGTAAGATAGTCTCAACACCCCAGTGGAATCTACCTTTGTGCCAATAAATACTGTTATTCATGGTAATAAATGCATACAAAATATTTCCAATGAAAGCAACAATTGGGTTTGTGAATAATCGGGGAAACGCTCACTATGCATTATGTTTATTTTAAAGGATGAGCTAGACTCACAAGGACAAAATCTAAGAACAGGCCTTCAAGGAACAGCAACAATCCACTTTATGGTGAAAGTCTCAAATTTTAAAGTGAATATTACAATTGCAACTTATCAATGTACTCAAACAATTAGGAGGAAATCAGAAAATAACATGTCTTGAAAAAGATACGTGAGAGGCCAAGATTTTGTTTTGAAAGTTAATCCTCCCTTTGATGAGGAAAACAGACACTAAAGAAAAGAAGTTAAAATGCATACTACACTATCACTGAACAAGCAAGAAAGGTTGAGATTTTACTTCAACAAAGGCAGAGGAAGAAGGGACATAAAAGTATTTCAGGATAGTATGAATCTTTAGAATTGGTAAATAAAGAAGTAAATTGGGAAATCGGAGTCGAAGAGATGAAGGCTATCTGCTGGAAGACATGTAGTATAAAAGAAGGTAGAAAGGGTAGTTTGAGGAGAATATATCCAAATGGAAAACCAGACTACAATTCAGAAGAAAATCAGGGCTGCAGATAGATTTGAGATGAGATGAAAATCTGGGTTATAAATAAAAATATATGAAGGTGACAAGGAAGCTGAAGGTGGAGCCTTTGAAAAGGTCTACACTAAAAGGTAAAGAAAAAAGAAAAGCCAGCGAGGAACGCAGACAAGGGTCAAGAAGACAGAATGTTTTACCTTCAGTCAAGGCAGACGTGAAGACAAAGGAAGAAGCCACAGAAACTTCTTTTTGATTGAGACCATGAAATGCTACACAGAAGTCAACCAATACAAGGATTCAAAAATACCTCTGGAAATTCAGCTGGATTGATCTGGGAGCTTATTGACCCAGTAAGACAGAATCAAGATTGACTTAAGCAGAGAGACAAACGGATCAAGACACGGAAGAGAAAGCAGGCTCCCTCATCTTCCAGGAATGCGAGTCACCAGCAGAAGAAAAGGGACACTCTTCTGTCTTTCACAGTTTTCAGTCGTTATTTATGATGACGTCAAAATAATTGATAGGTATTGTACAAGCATATATAATTGATAGGTTCTTGCAAAATGGCCTATAAATTGAGTTATTTTCAGATTAATACATCTAAAGCTTTCAGGAATACTCATGCCACTTTTGATTGATTTTCAATCGGCAGTGCTTCCTAACAACACTGGTTTGATATTTTTCTATGCCCAGAAACTGTCAGGTTGTTAATGATCTATAAAAATCCACTTTCACACCCTGGAGAAATTTGTTCTTAAACGAATGTCACAGGAAATACTTTGTTAATGTACAATGTTCTTCTGAAACTATTTTAGTTTTGTTATAAATCTCATTGCTTTTTGGTTTGTTTTTATGGTATGGAGATTGAACACAAGACTCTCACTTGGAGCTATATCCTTAGCCCCTTTTTAACATTTGAGACAGTCTCACTAAGTTGCTAAATTGCCCAGGTTGGCTGGAATTTGTAATTTTCCTGCCCCAGCTTCCCAGAGTGCTGGGATTACAGGGTTATACTATTCATTTCTTAATTCAAACCAGAACAGTTAAGAGATCAAAATATATATTTTTTATTTTTTTAAATGGCACTACCTTCTAATTACTTGGAACAATACATGTAGTCCCTGTTATGGCCTGGGGCAAACAATTCCAAGCTGTGCCCGTCTCCTTTCCCCACATCCCACCTCCCAGAGACAGCAGGCCACTTCCCAATTGACTACTGGAAATCTGCCTGGATTCTCTTCTGTAATGTTTTTCAGGATGTCATGAGTTCAATCAGAAAATATTTTAGGGTGCTGAGATTTAAATCATTTTTCTTTCTTTTCTGTATTTCAATGCAAACTATACTAAGAGAATTCATTTACTCTTGCATTATCGTTATTGCAGTTTTTCCAGAATTGTACTCAGCTGAAAAAAATCAGTTCTCAGTTATTTGGGAATTCTTAATTGTTAGTAGCTAAATACTAAATTCAATTCTGAGGCAAAAGCTGAGGTATGTGAATGAGATATACAAAGGTTAATATAAAATATATTCTCTTCTAAAAAGCATTACTTCATACCCCAGGAGGATAAAGAAAAAATACTCTTTCTGCTTCTTTTTATAGATTTTTTTCTATGATTGTATGTCCTTCTACTACAGAGGAATGGGAAGAGAATATGTAGAGAAAGAACAAGTAGCATATTCCCTAAATGAGCTGTCACTGGACAAATCAGGACGAGCAATAAAGTATAAATCTTGCTTCTCTTTTGTCCCTGGATTTGGAACTGACACTTTTACATAAATCACATGCCGTATGTTGTTTATTTTCCTAAGCTTTTTCCCTAGATTTTCTTTGACATATATAACTTGAGATGCATGCATTTTCTAGCAAGCTTCAAGGTCTGTATTTGTTTTTTCAAAATTCCTCTTGACGTGTTAAGCGGAAAAATAAACAAGCTTCACCATGATACCAACATTTCACAACAAAAGTTTAAGACTACACATTCATACACAATGGTATCCATAGATATGTTAATTAGCTTGACTCTGTAGTGTGATTTCACAATGCATACACATATCAAAACAACAAATTATATATCTTAATTATACACAATTTTAATGCCAATGATATTTCAATAAAGCTGTTAAAAAATAAAATTTCCATTCAAAATGAGTACTATTGGAATGCCCAATGAGATACAGCTAAAATAAAAATGGATTTGGCTTCCTGACTAATGTAACACCACTGGCGCAACTCTTGTTGTACACACAGGTGGTAGACTTCTTAAATATGGACAGGCAAACATATGGTTTCAAGTTAAGGAACATCACTTTACAAGAGCGCTTTCGGTAGTTAATAATCAAAAATAATGAAACTAATGCCAAAAATAGAAGCTATAAACAGCTTTGCAGACACGTTGAGGCTGCAACATTCTGGCATTTATATTGCACATTATTATTTGCTGTCTTGGAGAATCAGTTTCTGAATATTTTACCAATATTGTTAAGGAAAGATTTACTTTCCTTCGGGGTAACCACTGGCTCATTTGGAAACAAATGAAACAACTTCATAAGAAGCTGTGAAAACAGTATAAAGGGTCTTGTGTCCTCTCCACTCATCTGCCCTGAACGTCATATTTTACATAATTTTAGTGCAATATAAAAGAAAATTGACATGGTTAAAATGTGGGTGTCCGGTTCAATGTCATGCTGTTATTTGTGTTAATACATCTACAATCAAGATACAAAATTATTATATTAATATTACCACAAAGACATTACTTGTGTTTTGTTTATGGTCACACCTAATCTGACACTATTTTACCACAAACGTGCCTAGCACCACCTCTATAATTTTGTCATTTTGAAGCACTTACACACGTGAAGTCATACCTTTTGACTTGGCCCTCTCTCACCTCTTTTGGTGGGACGTGGCTGGTGAAGGCCATTCGATCTAGCTTGTGGGCCAATGGTTTGCTACTTCCTATTTTTAAGTAGCCAGGCTATGAATGTAAAGCTCACACTTTTGTAAAAATATCCAGTTGGATTTTGTGGTCAATCAACATACAAATACAGAGAGCTCTGTGTGTGTGTTTGTGTGTGCACCCGCGTGCTCTAAAAAGGAAAAACTTCTCAGTTTACCTTGTCTCAATCTTTTCACTATTAGCCTTTTATTTCCTACAATACTATTGGCTCCAACCTATTACCCACTTATCTAAAAACACACTAGGGGAAGGTGGCCGGCTGGGGACAATAGAACAGTGCTGTAATAAGTAGGAAATGGGCATTTGATTAGAACAGTAGAGCCACACAGTGACCATAGAATGATAATATAATGAAGCCACAAAGCCTGAGACTATGAAGACAAACAATGGAGACTTTAGCAGAACAATTTGGGGCTTAGGGAACACAAACACACAAGTCAGTTGTTTTTTGCATTCCTAAGACCAGTTAAGATGGTGAATAAATTGCTTCTCTGAATGTCGCCAATAAAATTCAAAGGAAGCCTTAGATCATGGCTTTCTGCAGGTCCCACTACATCCACTCAAAAGCCAACCAGTGGAAGGAATCAGCAGTGATAAACAGTTTGGTAAACTCTACCAAAAATGTACAGAAAATTAGAAAATCAGCCTACTCAACACAAAAATAAACTTGCTGGGCATGAATCCAAGAAAACCCACTCACATTATAATAAAGACTGCTGCAAACATTTTCTATTTGCAAAGAAAAAAAATAATTGCTTGATAGAGAGAAAGAACTTTTCCATTCACAGCTCACCAAAGTGAGCAGAGCCAATGGGTGATGATGACACAGAGAGAACAAATCAGTCCAAGGAACCACGGCAGTGTGGCCATCAGAAGCAGGGCAGATAAAATTCAAAAATGATCTTCAAATAATATATTCCAAACAAACCATGGATAAAAACCTGGGAGCCAAAGAAATCAACTCTTTTTTTTTTTTTTTGAAGTTCTAAGTAGAAGTCAGACAAGCTTAAAGACCACTAGAATTTTCTGGATTCTTTTGCAACCTCTGAGCTCACTGCCATGACGTGGCCACGAAGTGCTTCTTGTTTCCCTCCTGAGGTTGGTCTCATTGAGGTAAACACAGGTGACTGAATGGGGTACAGCAGTAGCCCCCAAGAACCAAGCCAGTGGCTCAGGGAAATCCACGGAGTCAAAAACAGTGCCTTTATTACCCAACGGTTAGTTTCTTTTTTTATCACTATCTCCCAAAAAGAAAGAAAGAAAGGAAGGAAGGAAGGAAGGAAGGAAGGAAGGAAGGAAGGAAGGAAGGAAGACAGGAGAATGTAAGTGCCTAGGGATTAGCACAGGCAACCCCTCAGCCTGGAGATGCTGGCCACTGTATTTGAGAAATCTATACACCCAGTAGCATGAAATGAGAAATGGATTTCTGTGAATTCTGACAGTAACTGACATTTGCGTTCTTCAGTGACTTTCTCAATGTGTCTGCTCCTTCATGTCTTACAGGTACATTATCTCTACCATACTTTAGAATGTGTATGAAGACATTAGTGTCATGTCACGTCATCACTCAGCAGCAGCTCAGCAAGGTCAATTGGTCTAATCCTACCATTTCATCAAGGGTGTCAACTCTGCTCATCCTGGAAGGAATCCCATGCAGAGACCTGGGATCACCTCGTAGCCCACGCTGAAATGACAACGTGGCAGCGATCTCTGCTGGTTTCCTGGAGAATGTGTCCTAGGTGATCTCCCTTTGGGCTTCAGTGGCCCCACCCTAACCTCATTTCCTGTCCATGTCTCTCTTCCTACTGACAAGACCAGAGCAAGGCCATTTATAAAGAAGGCATGACTAAAGCCTTACTCTCCCTTTCCAAATAGATCTGGCTATATTAAAGGACAGAAATTGAGTCACTGTCACCCCCACATGCAGCTATAATCTAGAGGAGGACCATTTTTCTAGGTCTCCATTTCTCGTGCTAGATTCTGTGTTCAAATCATACACTATAGGAATTTGAATATAATTCCATTTCTGAGCACAGTAAGACTTTTGAAACATTTTAGGTGAGAAGGAAATGTTTATAATAAATGCTTATAACCATTAAAAACAATTTTTGAATAACAGAAATTATTGGAAAATATGTAGATACTAAGCTGATTTATCATTATGTAACCAGATGAAACTGATAATGACAAAGTCTTATCTGAGATGAATGTCAGTGTGCACATGGGAATACCAAGTTGAAAAAAACAAAATCGTAATGTGCCATACTTGACAATGAAGATTCAAAATGCATCCAATCTAATCAATAACTTATCAGTAGTTGAATCTCTTTGATCTATAAAATAAATGCATTATCATAGAGTTGTAGTAAGCACATTAGCAAATGTGCTAGGTGCATTTCTGTTCTTTTTTTTCTTTTTTTAATACTGCCTTTCACTCTTGTTAACTTTGAAGCTGTTGCCTATTTTAATAATGCACTGTGTTCCCCTTTTTGCTTCTTTTTATATAAAAAGTAAATAACAGAACATAAGACAATATTAGAGTTCCCCAGGAGACAGGGCTGAGGAAACCAAATGCTGACCATCTGCTCAGCTGCCCCGTCCAGCGCTGTCCGGAACTGAACCATCTCCCGCCATGCTCTAGGGGCAAGGAGGGTGGCCAGTACCTGCTGTTGGTCTGAGAGGTCTGCCCAGAAACAGAGCAGCATCAGCACATGGCTCCAAGCTTCTCCATATGCAGCTGCCAGAACTAAAAAGTGTTTCTAGAAGAAAATAAAAAGCAGAAATTAAAAAGCAGAGACAAGAGAGGAGCACTGAATTACTACCTACATAGAAATTAGTATTGCCTCTGTATTAAAGATCAGTTCACCAACAATGAGAATGCCAGCATGTGTGTGTGTGAATGCATGGGCATGTGTTATGTCTGTGTAGCTACAAGCTGCTTATTTAATCAGCAAAGGCCAAATGACCTTAAAAAGAAAGAGGGGGACTGGGGTGGGGGGTGAAGGGAGGGAAGGGAGGGTAGGAGGAGGGACAAAAGGAGAGTGGGAAAGCCTTTGTCACTTTGACAAGAAATGTATGTGCACAAAATGCTCAACTCCATTGTAAACCTTAAGTTCTGCACTTGTACATATCAATAAAATGGGGGGAAAAGCCTCTCCAGATGAGAAGTCAAGCTTCATTAAAAAGAGAGAGAGAGAAAGAAAAAGAAATCTATGACAAAGGTAAAAATCTGCCTACTTTTTGGTGAAAATCTGCCTACTCTTTTTGGTGAAAATTTGCCTACTTTTGCTATTGCAATGCTACAGAAAAAAAAAAAAAACTATCATCACATTAGGGATATATTTTTATTCAGTCCTTTCTCTGAAAAATCAATACTATTACAGATAGGATCTCTTGAAAAATAAGCAAGTAATGAATCACAGATAATTGAGCCAAGATTTTTACTACTAATGTTCAGTTTATATTACATTACAATTAACCTGCCAGCATCACTATTATGTTGGTTATTACTTTATTGTTAAGAACACTACAGATTTCTATAATTAAATATCACATTTAAATTCTTTTTTCCATTTTGAGAAAGATTAATTGGATTTTGTAATATTAACTCTGCTAGTAAGCATTTTTTTTTTAAATTTGAAGTTGGTTAAATGGAGAAATCCATGGAAAATGTATAGGAAGACCCACATCTTAAAATATCTTGAAGATCCAAATAGAGAAGCCATTCTATTTGTGTTCTTCTATATTTATCCCTACTAAACAAAAATATATCTGAAGGCAGCTCCCCTTGTTGGTGTCCAGTCCATCATAGCACTTACGGCATGAGCCCTTCTTTTCTACACACAGATTGCACTGCGGCAGCCAGCAATCAGAGTCCCCACACACATCAGCCAAAGAAGCCAGGAGAAATGACTTTCGCAATATTGGAAAGTGTACAACTACAGACTCGTGGGTAATTCCCAGAGTGGCAGAAACTACCATGGTGTCTAGGCATCCTATAGCTCTGAGCACACCTTGGCACCCCAAAATTCTGCCCCAGACCAGATGCCTTCTGTTATGCTTATGCAACTCAGGAGGTAACACAAGCATCCAGAAAAATAAAATGTTTATAGATATGTGAGTTTAGACTTATAATTATGCTCACCCTCTTCCACCAATACTATGAGTTCATTTAGTAGCAACAGGCCATGAATGTTGGGGACCTGGCAAGCAACAGGTCGGTGAAGAGCAAACCCAGCACCCCAAGTCACATGCTTAGAATGCAAGGTGACTTGGGAAAACACCAGCTTCCTCGAGGTACTTATGTAACAGAAAAGATTCATTAGTGAATCCACATTTAAATGTCCTCCCATCGCAGCTCTGTATCACATTCCTACATAGTTAGATTTGATATTTAGAAGCATTTGGAGGGAGGAAAAGATGCTTAGGAAGAGAAAAATAAAGAGCAAAGAAAGAGAATTAAATAAAACCATAGACATCAGGGGAACTGCAGAAAGAAAGAAAATTTTTCTTAAGTGGAATCATTAGAGCTATAGTTGTGCCTTTATTTAAAAAGTAAAAGGAATTTAACGAAGAGAGGGCTCCCACTGACCCAGGCCCGAAGCTTGAGGTCTTTTCCTTTTATAAATCAGTGGGCAAGTAACACAGCATTCAGTGGTTCCCTTTTGTTATGATACTGAACTGGTTCCAGACTATGACTACCAGTGCACTGTATATTTCTAAGACCAACTTGGACACCAGGGAACCAAAGGGCCTGCTAGAAGAAACGGCCCCCAAGAGAAAGAACTTAGCAAAGATACCTCTGCCTTTGGGATGAAGTGGCTCGCTCAGTGCAGAACGGGGTGCATATCGTCCCTGTTCAGAGCATAATAGGTACTGGAAGCATAAAATATATTCATATAATTTACAACCCAAGAGCCTTTCCACGTGTCCCAGAATAATCACTTCACGAAAGCGCAGCAGGTAATGGGAGTGGGCAACGTAACACGCAGTTAGCCCCACTACCTTTCTTGAAGATTTGCCTTCTGCGTCAGGCTAAAGGTTCATCTAGTTACAGTACTTCAAGTATATCAAGCTATAGCAAACAGTGCCCAAGTATTTACAAAGCCAAGGCCACTGTCAAGCTGGACAAAAGCCACATACGTTGAAGGATTGAGAATTTCTAAGTAAGGAGTGAGAGATATGTCAGAGAGCTTGAGGGTGGGCTCAGTACCGGGTGTTGGCTGGCAGGAATGGCAGAGGCTAAAAGGAAAGAACAGGGACAGGGAAGGGAAACCTGGAGGAGAGAAGGGAGAGGAGAGTGGGAGGGGAACCAAGGAAGAAAACAGAGGGTGAAAAATGAAGCAGATGTAAGAAGACGGATATTACAAAGATGGAGAAATTATAGGAAAAAACAGTACGCTGAAAATGGATTTGGAATTCAGTATCTGAGCTTTCTTTCAGAAGCAACAGTCTGCGTGATGAGCCACAGGCATATAGATATGGGTCAATAAAATACGTGTCATTGGCTAACCTCAAAGTGCCCAATTTGGATCTTCTCATAATATTTCGAGCCTGTTGTTGAAACAAATCTAGTTTTAAAGAAAAACATACAGAGAACATCTTCCTTCTTTAAAGAAATGTGCTATGCCTTTAATCACAGAGGCCTGTAACAGGACTCTCTCCTGGCTCATACAGCGGCCTGCTGGTTTATGCACACCCTCTCCTGGGAATGTAAAAGCACTCCTGATTACTTCAGCCAACTCCTGAACGCCACATTTGCATGCATAGCCAATGTGCTCCTAATTCAGTGCCATTATATCTTAGATATTTTCCAGGGACATAGTGAATTTGACATGAAATTTACTTCAGAAGTGACAAGATGAGAATCTTAAGAGCGTCAACTTCGGAGTCTGACAGATGATGGGTAGTCGTGGGCTGAGGCACTTCCTGACCACGGACCACAGCCTGGTCATCATCTCCTTAGGTGAAAAACTCATACCTTGCAGGCTACTGTGAGAATAGAGGACGTTAGGGACAAAATGCCCAATTCGTGGCATACACTTGCCAAATGTCAGCTGCTAGGACGGTATGTAATGTTCAATACCCAATGAAATGTATGATATGTTTTATATTTTATATGAATTATAATATACATTTAATGCAAGTATGAATCAGATAAATCCATATTTTAAAAGCCAACAACTATGAGTATAGTCTTAAATTTATAAAACAGTAACATGTTAAGGCTTAAAACACCTGGGCAGATAACTAACCAGGTGAAAACAGACAAGCATATCTACAAATACAGAAACAACAGAGAACAACGTGAACGGTGACCAGTTCTGGATAATGACAGAACTAAAATAAACTTTTTTCTATCCTTTCCAAACTTCAAAAAGAATTTGTTATTTCATAGCTATCTACTTAAATACCTAATATATTTAAATATGCTATGCCTATTTAAAATAAATAAGGACGTATCTATGTATTATATGCAAACAGAGTAATACAATTCGTTTACTATTTTTTAATATTCTGGAAAGAGGTTTTTAAGGCTAGTTCTTTCCACTTTTCAGTCCGTTTGCTCAAGCAGAACAGAAAACTTCATGTACCGTCCATCACAGGGAGCAGGCGTCTTTCCATTCGCGAGGTCGGGCTTCCTCCTCATTGTTGACAAAAGGCGGCCTCCAATCTCGTCTTTATCATGCACGAGGAACGAAGGACTAGGAAACTGATATGTGCGCTTCTTCACGACTACATATAATGCTGGCTTTTTAGCAGCGATCTGAATTCAGTCGAGCTAATTTTCTTAAAACAATCTCTTCAGAGTCAGCTGGTATTTTATGAAACGAATCAAACTTTACATTTTGATTTTTCTTTCAAAACCATTTAATATGGTCAACACAACTATGCAGATAGATTAAGGCAGCTTCCAAAAAGGAAGCAGTCGCTTGGAGGAGTTGGCAGAGGCCCCAGTCACAGTGTGGAGACCTGAAGGAACAAGCACACTGGCCTTTCATCTGCCACTCCCTTCCCAGCCAATGGATGTATGCACAACCAAATATGATTACTTTTCCCAGGCCTGTGAGCCACATACAGAATCAAGACCACATGACATTAGTTGAAATGTATGGAAAGCAGCCGCAGGTCTGTGATAATATGTCATCACAATAAGAAGGGATTTAAACAGAACAGAAACCTCTTGTAAAGGCCGGATATTACATATTGTCCAGCCCCATTCAGAGCAAAGCAGTGTTCTAGATATTGCAAGAAGAAAAAAATATTCACTTTCAGAAACTTAGGATGTCCTGTTGTAGTTCATTTACTTCTTTTCTGTGGATTTAAGCAATTCCTTAAAGTGGAACAAAGTTACAGCCCATCCCTTTAAAAAGTAAAAGTAGTAACAGGAGGTCATGACGCACAGAGCACAGATCCTGTTTGGTCACACCGGCTGCTTCTCCACAGTGAGAAAACTTCTGAGGATTGGCAAACATTTTAAAGCTACAACAATGTTATTTCTGCCCAGGAAAAGTGATGGCTCAAAGCAAATATAAAAAGCATCAACCCCTGACATTTATTAAATTTTTACTTTGTGAAGACACAAAAGGTTTACAATTAAGCAGAGGAAGGGAAACATAAATATATTTATATACACAAATGAAATAAAGTAGCATATAATTACAGCAAAGCCCCTCTTCTTAGCCATTGTTGAACCCAGTATTTTCCAAAATACATTCTGTGAAATATTTGGTCAGATCAGTTAAAAGCCACCATGTACCTGAGTACGTTAAAGACTGGAAAATTGTAGATCGCTCAGACTTATTTAACCTCACAATACTTCTTTGACCTTACAGTTGCTAACATTTGTAATGATTTCCTTGTTGTGTCATCTTGGTTACATTTTAGAAGCATTTTACTCAATAAAACACTAGCTAATGTTGCTGTAAGGGCACTGTATAGGCAGAGTTAAGACCTACAATCAGGTGACATTAAGGTAAAAGAAATTATTCTTCAAAATCCGTGTAGGTCTTATCCTATTAGTTGGAAGGTCTTCAGGGTAAACCTGAGGAAGATGAAATTCATCAGTTCCTGCTTAAGAATTTCCATTCTGCGTCCTGCCCAACAGATTTCATGCTTTCCAAGCTCCACAAGCATGTAAGCCAATACCTACAAGCAAATAAAGTATACAGTCCCTTGTTTATAAGTACAGACCAAGGCTTATTTGCATAATAAACTCATGCATGATAAATTCATCAATTAAAATTCTATTAGTAAATTTTAAATCAAATATTTATATGGTTAATATGAAATATTTATAAGTGAATGAAAAATGAATATTATATATATCACTTTCATTCTCTATATACATATATAGATCTCTCTCTCTGTACCTCTCTCTCTCTCTTCTCTTGAAATGGCTCTATTTTTCTGACCAAGAAAAACAGTTCAAGGAACTAGTGCTTTATATAAACTTGTTTAGAAAACATACATTCCCAATCTTCTATAACAAGAAAATCCTATCTTCCACAGCATAGCTAAAGCCAGATACGGGTAGCTACATCCTTGAATCCTGTTTAACTTGTGGGATGCAATAAATAGCATTAGTTGCTGCTCAGCATCTTTTTGAACCAACTCCCATGCACACACACAATTGAGATTGTCCAAGTCCTAAAAGTAGATTCTGACTGTCATAAACCCCACATCACAGTTCCAGTTCCACTGTCTCTGTGACTCGCTCAGATGTGACATCGATTAAGCAAAGATGTATGCCTGGTTAGTGAGGGGCTTCTGGTGTATTAGGTAAGCGAAGACAGTAAAACTTCTATTGTCATGGATGATGATGGCCGGTTGCCAGAATGAAGAGTACAACAGCAGTATTTGTAGCGATGTGGAAAGCTGGTTTGAGGACAAGACCCTTGGGTCTTGGAGGACGAAGTTGAAAAACATGTGGAGAAATGAAACTGGCATCCATCAAACCCTGTGCAAAGCCTGGACAACTCTGAGTTTCAGTAATATGGGTAAGAAAGCTCCTTCATGAAAGTTGGGCTCCATTTGATGCTTTGGTGCACATTTGCTAAGGGATACTTGCATTAAAAGCATCCTAACTACCGAAAAGGAACATTAAAAAGGTAAAAACGAGGACTATAAGAAGATAGAAAGCTTTCTTGAAGAAATATAAACTGGGCAGGTCACCAGAAAATGTGAGAGAGAATTTTGCCAGGTGAGTAGGTCTGCACAAGCCGGGTAGTTTGTGGCTATTCTGAGTATACATAAGTAGATGTTTGTATAGATGATTCTCAGCTATCAGAACTCTGTAAGCATAGTCAGTCTCCTCAAAAAGAAAAGTTACTTCCACACACATATATTTCATTTTCAATTTTAAGAGTTTCCCACAGTGCTACAGTCTAGACACACAACTCAACAGACCATAGCTAGAACTCTACCTTTTGGCCAAAAAAAGAAAAACAAAAAACCTGTGAGCATTGATAGGATTGATGTTTGTTATAGATAAATAAGAATAAAAATAGAAGCAGATTCTGACACAGGTTCTACACAGCACAGTCATTTGTGACAATGATTTACCATTGAGTAAAAACTTCGTTCACAGATTATGGCTGCAAATCCAATAGATCCAACAGAGTTCTGTTAGGCCCACTTCTATCACTAAATTTTGTCCACAGGTACTCAGCTTCCATGACACAAAGAACACAGGCATCTTATCAATTTTTAAAAAGAAGGGATTATTGATTATCAATATATTTCACAGGCAAGTGAGAAGTTCAAAAAATTAGATCAGAGAAGTACACTGGGAGGTAGAAATCCAGTGGAAATCAGTGGTCACATTTTAGTAAAATTCTGAGAATAATGACCTAATTGAAAGGGCCAAGTTGGTAGTCTGAGGGGTCTGAAAACGGGTAGTGCTGACTCCTGAGAGAGAACGTAGACCAGGAAGAAAAGAAAGGAAGGGCATTGACTGTATTACAATATCGACTCTCAGCATCAGCTTAACTGTGGTCATGTAAGCAAAAATGGCACTGATATATTTTCCTGTTATTGATAATAAAAATTTCTATCATTCACATAAAATAACTTTTCTTATCAACTATGGTAATTTAAAACTTTAGTTGCCAACTTATCTGTTGAGTCAGTGGACTTACTGACATAATAAAGAAAACTCAAGAATGTATGCCTAGGGAGAATCAGTAGCTGACATTCTCAACTGAATTGAAGAATACGTAGCCAACATTTCTCTTATAAATAGCTTATGAATGCAATAGTGTTCCCAATTACATAAAAACAGCTTTGGTCTCATGACATGTGAATGACCTGTAAAAGCTTTATCTTCATTGGATCTACAATGCAACATTAATTAGCATATTGCTACATGTTAATATTGCAGTAATATACTAATCAATTCATGTGTTCAAACATTTAATGTTTTCTGGAGTAAGAAATAACCAAAAGAGGTTTTTATATTGTATATTTGTTTAGGTAGCCTTTATAAAATCAGTGGAACACTTGCATTTTGATCAGTTTCTTCATTAGGTTGTATAAAAATGAGGTCCTCATCCCCAATCCACTCGCAGACAGGAACAGAACGCAAACCGAGGCAAAAGTTCCTCACAGTGATTCAAAACATTTTGGGACAAAGATCTTTTTTTTTTTTTTACAAGATAAACATTGTCTAAAATGGGAACAAATTCAAATCTAAAGTGTTATCTAATGTCTAATAATTTTTATTTCACTTTAATATTTAAGATCGTATCCTCCGCACCCTCCCTCTGCAAAGTAAACACAGCATATGGGTAAAAAAAAATAGTGCAAAATCTAACATCAGAATCTGTACCAGCTTCTTGGAGATAAGAAATTTTGTATTCTGAAATAATTTAGGAAAGCTGTAGGAGGAGCAGGCAGGCATGGAGTCAGCCCAGGATTCTGCAAATGGCACTTGTGAAGACGGGAAGTGTGTCACAGCATCTAAGCGTGAAAGACCAAGGTTTTAGTTCCATTTCTACGACTAACTAGGAAAGACGTGTGACCTCTCTCATAAAAATATTTGCCTTACCTGTGTAACAAGACACTGGGCTCGGTGATGTCTAATGTGCTACCCAGATCTACGTTCTTGAGAAGTTTAAGTAATCAAAATCTCAAGAACAGTAAAGATGTAGAGTGTGTCAGTCACGCAGGCCCAAGCAAAAGCTAAAAACCACGATCTCTTCAGTTACTTTAAAATTTCAGGTTCAAAATACTTTCAGCAGAGCCGCTTTTTGAGCCCAGGAGAAGCCACTGGATATGGATCTCACCTAGATATTTGCTTTAATCGCATCGTACCCTTTCTAACAAAGGAATGGGGACTGGCATCACCAGAGGCTAGTGAGGTTGCAGTTATGCTAATTCACTCACGACTTACCATCTGGTGGGCAGTTGACATTAATGTACCCATGTACCAAAGATTCTTTCTTTGGCCAAATTTTACATAGGCTTCTAAACCTTCCCATAGGCCCAAATGTTCGCTTCCTGATAAAATATAGTTTGAGTGCACTGCTAAGTTGGGTTAGCAAAAACTTCACCTCAGGTCCCTCTTCCTCTCCCATTCCCCATGCAATGTCTGACTGACTTCGGCAAGAATCCTGTTAGGTAGATTTAGCCAAATTTCTCCTTAACTTTGATGTACTCACTTAGTATCTATCTACTAAGAATAGGTATTAAGGGAAAAACTGAATAAATGAAAATAAATCCTGCAATTTAGTTAATAGGAAAACATGCTGTTAAAATAAAAATATGTAGTATATACACAGATTTTTTGTTTAATAATACAGTCACATATTCTATCTTTGTTAATCTTCACAGTAATCCTGGGAGAAGGGCATGAGTATGTTCATTCCATAGATGTGCCAAGTGAGGCCTCTTATCATTCAAAAGATTCACAGGCAGCGAACAGCAAACAGGTACCAGAGTTGGACTGTATTTTTACACCATCCGAGTCCCCTGGGGATTCTACCAGTATCTTTTAGAATCATAGGCTCATTTTATACAGCCTGCAGTCTTATTTTTTACATTCTCAATTGCCCTGTGGCCAACACATCTCCAGGATCTTGGAAGCGGATGACATCTGGAAAGGCCATGGTCGCCAATAACTTGCAATCTTTCCTTCTAGAGTTAGCACGTCTCACCAAGATGACATTCATGGGGCCATCACTTAGATCTCTGTTCTCCCACCTTTATTTTCTAACCACGGATATGCTATCATTAACAGATTCCTCGGTTCACTCATTGTTTTCCATTCTACAAAGTGATCCCATCCCCAGAAAAGAGATTAAGACGATCAGAAGCAGCTGCTGAAAGGTGTTGAAAAGAAAGCAAATTGTATTCTAGCATTGAAGCAACAAGTTAGAGGGGCACAATTTTTATGTGTGGCTAACAGTGACATCACTTAAATATAAGAAGTCTTTTATGCAATTTACTTTTATTTATCAGTGTACTGACAGTAATAGATGGTTTGAAAGTTTTCAATAATTTGTAGAACATTTTTTTTTTTTTTGAGACAGGGTCTTGCTCTATAGCCCAGGCTGGTCCTGAACTCACTTATGTAATCCAGGCTGGCCTTGGACTAAGGGCAATGCGCCTTCCTCAGCCTGCTGAGTAATAGGATTACAGGCATGTGCTATTCATCAGAACTCTATTTTTTATTTTGGAATCATGGAGAAGTTGCTGTGATTCTAGGTCTAGTTACTTAGCTTGCCAGTGCAGAATCCATTATTTTGATTTTTTTTTTAAGAAGTCTATGATAAGGTGTTAGTGCAAATAAGATCTCAAAGCTTCAAAAGATTAATACTGTCTAATTTTAACACCCTTCTTAGAAGCAAAGAAAACTGTAAAAATTATGTAGGAAGAACCACCTACAGCAGTTATTTTAAGCCACCCCAACTGTCTTTCTTGTCTGTAGACATGGAAGACCTTAAGGTTATAATACACATTCTTTCTGTATGTAAAATATGATGAACAGTAGTCAAATATTTACAAATACTGCACAATGTACCTCCCTTGGGGGGAGGAGAAGCTCAGAAGCTCAGAGAACTGTCAGCAAAAGCAGAAAGCTGCCAACACACTGCCAGAGCCTGAAACCTGACGACGTTTTGACAGATCATAATATCCAATCATCTCCAGCCCCTGAAACTTTACATGCAGCCATTCCAGAATTCATACCATAAATACCTAGTGCTCATTGGATGTGATACATAGTTAGTACACTTACTCATGAAGTATTATCTCTTCTTATAGACAAAGAAGCTGAGGCTCACTGAAAACTTGCCTTTTATAAAAGGACACACTTCACAAGCGGATGAACCAGGTCTTTGCCACTCTAAAGTGTGTCCCTTTAGTTTAACATTTGACACACCCCCACAATCAACATTTGTTTTCTTGGAACACCTCTTGATCATGCAAAGCCACACAGCAAACATCCCTATTTTAAATACACGGGGGAGTGTAGGTCAGGGTTCTGTTTTAATACTCATCAACTTAAGAAAGATGAAACTTATTCTTGGAGATTTAGAATTTTAACTGAACACAATAGCCAGAGAAAGTAACCTAGTACAAAAAAATGAAACAAACAAACAAACAAAAAAATACTGACCAAAAAACAGACCAAACAAATATTGATAAACTAGCTGTCAACTAATCATATGCATTCTGGATATCCCAGGATCAGAAGCTGTATTTGGAAGAAGGGAGTGACAGTGTGGTCAAAGGCTCACAGGAAACCTGGATTCTCAGTCCTAAAAGAGGCGCCCAAAGTGATCATGTGAGCTATGCCAGAACTTGGATCCAAATTCTGATGGAAACATATGATATTCAAGATGGGCCAAGTTTTATTTTTTAATAGCTCAGCCTCTAGTTGGCAACAGAAAAATCCCGTGCCAGCTGCTTAGGAAATAATGTACCAGGAGCTGGCAGGCATCAGCCCTTGGAAAGCCAACAGGTACGGATGCACAGCGGGGCTCTGAGGTGGCTATGCCTGGAAGGCAGAGGAGAGGAAGGAGGTGCGTGACCACAGAAGCACGGGCCCAGTCTAAGGTTCGGCATGGTGGTGGTATGCTATGGAGTCCTCTTGGCTTGTTTTTGTGACTTTTCTTTTTAAGAGCAAGTCATTGCCAGCTCCAGATCTCCTAACTAAAGCAAAGGCAGAGACTGGCCAGTTGTGAAGTGGGCCCCTGTCTTACACCCCCAGCTTCTGTGAGGAAGGCAGTGGTGGGCGGCTGGGAAGGAAGAGCAGACCACGTTCTTCAAAAATCTGAAGTCAGAGAGGTGTTAAAGAGGTACAGGGGTCTCTAAGTGTGCGCTGGCTGCCGGAACAAACACTGCAGATGGTGTGCCTCAAATAATGGATCCCCATCCCTCCCAGCTCTAGGAAATGGAAGTTTGCACAGGCCGAGGGCGCGCGCCAGCATGGTTCTGGCAAGATCCACTCTAGGCTGCAGATGGCTGTCTTCTTGCCGTGTCCTCACATGGCAGGAAGGAAAGAGCTCCCGAGGTCTCTGGTGGCCTCTCGTACAAGGAGACCAGTCCCATCGGGAGAGCTCTCTCTTGCATCTCACCTAACCCTAGCTCATCTCTGAGAGGCTCGTATCCAGATATCATCACTGAAGGGTCTGGGGCTTCAACACAGGAATTCTGGGGACAGAGAAACACTTAGCTCATAAAAAAGACAAATACACAGAAAATGAAAGAGGCCCAGCCACTGGTGGGACAAAGAGTAAAGAGAAACCAGAAGAGGGCGGAGAGGTGCTTGAAGACTGGGACACACTAGATCCAGGAAGCGGCAGGTCTAACCCACGAGTGGCCTGTCTGCTGACCCTGTTTCTGTCCTCCCTTTTCCCCACTCATGATTCCTTCATCCCATTCACTTAACCTCTCATTGTCAAAATAAAGATGGGAACACATAAAATTTCTAAGAATAATACTTTGCATCAAAATCATGAAGATAAAATTAACCCTACTTAGAAGTGAAGTCAAAAGATTCTTCGCTTTTTTAACAAAAAAATTAAATCATTCAATGAATGGCTTGTAAATAATATGTCCAAGTAAAGGGAAACACAGAACAGACTATTGAGATTTGTACCTCCTCTGTGACTCTCTCTGCAGCCACTCCTTTCCCTCCTGGGGTCACAGCAGAGGATGTCCACCGTTACAGGACCAGGTGACAGGGCATTGCTAGTTGGTTACATAGTCACTGAAAGGTCACCAGTCAAGCTTTTGAAGAAGAGCAAGTCACTTCAAAAACAAACTAAGAGGAACGAGGAAGGCCAAGAAACACACTTCCTTGGTAAATTCTGTTCTAGATACCCACAGTGATTTCCAGCATTTGGATCGTTCCCTAAAGGAAGTAAAAATGAGCACATTTAACAATGAACACATGTTTTTTAAGTGGGGGCATTTTAAAAAGCAGGAAATAATAATAAAAATCACTTAAGGATTTTCCAACGCATTTCGAGAACTTTGGAGTTTAGAGACCTACTTACTGTAAAAGCTTCTCTCTCCTGAGTACAAGTAAAGAGCTGAGGTAATCACTCAGAGAAGAAATTGAAAGACAGCACAGATGCTTGTGGCTGGAAGGGACCTTAGAGTGGGGAGGAGAAGTGACAGAAAGCCACACTAGTGAAGAGCTGGGGCCTCTAAGACAGAGTAGACTAGCAAAGACTATAGCCCTGTAGGCCCCACAGGACTTTAACTGTAGAAATCTTCATAGTGCCACTAATTCACAACTTCACAGTTCTTTCAAGGGGGCTCACTATGTTAGATCAGGAGCTGGGGACATCAGTGAGTAAGGAGACAAAGGCAGCTGACATTGTTGAGAGGAAGATGTTCACTCAGCAAGTAAATGAACAGGAAACTGAACAATGTGCTAGATTAACCGGGCGTTGCCATAGGAAATTGTGCTGAGAGATTTAAGTCCTGTTTGTTTTCCTGAAGTTGTTTACCTAATCTCCCCAATATCTTTTCATTCATTATTCCACAAACAATTCTTAAGCAGTGACATAGGGCAGGCATGAAGTAGAAGAAGGAATTTAGTAGTGGGGATAAAAGATGAGTAAGATATGGAATTATTCCACTCAAGAAGCAGGTACCACCATGGAAAAGACCACAGACATTTACCTGTAGGACCATAAGCACTGGAGATGGGTATTGATGAAACGAGACAGCACAGAAATGAGAGAAACTTTCTGCCTTAGGGATTGTGTGACTGTCCTGGAGGGACAAGTAGAAGTGTATTTCAGGCCACGAGAGTTTACACACAGGACCATAGAGATGATACAAGGGCCACCAGGGACCTGTTTGGCCAAGGCCTGGACGAACTGCTCCATCATTTTCAGCTCCGGATTTCTCATCTTCAAAATGGTGCAGGAGGTAAACATCTTGTGGCGTCAGTAAAACAATAAAAAATGTTTATAAAGACAGTAGAACTGCAGCAATATCCTAGGTAGTATTCCATGGGGGCGGTCAGAAGAGAAGAGGTAGGAAAGAAAAGTGGCACATAGTCTGTGTCAAATTGCTAATGAGGCTCTAAGAGCTAGATCAAGTAAGGTACTTATCCCGTCCACACCCAATGCAGAGTTATTAGGTCCTACTTTACATATGTGAAACACTTAGCTCCAGATGAGACACAGACTTTTTATCCTTCTGTAGAAGGTGGCAAGGTGAGAACAGGAAATCATGACATTCCAATGAGACGGTGGTCTCAAGTCTAATCCTTGATTTTCCCTTTCCCACTTTGTAAAGAATTACTTTTTGTACCGGGTGAATTTTTCAACCATATCACCCCGAAGCATGATTTAATGAGTAGGTGATGACGATACACTTATTAACAGGGCGAAACTCAATATCTGGCCCTAACAGCCATAAAACACTTCAGGCCAGTGTCTTCAGCTGCTTAGGGTAGCAGCAGGAAGAATTTTCCATGAAGTAAGTTAGTTAATTAAAAGTAAGATTCTTGCAAACAAATACAAGAACTCATTTTAAACTTCTCTCCTTTTTCATCCCTGACTACCCATCTCTATTTCTGAGACCAAAATGTAGGTATCCCTCCCCTTGACGTGCAAGATGAGTTTCTTCAATCGCCTTCTGCTTTCTGCTGTGTGACTTTTTTTGGTTACAACAGCAGCTCAGTTTTTATCAACATCTTTCATCCGGTAGCCCAAATGCATAACAAGTGTGCCTAAGTACCCGCTTCCCCTTTCTGCACAAAGGCACACCTTGCAACGGTGTCTTTGTTGCGTACATTTTGACCTATATTTTATTTGAAACCCAACTTCACAGAGCAGAATCTAAATATAAAGAAGTTGATTCAATATCTGCTTCAGTTACTATTCTTTGATTCAGTAATCACCCAACAAAATGCTGCTGAGCCATGCTCCCAAATTATGTACACCTGTACACCAATAAATGCCATCCTCGTGATACTGACCCAATCTACGATGTTCACAAAACATCCAAAAATTAAAAGCAAAACTTAGAAAAAGAAACAAAAGATTCTCAAAGACTTTCTCCTACTGCTCTATTGAATTATATACATGGAGCTCCTAACTTAGAGCTCACTGCTTTAGTCAAAACATGAGTGGCTGATTTAGTTTAATTCCAAAGTTCATTCAAAATAAAAGAAATAACTCTATTTTATTCTAAAAATTACTTAAACAGGGTCCCCATTTGAAAGACCTTCATTGATTCATCTGTACTATATGTATAGCATACAGGACAACTCAACACACAGATAACAGTAATTAAACAGAAACAGTACTTAAGATGCATGCGCTAAATATTTTATCACTTTTTACTATGGTATTAATTATAACTCAAAATCTAATAGTAAAGTGATCATCTCAAAACCTATTTAATTGTTATTTATAAAACAAATTTATCCACGAATAAATCATCTTTGGATAAGCACTGATCATGGTATGGAAATTTACCCTAATTTACTCAGATAAAACTCTTTGATTTCAAAGACATTGTATCAGGTAACATCAGTCATGTAATAAATATCAAAGAAGCAAGAAGAACAAAAGCAGGCAGATGGAAATTTTGAATGTACTACAAAGGTAAGAGCTTCACTAACCATTCAGTAGACCTAGGGAAAGGGTAAGTATACATTTAAAGCATGTTTCCACACTAAAAAAGAATATCAAGTTGACATTTTCAAATTGAAAGAGAGAGAGAGAGAGAGAGAGAGAGAGAGACTCAAGGTGGTTCCTTGAATAAATGAATCTCTGATATCACTTTACCCTGAAATTTTCATATGATTAGGAAAAGCAGAGTTTTATCTTCACTGGTTTGGGCCACCGAACCACCCACTACATCTAGCACCTGTTGGATTTTGTACAGTCTGTAATATAAGAATAAGTGGTACATTTTGAAAAGGTTTTTAAATACCAAAAGAAGAATGATAGTTTTTGTGATAATAAAATTATGTGTGGCTCAAATTGAACTGTCATAAATAAAGTTTTATTGAAACATGACAACACGCATTCACCTGTGTGCTGCTGATGCCTGCTTTCCCTCAACTACAGCAGAGCTGAGAGATGGGGCGAAGACCCTCAGATTCACAACACCGAACGTGGCTCCTACCCAATTCCCTGGACCGTTCTTTTCATGGTCTACATAGCTGATCTCCATCTAACTTTCCCTTTTCTCAGCTAGTCATAGGATATAAAATGCTTTTTTTAAAAACTGTCATGGTAAATTGTCTCTCACCACTGCCATGTCTCTTCTTCATTATAGGTTAGTGGTAACTTCTGAGTCCCACAAGCCCAGACAGGGATCTGAGATTCCGTCACCTCTCTAGCCACCTTTTGCTTTTGTAATGTTACTTCCTCCTTTTCCCCTGTTGTGGTTTTCAATTGTAAAAGACTTGGTCATTATAACTTACATGTCTGTCTTTGGTTTAACATCAACCTCTATGAGCTGTCATCTGCAGTGCTCATGCTTTGTAAATTTTGCTAAATAAAATGAATGCCTTGGATTGTTCGGCCCCCTTTTTTTGCCTTTTCATAGAGTACATGCTGGGCTTGTTCTTTGCTAGAACTACACCTGCTAAAATCCTGGCACATTCACAGGTCTGCCACTCCTCCACGAAGACACCTCAGTTTTCTCAACCAGAATCATCACTCTGTTGTGAAGACAGATCTAGTTTTTATACCTCTGGCTCATACATGTTCTTTTAAAAAAAATTAAGTTGGCTATATAAGAGATATACATCCATCTATTGGCAATTCTTGTCATAAATAAAAGCAACAAACGATTAGGTAAATAGCAAGGTGTGCTTCACACAGAAACAATCCTGTTGTAAAAACAGGAAATTTGAATCTGTGCATAGAAAGAGATTTGGAAGCAAAATGCAGATACGCTCTGTGTCTAGCGGATACCCAAATGCATGTGCAGAGACCATACATACACCCACAATACAGTTCATTTAGATTCCTTTGTTCATGGTGCCTAACTCCTTAATTATCCATTTGTGAAATTCGAATGAGCCTTAAGTAATGTGAAATCAAAACTGCACTTGTTTTCACAATAGCAATGCTAAATTCAAAGCGAGAACTTTATTTACTCCAAATGTTAAATGTTCCCAAAGTCAAAGACAATTGACACTTTCTTAACCTTATGAATGGGGTCTACCGAAAAAGGAGGATCACTCTATTCTCCTTCCAAGGGGACCGGGTAGGTCCAGCTTGTGCTTACATACATGATCAGCAAAGGATAGCAAGAAAATTCCATTAAACCTGAATATATTAAAACCCCCAAGGGAAATACGTGCTTTCTACCGACGCAGCGAGCACCTGAGCACACCAGCCTGAAGGGGGCTTAGGCTCCATGCGAGAGAATTACTAGATTAACTACACCTCCCCCAGAACTCTCCAAATCCCTGCTCCTGAAGCAATTTCAGTAGGCCTACTAAATACAGCAGACTATTTAGAGAAACAGTTATTCCTCTATTTAAGTATCTGTCTGTCTGCCTTCTGTGTGCCTGCCTCTTGTATTAGATTTATTGCTGACAACTTATTCTCAGTAAACTCTACACTTAGAGACCAAACAGTGTTTTACATTAGTTCATACTCTAACCCCTCACTGTAACCACACACAAACATACATACATACACACACACACACACACACACACACACACACACACACACTGCCAACATACACTGGCCAGATTATGATTACTCCACAGGTCCAATGTGTAGTCAAGAGGACTTTAGGTAACACAAAGGCATGGAATTAAATAACAAGTAATCAAAAATGAGACTATCCTTCTTTCAATTATTATACAATCTTTCTGATTACATCAAGAAGAAAACCTCAATTTGTGCTACTATGGCTTAACTCTACTAATCTTTGATAATCTCTTCTTAACAAAAAGAACAATCCTCAGGCTTGCAGCCCTGAGTAGGCAAACAGTTCTGGCCTCAATTTAATATTATTGTTGATTTCATTGCAGTTTACTTTTACAATTTGCTTCTATTTATGAAGATAGTTTGCTTATTTCCCCAGTTAGTAGTGTAAATAAAACATTCTTGAAAGTAAATATAGGTTAACAAAGATAAGGTTATTTAAACAGAACTATTAGACAAATTATAGCATGTATATGATTCAAGTTATAGCATGTATATGATTTCAACAGAAATCTTAATAGTATCACACAGAAATGAAATGTGGTTGCAGCAGAAAGTAAAGCCAAATGAACTTAAACCATCAACCTCCCTGTATTTTACTTGCCTATATAACAGAAAGTCATGTAAACGACTAACTTAAGGTTTCTAAGATATCAGTGTCCCTTAAGACATTAAAGGAAAAGGGGGAGGAGCATGTATGACAATGTTTAAACATTTTCAGTCGTCAAAGCTGAGAGGAATTTTGCCACTGGTATCTAGTGTTACCTACACAAATTGGGGAAAACATCGTATGTAGCATAGGACAGCCCTTACAACAAAGAATTACCTGGCTCAGAATTTCTATAGTGCCTACAGTTGAGAGCCTGGGGTGTCAGAGAAAAGAGTAAGGTCTCCACGAAGTACAATTTACCTATCCTACAGAATCTCCTCAAGGCCCAGAAGTGATGGTAAGTGACTGTAATCAAAGGGGAGAGGAGGGTTGTCTTAGAGCCCAAGCTGGGCGATTTAGTGAGACCCTGTTTCAAAAATTTAAAAAGGGCTGAGGATGTAGCACAATTTGAAGGGCCTGGGTTCATCCCAGTGCTGCAAAATTAATAAAGAAAAACGGAAGGAAGGAAGGAAGGAAGGAAGGAAGGAAGGAAGGAAGGAAGGAGGGAAGGAGGGAAGGAAGGAAGGAGGGAAGGAAGGAAGGAAGGAGGGAAGGAGGGAAGGAGGGAAGGAAGGAAGGAAGGAAGGAAGGAAGGAAGGAAGGAGGGAAAGAAGAACGTGAATTATCCTCTCTTCAGACACTGCTCCTTTGCTCATGTGACCATTTCCAGTAATGAAATGATGACTAAGAAAATTCTTTGTGTGTGTGTGTGTGTGTGTGTGTGTGTGTGTGTGTGTGTGTGTGTGTAGAGAAAGCTTTATTGGGAAAAGTACAGAAGGAGAAAGAAGGGGAAAGGAGGGGAATAGGAAGGGGAAGGAAGAGGCTAAAGCTTCTGTTACTCAAAGAGGAGACCTGGGAATGTGAGTTGCTTCTGCCTGACAAAACTCTGACCTAAAATCTTCCTCTCCTTCCCATGACCCACACACAACGACTGCCATGCTTTTGCTACAGGGGAGCTAATCCTATGTCATCAATATTTCCACCTAACTTTCTAATTAAGCCACTGGAGTCAGGAAGCATTTAAATAATTCTGCATCTCAAAGAGATGAAGATAACTCAGGTAAACACTGGTATGAGTAAACACTTGAGTCCACTACTAGTGATTTCACGTAAAATTATTCTTTGGCCTGAATGTTATGATTCTTTGACTCAGCTAAACACCACATTTTGCAAAATAAACCTAATCTTGAAATTTTATTTCATGTTTTTCTTTTTTTTTGAGACAGGGTCTCACTCTGTAGTCCAGGCTGGTCCTGAACTCACTATGGGGCCCAGATTGGCCTTTGACTCAGGGCAATCCGTCTGTCTCAGCCTCCCAAGTGCTGGGATTACAGGCGTGTGCCACCACACCCAGCTTTTGTGGTGCTGGGGAATCGAACTGGGGTACTTAGCATTTGACTTAATGCTTGCTGAGCAAGTGCTTTAACCGCTGAGCCATTCCTCCTGCCCTGAAATTTTATTTTTTAAATTAGATATGTTATTTTTTTCCAAGAGGAAGTTTTTTGCTAATCAAAAACTACTTTAAAGCAGAGAAGGGGAGAAGACGCAGAAGAGAAAAGAAGAAGAAAGAGTAGGAAAAGGAAAAGAGAGAAAAGAGAGAAAAAGGAAAAGTATTAGCAAGAAAACAATTAGTAATTGAAACAGTTCAGTCAGTTAACACTCAATATTTTGTTCTTAAACAAACATATTATTGCAAATACAAAAGCAAATCTATACCTGAGGGTGAAGTGTTTACAAGAAAGTTCTTTGAAGCTATATTGTGGTTAGTGTTTTTTTTTTTCCTCTCTCTACAAAGCTCTCCAGAGCAGTTAAGAAGATAGCACCTGTGCCCTTTTTTCGCCAAAACTGAGAGTTATTTTTAACCTTGTTACAATATTTTAACATGGAAAGATACTGTGTTCTTAAAGCAGTGATCCTATCACAGCCTTTGATGGATTTTAAGGCTCTTCACAAGGAGTGTTATTTCTAAATGCTTAGAGGTTAGTGTAGCCCAGCAGCAGTTTATGCCCTGAAGTTCAAGTTGATTTAACTTCTGACTCTGGCACACTGTGGTAAAATGATAGTGAAGGTGAAAGTGGAATCTCTATCATTTCAGAACCAGGAAATACTCCACCAACAGAACGTGACATTACCTTCAACACCCACAAGCTATAGAGGTGGCAGTTACCAACACTCCCACTGTGAAGAAAACCAAGGGTCATTCTTTTTCAAAATCATTGAGCACCTGCTGAGTGCAATGCCTATGGTAAACAACCAGCACATTACAGAGACCAAGCCAACCCGCTGACTCTTTCCAGAAGCTAATAGAATTCTTGCAATGAGCCAGTGAAGGACCAGTATCTATTCTCCACTCTCAATCCCACCTTACTCTTGAGTAAACTGAGAAAGAAATCAGATACACAGACACAAGGCAAGTAATAGACACATATATTTTAATTCCTACTCAGACAAAAACTGTACAGTCCTCGAAAGAGCTTAAGCTGCAAAGGCAGTACATATGGCATGAGATCAGTAACAAGATGTACACAATAATGGTATAAACTCTTAGAAAACAGTGTAGGGTAAAGTCCTAGGTCAAGAGATGTGCTGGCCAAGAGAATGTCCCAGTAAGAGAGTGTAACAAAGGGAAGAAAAAGCAAAGCAAAAATGAGGATCTCTTTTTTCACTAGCCACCCTGTGGACTGAATTGCATTCTCTGAAAATTTATATGTTGAAGTCTTAATTCCTGATGCAATGGTTTCAAATGAGGTCATGAGTGTGTAACTCTCAGATGAGATTAGAACTCTTATAAAAGCAGACACAGAGAGCTTGGTTTCTCTCTTTCTTCCCCTCCTACTCTCTCTAAGTCTGAGAATAGGATAAGACAGTGGCCATCTGCAAGAAAGGAAGAGGGAGGAAATGAATCAGCTTGCCCTTCCACCTTGAACTTCCCAGCCTTCAGATCTATCAGAAACAAAGGTGAGTTGTTTAAGCCACTCAGACGTTTTATTACAATGCCCTGAGCCAAGAATACTAAGATGAGCACTGGAGAAAGTCCTACTCTAAGAAAATGCACATGTTCCATGATTCCCTCCAGGAAGGTTTGCTGACTACGGTCTCGACCAGAGCTAATATTACTGTTGGAACACTCCACTTCACAGGCCTGTGAGTTGTCCTTTTCTACAGTGAAGCCAGTCCTAGTTCAGTTCCCTGTCCTGTTTCAGTCCTCCATCCTCTCAGCCAGGCAGGATTTCTTTGTGCCCAGTAGACTTTCCAGGGAAACTAGTGCTTTCCCAAATTCTGAAACATTCCGGAAGGAGAAACTCAAAAATGACTTGGAGGTAAAGAGAGATTTGTGTGTGTGTGTGTGTGCGTGTGTGTGTGTGCGTGTCTACAGACCAATGCTAAATGAACACTACTTAATGTTGGCAATTGGTCTGTAGGACATATTTTGAAGGACTTTGCCTCATAACTCAATCTGGAGACACAGATTTATGGCCTAAAACAGAATTTTCCAACTGAGTCACAACACATTAGTGGGATATGAAAACACATAAATTTATCCATTATTTAAAGAAAATCAATGCAGAATAGAAAATACTAGAGAACACAACTGGTAGTAAGAATAAGCATTATTTTATGAAATTGCTTCTGATTCAGGCACACATATGCCTCACCATTTAAATCTATTGGATTTTGAAGAAGATACATAAGTGGATGCTATTTAATTATTAGTCATAATGTATTTGCTACATAGATGCTTTTGTTTTGTTCTATTTGTAATCAGATTGGGGGGAGGGAGTTACTAAAGGTCACTAGCCTGAAGTAACTATAGTAAGGGGAATAAAACTTTTAATTTTTCAAAATAATTCATGCTATTCTTTTGTCCTTACCATCTTTCATTTGGTTTCTCAACTCACATGCCAGTCAATGCATCTGGTTATGTTATAAGTGTTCCTTCAGTGTGGTACATCAGGTAGGAACACAAGGTACAGTGTAACTAAAAGCAGGACAAGGGGTTGAATGTGCAAGACCACATGCCCACCACATAGCAAGCCATGCCAACTTCTTGTCATTCCATGTGAGAAACCCCAGGACAGAATCTAAACCACAGGCACACTCTCCTCTGTTCTCCTCTCCTCTGCATTAGAAAAGCATCTAAAATGCCAATTTCTCAAATCACTGGGCAAACGACCAACTGCTCTCTAGGATACGGAGACCTGAATAGGATCAGGTCTGACTCATACTTTCTAGAAGAATTGAATTTGTTGATATGATTTTTATAAACTTTTTTTTACAAACACTATATGAGATTTAAATGTGGCTTGAGAAAATTTATTTTTCCTGACACTTTCAAATAAGCCATCCACACTCCCCAAAACAAAGTTATTTTCTCTTCGCTGGCCACATACATGTGGATATAGCTGCCAGCATCTGCATTCCAAAGATCCATCCATTGGCTTCAGGTAGGCAGAGCCTTTGGAATGTAGCTACCTTGGATTTTCCAAACACATCCTCAGGGTTTGTTACCCCATTGGTCGTGCATACTGAATTCAGGAGACTTGAATTGATACCAGATATTTATAATAAAAGAACCAACAACTCAACAGTTAACTTGGTGGGACAGTCTATACTTCGCACTTGACTAGGTACCTTGTGACTCTGGAAGCATTGTTCCCTTAGCACATTGGTGACAACTCTGCACTAATTAATTAAATGTGTTGGCCTTCAAGTTACCACTAGTGGCTAGGTTTGGTCTAAAACTGACTGAGAAGAAAGAACTGAAACCACCTAACTGAATTCAGCCTGACTACCAGCACAGGAAGGAGGAGGCCTTTTCTCACTTAGTCAATATCCACCATGATAATTATCTGGTTTTGTCAATTATTAATAATCATATCTGGAGTACTTGTTACTTCATGCTTTAGAGTTATTTTGTTGAAAAAAAAATAACTTGGATCATGACATGAGGTTTCTCAGTCTTAACCAAATAGTATAAGTAGACACTGCACTAATGCTGTCACCTACAGAGAACTTACATAACACAACACACTACTGCTGTAAAACAGTACAGAAATATACATTTTGGCTTTTTTTCCTCAAAATATTTTAATTCTGTGGTTTGTAAGCATTTAAGAGTTAAAAGACTAGATAGCAAAGCAGTCTTAGAAATATGTAGAAGGTTTATATATATATGTACAGCAAAGTATAACACCAAACTTAATTTTTTTTTCAAAAATTTCCCTGTGTAGTCTATAATGTGCACACTTGACAAAGGGCTTGTTTTATCCTACCTGTCTTTCCATTCCTCAAACTGAAATAAGCTTCTTGAGTGTCCTGATGGCAAAGCTTATCCATAAAGATAACATGTATTGATAAGACACAACCAATTTGAGGCATCTGGTTGAACGGTTGAACGTTACTCAGAACAGTTAGATTTGCTGCTGGGACAGTCCCTGCACCATCACAGAGCACTTCCTCTACTATGTGGTGACTTCTGAAACATCAAGAAAACAATTCCAAGTAGATTATCTCATCGATCAGAACTCAACACTGCATACCATGCAATTATGGTCGGTTTCAAAACTTACGGAAAGATGCATTTTATCATTATTTCATTTCAATCCACATACAACCTAGTTTCAGACTTTCAGGTCAAAATGGATGTTTGTGTATACAATATCCAGTCTTCAAAGCTGCGTTTTATTGTTTCACTTCACTACGCATACAACAGATCTTGAGGTCAAAAAACGGATGCTTGTGTATACAGCATCGCTCAAAATTCTGAGACATTTTAAAGTAACAACATGTCAAATTTTCATTCAGAAGTTTTGCGTTTTAACACACCACCTGCACTCAATGAGCCTTTATATTAACAGCAAATGAGTGAAAAGGAAGGCCATGGCCCCTCTGTCTTCCCCCTAGGTCCCCACACACAAGATCCTGCTCAGGGGTCTGATGGGATGAGGATGGAATGGGAGATTGCGAAGAAGTTGCAACTTGTCAACAGCTGACATTACATCTTCAGGTTCTCAACAACACAGGGCCTGCATAGAGGGCTGCTGGGGACAAGTCTCCTACCTATGGACAACTGAAAGGAAAGGTGGGGGAAGGGAAGGGAAAAAAAAAAAGAAGATTCCACTGAATTAAAACGTGAGAGCTTCAGTGATCTCTCACCAGGCAGAGCCGCCACCTGTCCTGGTGTTCAGGGAGGAGCCAGGGCCGTTCCCGCCGGCCTGGAGAGATGGGCTCCGCATGCATAATTTAAACAAATCGCTCCAGCACAGGAAAAAGGAGCACCAGAACTCTTCTCACTAATTACCCCTGCCTGGACCCGGCGCAGCGCGCTCCGGCGCCTGGCCACTTCATTATTTTGCCTTTAACTCTCTTAAATGATTCATTCCCCTCTCCGCTCCTGAGCACGCTCTGCGGGGAAGCTAGTATTTAAGTTTAATTTCCAGTGCCACTTGCTTTGAAGGGCTTGACGCGAGTAAGGAACAGGAATCTAATTGAATAATTTCGTCACGATTTGGAGGGGCACCTCCCTGACCCTCGCCGCCCCCGGGGTGACCGAACAGGACCCTCCAGCGAGCTATGACGGGGAGCAAAGACACTGTTTGGGAGGGCAGGGCCCACGTGCGGGGAGAGCTGTCCCCCGGGCGCGCGGCGGGGAGGGCGCCGGTCCGCTCGCGGCGGCACCGGCCCAGGCGCGCCGGGGGAGCCGGGCAGCCCCGGGGAGGCGCCCTCCTCCCCGAGACACGCCCCAGGGGGCAGCGAAGGGGCCCGGGGCCGGTCCCGCACCCTCCCGCGCCGGCGCCGCCCCCGGGACCAGCCCCGTGCCCGCTGCAGACGGCCGCAGCCCGCGCCCGCGCCTTACCGTCCCAGCTCCGACTCCACCTCGAAGAAATCGCTCAGCGCATCCCGGTTGGAGCCGTCGATCCAGTAATCCGGGACGAGGCTGGCCGCCCCCGGCGCCGCGCTGGCGGTGACCGAGGAGCAGGACGCGGAGGAGCAGGAGGGCACGGTGACTTTGAGCATCTCGGCGGCGGGACTCCGGAAGCGCCGCCGCCGCCGCCGCGCCTGCGGAGCGGGAGAGGGGCGTCCTTCGCGGCGCGCACACGCCCCCCGCCGCCGGCGCCCCGCGGGGAGGCTGCGCGGCGGCGGGCGGGGCGCGGCGCGGGGAGGCGGCGCGGCGGCGGGCGGCGCGCCACGGCCGCGCCGGGCAGCTGGCGCAGGCCGGCGACGGGCCCGGCCAGCCCGGCCTCCCGGCGTCCAGTCCCCTCCGCCTAGCGCAGCCGCCAGCCGGGCCGCGGCCCTTCCTGCGCCGAGGAGCTTGCCCGGCGGCGGCGGGCCCCGCGCCCAGCCCACGGCGTGCCGGGCAGGGTCGGCCCGGGTCCGCGCGGCCCCGCTCACCTCGCGGGAAGTCTTCAGCTGGGACACACGCTGCCCTTGCCGGGGCGGCGGCGCCTTCTCTGCCACCGCCGGAGCTCCTAAAAGGACACGCGCTTGGCTGTGTCTAGTGCCATCTCAGCAGCTGAAGGCCAGCGCGAGAAGTGGCTCCGGGCGGGAGGTCTAGCAGGGGCCTGGGGAAGTCAATTTGTCCGACTTTCCACCTTAAGGCAAAACTTGCCACCGTTCGTGACCGGGAAGATCGCGCCCCTTACGGCGCTGTCTTCTTCCAGGAGATGCACCCCCTCTCACCTGAGCATCCTGCACTAGCTGCCTAGGCGATTTCAAGACCGGCTGAGTGTCTGTCACTTGTATTTCTGTCCTTGAACATTTCCCAGATTCCAGCAAAAATGCCCAGCAAGTGGTTGCTATATTCTGACTGATAAATGTGCCCACACATGGCCGTTATCATATCACATGTCATTAGACGCTAAATAACTCTAGGCAGGTATCATTTATTTTTAATTTTTTTTTCTTCGTGACTTTTCCCCAACATGCCTTAAATGTTCGCCAGTAAGTCTCCATTCCAGATAGCATCGGTCATGAGCACGGTCCCATCATTCCCTCTACCTTATTTTAATAGCTTTCCAGCTACATTGACAAAACAACCCTTCAAAGCCAATCAAATAGTGATGAGAATGTGAGCCCTAGTTGGTGGAAATTAAAAACAAACAAACAAACAAGGAAACAAACAAAAACATAATGCAACTGAGTTCTGTTCCTACAAGTAATCTTATGGGAATGAGCACATACTCCATGAACAAGAGCTCCAAAAGATACCAAGTATAGGCTCGTACAAATTCGATTATATATCCGACTCATTATTTGGTTAGAGGTCAAATACTTACTGTCATTACTTTTCAGTGAATAAATTCACAAATCTTCATGTTAGAAAACCCATTTCATGGGGCTGGAGGAAGGGCACAGTGGTTAAAGCCCTTGCCTAGCAAGCACACATCCCTGAGTTCAACTCCCCAGCACCATAGAAACCAGGGATGGTCGCGCACACCTGTAATCAGGAGGCTAAGGCAGAACACTGCCATGAGTCCAAGCCAGCCTGGGCCACATAGTGAGTTCAGGACCAGCCTGGACTACAGAGCAAGAGACCCTGTCTCAAAAAAAAAAAAAAAAAAAAAAAAAAAAAAAAAAAAAAAAAAAAAAAAAAAAAAAAAAAAAAAAAAAAAAAAAAGAAAAAAAGAAAAGAATGAAAACCCATTTCATAAGCAAAGCAAAATAACAAGCCTCTCTAAAATAGAGTCCAGTCTCCCTAGGTAAGTTCCCCTCCGCTTGCGCTGACCAGTGGAAGGATGGGCCTAGATCCTGGGCCGTGCGTGCTCATGCTTCTTTGAGGCACACCTAGAAATAGGAGCTCACAGGTCCAAGGCAAATGTAGGAGATGGTTAAGGGTGGATTCCTGCCACTTTAGGAAAAAGTAACTGGAGAAACTACCATTTCATGGTACACAAATAATTATAAAATAGACTCTTCATAAGTTTAGTGATTTGATTTCTATTCTTTTTCATAGATAACTTTCGTAAAAGTGCTTCTAATTAAAATTTTTAACAGGATACACTGGATCCTTCCTTATAGGAACTTTCATTTTATGATTTTAGTAGTTCGAGGCCAACTAAGTTCTGAAAATATTAAATGGAAAATTCCAGAAACAAACAATTCATAAGTTTTAATGTTCCCATTCTTCTGGGTGGTGAGATGAGCTCTTACGCTATCCCTCTCTTCCCAACCAGGGCAGAGATCATTTCTTTGTCAAATATGTCCTCCCTGCACATGGGTTGTCACCCATTAGCCACTTAGTCACCATCCCAGATAGAATGCAGTATATGTGTTTGTGTGTATGTCTGAGGAAAATCCACAATACACACAGGCCCCCTACTAGCGATGGTTTCAGGCATTCACTGGCAGTCTTAGAATGCATTCCATGAGTAAGGGATAGGAAGACTGTTCTAATTTGTGTAAGCAATCCATGCAGCTTAAATTTATTTTAAAATATGTGACTATAAATGAATAAAACTTTTTAAACAGGTGGAACAGGAATGAAATGCATACAATATAATATCACTCTTGAACAGGCCTTAAATAGAACGACAAGAAAAGCAATTATAATATAAACCCAGTAGGAACAAAAAGAGAAGTCACCTTAAGTAAATAGTAAAAACAAGTGGAAATTTACTTCAGAAGGCTGAAAAGGCCTGAAACCTAGATTTGTAATGGGAAAATTCAATATAAAAATTATAATCCTCATCACAGAATCAAGAAATGCTCCAGAGTAAAGAGTATTGGGTAGTTTTTAAGGTGGGAGAAGACAGAACATGATGTTAGTTGAAATTTTTTACAAGAAGCTCCCAGGCCGGTCATTACTTTTCAGTGAATGAATTCATGAACCTAACCATTCATAGCTCAAACCGAACCATAGAGGAAGAACAGGTCTGATTTTGTAAACACTGCACAAGAGATAAAATGTGTTTTAAGTAGGAAGATATAGCTGAGATCATGTTGAAACCAGAGATTAAGTGAAACTCTACAAAATAAGACATGAGATTTCCAAGCCTGAAAACTACAAGTATGGTGGCAAAGAGGTTTTTATATGTGCTATCCCTCCCATCCCCATATGAGAAGTGGAAGATAATTCACTGGAGAAACTAAATAAATGTAACTTGGAAAGGCCTATGGATATTTTAGTTTAGATCTAAATGGTCTCCTGAAAGTCCTATGTGTTCTAAAAGTGTTTGGATGGTGGTGGCATGACACTTGTCCAGGGATTCATCTACTGATGAGTTCAGTAACTGACTATGCTGTTGAGGGGGCAGGGTGATGGTTCCAGGTGAGTCACTGGAGGCATGGCCTGGAAAGATGTTATCTCAGTTACTTTTTCGTTGCTGTGACTCAATACCCGACACCCACAAATTTAGGAAAGGAAAGGTTTATTTTAGCTTACAGTTTCAGATGGTCACAGTCCACTCAGGGATGGCTGGTAGCAACTGAAGTACATGGCAGGGTAGAAAGGTGCAGGCAGCTTCTCAGGACCTCACAGACAGGCGGCAAGTGAGACTAATCGAGACTAGTCCAAGTCCCATTCTTAGTCTCCCCTGCATCTGGGTATCGAAGGTGTGGCCACTACACACCCTTAGTCTTAACTCACACGCCCCTAATTCCAACAACTGCAATCCACCCCTCCAGGCCAGACCCCAATCCACCAACATTACATAGCTCCATAGACAATCCATAACATTAAAATATATGAGACTTTTGGGGGACACTCCAGATCCTAACCACAACAGATGTATTCTTGTGCTAGGCTCCTCCCTTCTCTCCTTCCTGGCTGCCACGTGGCTCTTCTCCACCATGACTGTCTTCCTTGCTGTTTGTGCCTTGAAGCCAGTCAACTATGGACTGACCCACTGACACTGTGAACCATAATAAACCTCTTCTCTAAGTTGCAACTGTGCAGTATTTTGTCTCAGCAAGCGGAAAGTGACTAATATGGACACTAACAATTAGAACACCTTCAGCAAAATGCCCTGATGTGTGGATATCACCCCGATAAAACCCACTATTGAACAGGCTCAGAAATCCCAAGTTCTAGTGAGCTGTAGTTAGTGTTTCATTCACACATGAATGGGAAAAAGTTTCATTCTGGTAATGGTCTAGTAGGTGATATGAATAAATATCTTGTACATAACAATATTATTACTCCTCAACTAAATATAAAAAGTTATTAAAATGTATGGGATAACAGCCCAAATCAAAAACCTGGAATGAATGATGGAACCACAGAACAAGCTTTTCTGAGCAAAGAACTTTGGTTCCACTTTTCCTATGATGGCACACTGCGAGCAGAACATGACCGCTATCATTCAAGCAAAAAACTTTAGCGCCTGTTGTCATTCAAAATGATATGAAACAGACTTCAGAGAGGGTAGAGTTAGAAATTGAGGACTTTTCAGGGAGGAAGTTTCACACCCCAGTGTGAAAACTTAAAAATCTGTAGATAATCTATGTCCAAATAATAAGCTAATCTCTGAACTATGAAAATATGTGGGAGGCTTCAATGACATTAGAAGAAAGTAACAAGCAGTCACTGGGAGGTGAAAACAGCTGGAAGAAATTTTAATTGTTACTAAGGACAGAAATGTACAGTTCGGAGCATTCGTCCCAACAAGTTAGTGTGTGTTAGAGCAGAAAATTAAAAATCTTCCAAGGAAAAGATAACGGGATTCAGAGTCGTTATATAAATCATTGATATCAAGCTGTGCCCACGGAGCTTCTCAACTTTTCCCCAAGTTACAGTGACCATGAAAGGTGAGTGTTCTGAGTCACTTCAGGACACTGAGGCAGCCACAACAGCCCCAGTGCAGACACTCACAAACGAGGACTTCCAGAGACCCCTGAGCAAGTGACAAGGACAGTGGGGTGAGTGTGTTCTGAGGGGAGAACGCTGGAGGGGAGGAATGGCAGAATGTTTTATAATGTAAGTTTTTTATTTAAACACTGACCATACTTTTTAGTCACACCTCATACATTAAAACATTACTAAACATACAAATTGACAGACAATGTAAACAATAGTTTAAAAGTCAGTCAACAGAAATCAATTCCAAGATGGTTCATAGGCTGAGAATCTCATAAAAATACCTTGAATCCATGATAATAAATGTGTTCAAGACTTAAAGGAAAAAAATCATAAGGAATAAATTGGTATAAATTGGGATTATTATCAGAGAAATTTTTCCAAAGAAACAATTGTGAAGTTAATAACTAAAACAGCAAACTTTCCAAATTAAACACACACACACACACACACACACACACACACACACACCCTCACACGCACCCTAAAAGGCTGAAAAAAGAGTGTGTTCTGCAGATGAAAGAATAGGTGAACTTAAAAAAATCAGGATTCCAAGACAGAGCCGAGTCAGCTCCAGCACGTACTGTTCATGTTTTCACTGTCCTCCTACAACCTGAGTAGAACCAATCCCAACACCCACAGGAGAGAGCTCACTGTCCTCCTACAACCTGAGTAGAACCAATCCCAACACCCACAGGAGAGAGCTGAACTGAAATTATTCACAAAAGACAGTGGAAGCAATGTGTTACGGTGCCGTCCTGAAATTCCTGCATTTGGGAGGCTGAGACAGGAGAATGGACGCCAAAACCGCGCTACATTAAAAATAACATAAAATTGACAATTCTAGGTACTTTGGAATTCTGTTATTAGTAGGAGCTGTGAGAGGTCAGCTATTACTGAGAGGTTTTAAGTCACTAAGATTTGGAGTGATTTGTTATGTGACAATAGAGGGCTAAAAAATTCAGTTATGAAAGTTATCTTACCATAGAACAAAAACAAAAAAATAAAAAAACAAACAAAAATGATTCAGTAAATTATAGGACAATATTAAGATATCTTACATGTAATCAGAACCCAAAGAGAAAAGAAGAAATAGGCCGAGACAGGAAGTTTTTTTTGGAAAAAAAGTAGGAAATTGCTCAATTTGTATGTAACATGTTATTGAACCTGCAATTCATTCAACTTCAAATAAAAAAGAAAAAATGTTAAAGAAGAAAAGAAAAATTAGTAGCTGAAATCGCCTCAAATTTAGGTTTTATATAACATCAAATTATAATTCCAAGAATCTCAGCAACCCAAATAGAATAAATGTAAATAAAAACATACCTGGATGCATCTAAGTCAAACTCTTGAAAGCAAAAGATTTTCCTTATTTTTCAGATTTGAAAGCATTCTCCTACAGATAGAGACAGAGAGAAAAGGGCAAATTATACATTCAGAGAGGTGATAACACAAATAACAAATGAGTCTTCATTACAATAATCACGTGAGCTGAAAAACAAAGGAATGATATCTCTAATTTAACTTTGAAGATATTGAACTGTTGAAAAATTTAAAAGGATTCAATGCCCAACAAATATGTTCTTCTAAATTGAAAATCAACCACATTTTCAGATAAATCTCAATGCACTGTAAAATACACTAAATAAGCTTCACAAGGCTGAAGAGAAATAAACTCAGTGGAAACTCAGATTTGCAAAAAGGAATGAAGAGCAGCAAAATGGAAAATATGTGTGAAGATAAAATGCAGTTTTATTATTCTTTGAATTTATTTAAATACAATATCCAGTTTAAGACAAATTTGCAATATTTAATTTTGTGATTTACAGTATATATAGAAATATGGCACAAAACGCTAGATGCAATTTCCTCTATATAATATTTAGAAGAAGCCAAAAATGGACAGAATGTGGATCGGTGACTGTCAAGGACCACAGTGCGGATGAAGTAGGGATTTGAGGTGGCTTGTAGAGACATGAAAAAAGTTTACCTTATGATTACGATGGTAGTGATTATATAATTTCACGTATGTGTCAAGACTCTGAATTATATGTTCAAAATTAATGAATGTTGTTGTGTGAAAATTTTACCTCAATAAAGCCAATTAAAATCATAATAGAGGCATAGCCGATGCTCTAACTAAAGTAAATTTAAACATGTATAAGTAATGGAAAGAAAAGTTAAATTGTTTCCATATATCATATTTATTTAGGTTTTGAAATTAGTGAATCTGGCAAGGTTACAGTATAAAGGTCAATAAAAAATAATCAATAGTATTTCAGCATACTAATGAGAAACACTACCCAAACTCAATAAAAGCATTCAACTTACAATGGAAAAAGAATCTTTATCTTCTTAGAAACCAATTCTACTGTTAAATTCTCTTCAACTAAAATTGTCAAATATTACTGAGGAAAATTAAATAAGTGCTAAATAAATTGAATGGTATATGATAATTATTGATTGGAAGATTCAATAGTATGTCAGGTTTTTTTTCCCTAATTGAAACACAGATGAATTTAATAGGATTAGCTAGCAAAAATGAAAAGTTGATTCCAAAATGTGCCAAAAAATATATAAGACAACTGTAATACCAAAACAATTCTAAAAAAGAACAAAATTAGTTATCTTTGAGCTCAAATTTTGTTATAAAACTATAGCATTAAAAAATAGTATGATACTGGACAGAAAACCTAGGCTGGTGCAGTGGCATGGCTGTTATTCTACCTACC